>JAFMOD010001097.1:67969-82348 GCA_019802435.1 Corydoras maculifer
GGTTGGTTTGATCGCAAACCAATCACCCTGTCACTTTAAAAGCCAGGTGGCGCTCTGACTTTGGTGGATTGCTATGTGAGTGGTGCAGCTACCTGGCTTTTAAAGGGAATGGCGAGTGACAGGCTGATTGGTTTGCGCCCAAACCACCCTCATGTATAATTTAGAGACTTGGTACGTGAGTTTGGGTGTGTCAAGGTGTCATTGATATCGTAAGGATGCTCTCAACGTCCAAAAGTCACGTACTAAGTCTCTTAATTCTTCATGGGGTTGGTTTGGGCGCAAACCAATCAGCGTGTCACTCGCCGTTCCCTTTAAAAGCCAGGTGGCGCTCTGATTTTTGTGGATTGTGGACAGCTACCTGGCTTTTAAAGGGAATGGCAAGTGACATAGTTTTTAGTTTTTACATTTGTTAAATGTCTCTACATGGCTGGCCTACATTGTTGTTGCTGCCTGGCCGCTCAAGGAGGATGAGTCCCCCACTGAGTCTTGGTCCTCCCAAGGTTTCTTTCTTGAATAACAACAGAAAAGGGAGTTTTTTCTTGCCACTGTCGCTTCGGCTTGCTCTTTGGGGGTTTAAAGGCTTTTCATTCTGTAAAGCTGCTTTGTGACAATGTACTGTTGTAAAAAGCACGACAGAAATAAATAACTTTAACTTATACTTGACAGGCTGATTGGTTTATTACACATTACACCCAAACCACCCCCATGAATAATTAAGAGAGTTGGTACGTGAGTTTGGGCGTGTCAGAGTATTATTGGTATCTTAACGAAACGCCCAAACTCACGTACTAACTCTCTTATTTATTCATGGGGGTGGTTTGGGCACAAACCAATCAGCCTGTCACTTGCACTTGGGTGCAAACGAATCCCATTCCCTTTAAAAGCCAGGTAGCTGCACCACTCCTATAGCAATCCACCAAAGTCAGAGCGCCACCTGGCTTTTAAAGGGAACGGCGAGTGACAGGCTGATTGGTTTATTACACGTTACACCCAAACCACACCCATGAAGAATTAAGAGAGTTGGTACGTGAGTTTGGGCGTGTCAGGGTATCATTGGTATCTTAAGGAAACGCCCAAACTCACGTACTAACTCTCTTAATTATTCATGGGGGTGGTTTGGGCGCGAATCAATGAGCCTGTCACTTGCCGTTCCCTTTAAAAGCCAGGTGGCGCTCTGACTTTGGTGGATTGCTTTGTGAGCGGTGCAGCTACCTGCACTCAATGCGCTTCTCCATGACGTTCTCCATGTTACTATGACTGGAGAACCCACAGTATGGTGTAGACCGATATCTGACCGACCATGTATGGAGAGGTTGCTTTTCATCGTAAGATTGAGATACGCCAGAAATGTACATAAACACACATTTTGGGGATGGCCACGCCCATCTGGGGGATATATTCACACGCAGCATTGCTATTTAAACTGCACAGATGGAACGCTGTGTCAGCAGACTGTTGGCAGAGTGTAAGACGGAAATGAGCATCTTGTGCAGGTTGTGAGATAAGGACCTATGTGCCTTCATCTGCAAATAAAAAGAGGCGGAACCGGGTTCCTGTAGTTCTGACGGGATATGCACAGACTGACAGCTGTTACGTTCAGCATCTGGATCCTGCAGCTGCTGGAAGCCTGATGACAGCTCAGAACGAGGATTTATTATTGAAGACTTTATGTTGAGATTATTAAACTATTGGGTACTTAACGAAGCCGAGGAGAACGCCGTCGCTCAGTCTGCAGTGTAATGACCGCCCTCATCACGGGAGCAGTTCAGTAAAGACGTGTTGTTTTAGTTATTCTCTTTAAGGTGGTATTTCTGAAGTGCAGTTTAATAGAAGACGAGATGTCGTGCAGAGCGCCGGGGTGCAGGTTGATTACGCTGTAATTAAAATGTTAAATTGAGAATTAATTCACCTTGCTGATTGTGCAGATGTTTAAGGAGGTTCTCTGGAACCCCACGTGGGTCTGTAAATTGAGAAGGTTTGATGTCAGGCTGAGCGTTTTGGGTTTTCATTTTCATTGAGAGGTTCGGAAGTTCGGAAGGTTTGAGGTTCGGAAAGTCGGAGGTTTAGAGTTTTGAAGTTCATAAGGTTGGCGATTCGGAAGGTTTGGAGAGTCGGAAGGTTGGAGGTTCAGAACGTTTGGAATTTTAAACGTTCGTAAGGTTGGAGGTTCGGAAGGTTGTAGGTTAAGAAGGTTTGAGATTTAGAAGATTCAGTGTTTCGGAAGGTTTGGAAGATTCGGCGGTTCGAAAGGTTGGCGGTTCAGAAGATTCAGAGGTTCGGAAGGTTGGAGTTTCCGAACATTCAGAGGTTCGGAAGGTTGGAGGTTCGGAAGATTCAAAGGTTCAAAAGATTTAGAGGTTCACAAGGTTGGAGGTTCGCAAGGTTGGAGGTTCAGAACGTTTAGAATTTCAAACGTTCGTAAGATTGGAGGTTCGAAAGGTTGTAGGTTAAGATTTGAGATTTGGAAGGTTCAGAGTTTCGGAAGGTTTGGAAGATTCGGTGGTTCAGAAGGTTGGAGGTTCGGAAGGTTGTAGGTTAAGAAGGTTTGAAATTTAGAAGGTTCAGTGTTTCGGAAGGTTTGGAAGATTCGGCGGTTCGAAAGGTTGGCGGTTCAGAAGATTCAGAGGTTCGGAAGGTTGGAGGTTCGGAAGATTCAAAGGTTCAAAAGATTTAGAGGTTCACAAGGTTGGAGGTTCAGAACGTTTAGAATTTCAAACGTTCGTAAGATTGGAGGTTCGAAAGGTTGTAGGTTAAGATTTGAGATTTGGAAGGTTCAGAGTTTCGGAAGGTTTGGAAGATTCGGTGGTTCAGAAGGTTGGAGGTTCGGAAGATTCAGAGGTTTGGAAGATTCAGGGTTTTAAATTTGGAGTTTAAAGGTTTTGCACACTGTGGATCGGTTCCACATGGGGTCAAATGAGGACATGCTTCTGTTGATGGGTCTCATGATCTGATACTGAGAAAGGAAAGAAATTAAGTGATTTATTTTGTCTACAGTACTAACACACCTCCACATTTAACCTATCCGTGCAGTAAAGTGTGTGTGTGTGTGTGTGTGTGTGTGTGTGTGTGTGTGTGTGTGAAGCATGTACAATAGCTGTTACGCTTGAACATGTTAATGGTTCCCAAATGTAATGAATAGATGGATAGATAGATGGAAACAAACTTCTATAATTATTCTTTAATAGGAGGAAACCGGAGAATCCGAAGGAAACCCACACGGACACAGGGGGGGGATCATGATCATGAAAACTCCACCCAGATTGGGATTCGAACCTGAATCCCCAGCGCTGAGAGGAGAACATGCCGACCACTAAGCCACCGTGCCGCCCAGGGTACTAAACCGTTTGAAATAATGGAATTAAGCTCTGGAATCTCGAGCGGCAATGAGGGAATATTGACGGAACCTTCCTGCTGATGTTGAAGGCGTACAGAGTGTGAAAGCCGCTGCCCAAGCAACTTGCTCCAAACTTCCAGCTTTACATCAAAAGTCCAACTTCTTATCAGGTATTGACGCGATTGCACGTTTTCTAAAAGGCCGGTCTAATTGGGTCACACCTGCCGCACGGTGAAGAGGCTGAAACCAAATCCTGTACTCCAGAGAGCGCATGCCACCTTCAGATAAGCCGCCGCCGCATGGATTGCGCGCCTTATCGCGCCGTGCACGGGGACGGGACGAGCGCACAGCCAGCCGGTGTTTGTGAGTCCGTGCAGCGGCACCACTGCTCTTCAATATCATTCACCTCGGTGGTACTCTGCAGCCGAGAACCCAAAACGGTTCCCGTTCAGCCTGCTCTCAGAACCTTTCAAATGACTCCCATTCTCAATATTAACATTTAGATCCTTTATGAAGAGCAAACTTAATGAATAAGTCAGATTTCACGGTGGCTTAGTGGTTGGCATGTTCTCCTCTCAGCACTAGGGATTCTTGCTTCGAATCCCAATCTGGGTGGAGTTTCCATGTTCTGCGTCTGCGTAGGTTTCCTTCAGGTTCTCCGGTTTCCTCCTACAGTCCAAAAACCGGGATCAAGGTCAATTAAATTCTCCAAATATAACTGCCTCATAGTGAGTGAGTGTGTGCCCAGTGATAGATTGGTACCCTGTCCTGGGTGTATCTGCCTAGCATCCCAAATGTTCTCCACTGGATGGCCATAAGGAACCCCCCCGCGACCCTAGTAGAGGATAAAGCAGAAGATAATGGATGGATGGATAAACAGAACAGGGACGGCACTGTGGCTTAGTGGTTGGCATGTTCTCCTCTCAGCGCTGGGGATTCAGGTCGAATCCCAATCTGGGTGGAGTTTCCATGTTCTCCCCATGTCCATGTGGGTTTCCTCCAGGTTCTCCCACAGTCCATAAACAGGGATCAAGTTAATTGAGTTCTCCAAATTGCCCCATGGTGAGTGTGTGTGTAAGTGAGTGTGTGCCCAGTGATAGATTGGTACCCTGTCCTGGGTGTATCTGCCTAGCATCCCAAATGTTCTCCACTGGATGGCCATAAGGAACCCCCTCCGCGACCCTAGTAGAGGATAAAGAGGAAGATAATGGATGGATGGATAAACAGAACAGGGACGGCTTAGTGGTTGGCATGTTCTCCTCTCAGCGCTGGGGATTCAGATTTGAATCCCAATCTGGGTGGAGTTTCCATGTTCTCCTCCAGGTTTCTTTCAGGTTCTCCGGTTTCCTCCCACAGTCCAAAAACATGGATCAAGTCAATTGAATTCTCGAAATTGCCCCCTATAGAGTGTGTATATGTGAGCGAGTGTGTGCCCAGTGATAGATTGGCGCCCTGTCCTGGGTGTATCTGCCCAGTGTCCGAAATGTTCTGCCCTGGATGGGCATGAGGAACCCTCCAGCAACCCTAGTAGAGGATAAAGCGGAAGATGGATGGATGGGTTCTGGCAGCCTTCGAGTGGAACCCTCATGCGGTCCAGACCGTATGACCCGCATCACACCAGAGGAAGGTTCATCTAGCAAGTGGCTGTAATGTGATAAATGAACGCGTGTTGGTGGAGACGACGGGGAGACATGACCGGGAACTTTTTGAAATGTAAAGATTGGAGATCAGAGAGTGGAAAGCTCTGAAGTGTGATTGAGGGAACAGAAATTGAACCTCGGCGCGCTGCACCAGTCAATCAGATATACGGCATTTCTATAAACATGTAATATTCATCACTTACTTAGCGTTTTGGGTCAGTGGGGTTTTTTAGAAGGTTATTTAGAAGGTTATTTAGAAGGTTATTTAGAAGGTTATTTAGAAGGTGGCTTTACTGTTTGGAACAGCCATGAAGAAATGAGTTGTGTCTGAGGTTTGAACTGTTAGAATAAAAGAGAAGCACCGCACAGGAACTGTGTCTGGAACATTATAACCAGAAAGAGGGTTTGAGGTTCATTCATTCATTCATTATCTTCCGCTTATCCTCTATTAGGGTCGCGGTGGGGTTCCCCATGCCCATCCAGGGGAGAACATCTTGGGCGCTGGGCAGATAGACCCAGGACAGGGCGCCAATCCATCGCTGGGCACACACTCACTCACACAGACACACTCTATAGGGGGCAATTTTTGAGAATTCAATTAACTTGATCCATGTTTTTGGACTGTGGGAGGAAACCGGAGAACCCGGAGGAAACCCACACAGACACGGGGAGAACATGGAAACTCCACCCAGATGGGGATTCGAACCGGGAATCCCTAGCGCTGAGAGGCGAACGTGCTAACCACTAAGCCACCGTGCCGCCCGGGTTTGAGGTTGTTTCATATATATATATATATGTGTGTGTACACACACACACACACACACACACACACACACACACACATCTAAATAATATGAATATGTTCTAAACAGCGGCACGGTGGCTTAGTGTTTAGCACGTTCGCCTCTCAGCGCTAGGGATTCCCGGTTCAAATCCCCATCTGGGTGGAGTTTCCATGTTCTCCCCGTGTCTGTGTGGGTTTCCTCCGGGTTCTCCGGTTTCCTCCCACAGTCCAAAAACATGGAACAAGTTAATTGAATTCTCAAAATTGCCCGCTATAGAGTGTGTCTGTGTGAGTGAGTGAGTGAGTGTGTGCCCAGCGATGGATTGGCGCCCTGTCCTGGGTCTATCTGCCCAGCGCCCGAGATGTTCTCCCCTGGATGGGCATGGGGAACCCCACCGCGACCCTAATAGAGGATAAGCGAAAGATAATGAATGAATGAATGTTCTAAACAGTGTGATCCACCTCATACCTCAAAAGTTCCATCAACTTAAGTTCAAGTTCATTATAACCAGAAAGAGGGTTTGAGGTTGGTTCATATATATACATGTGAGTACACACACACACACACACACACACACCTTCCTTCCATGTGCCAACCCTTTATAAGGGTTTAGTTGAGAAGGCAAGGCCAGTACTTTAGATGTTCTTTACTGTAGATGCTTTACTGTAGATGAGTAACCTGTAAAAGAGTAAGAATTCCTTGGGGCTCCTTCCATGCTTTCTTACTCTTGGTTCTTTCTATGGGGTTCCTTCCTTGGGGTTCCTAAACGTTTTTAGATCTTTGATATCTTTAAGCTCTCAAAAAAGGTCCATGATTACCTTCAGGGGTGGGGGGGGGGGGGGGGGGGGGGGGGGGGGGGGGGGGGGGGGGGGGGGGGGGGGGGGGGGGGGGGGGGGGGGGGGGGGGGGGGGGGGGGGGGGGGGGGGGGCCTTCATCAGGGCTTCATTCTCAGGGTTCCTTCTATGTGTGGGTTCTTTCAATAGGGTTCCTTCTTTGGGGTTCCTAAAGGTGGTAAATGCCTTTCTTTGATATCTTTAAGCAAATAAGTTCCATGATCACCTTCAGGGTTCCTTTCATGTTCGGAACCTTTTTATACGACGGGGTCACCTCCACTTCACAGAACAGAACGTTGTTCCTTAAGTGTTTTGTTGGAACTTTTAAAAATGAAGGGGACACTTTGAGTTTCGGGTCAGTTAACCTAATTACAGAGGTGTTCCTAAAACCAATTAGCATTTCCAAATGATCAATTAATAATGAGCTGAAATGAGACGGCGCTATGAATAGAACTTTGATGTTTGATGACAGTCATTAATTATGAGGTCGTTTTCAGTGCCGACCCTCAACATTAATAATCATTTACATATTTTATCAGGGGGTGGCATGGTGGCTTAGTGATTGGCATGTTCTCCTCTCAGCGCTGGGGATTCAGGTTCGAATCCCAATCTGGGTGGAGTTTTCATGTTCTCCCCATGTCCGCGTGGGTTTCCTCCGGGTTCTCCGGTTTCCTCCCACAGTCCAAAAATATGGATCAAGGTCATTTGAATGTTCCAAATTGCCCCATATAGTGTGTGTGTGTGTGAGTGAGTGTGTGCCCAGTGATATATTGGCGCCATATCCTGGGTGTAATTGCCCAGCGCCCAAAACGGTCTCCCCTGGATGGGCATGGGGAACCCCCCCTGTCCCTAGTAGAGGATAAAGCACTAGATGATGGATGGTTCTCCCCATGTTCTCCCCGTGTCCATGCGGGTTTCCTCCGGGTTCTCTGGTTTCCTTCCACAGTCTAAAAATATGGATCAATGTCAATTGAGTTCTCCAAATTGCCCCATATAGAGTGTCTGTGTGAGTGAATGTGTGCCCAGCGATAGATTGGCATCCTGTCCTGGGTGTATCTGCCCAGTGCGCGAGACGTTCTCCTCTGGATGGGCATGGGGAACCCCCCCACGACCCTGTTATAGGATGAAGCGGAAGATAATGGATGGATGATGAGCCATTAAATGAGAGCGGCACGGTGGCTTAGTGATTAGCATGTTCTCCTCTCAGTGCCGGAGATTCCAGGTTCGAATCCCAATCTGGGTGGAGTTTCCATGTTTCCTTCTACAGTTCTAAAACATGGATCAAGGTCAATTGAATGCTCCAAATTGCCCCATATAGAGTGTGTCTGTGTAAGTGCCCCCCCATGACCCTAGCAGAGAATTAAGCAGAAGATAATGAATGAATGATGGACTTTGTGGATGATGAATGTCCCCAAATTTGTTCTGCCAAATAAATATTCAACAGGCAACCAATCAGAAAGCAGCCTTACCGGGCGGGATCATGCTGTAAATGAGGTCACAGGCTGTTTCTAAACTCCTCCTGCTCTATTTTTACAATAAGGATGATCTTTTCCGTCACATCGGCACACGGCGGGGGGTGCAGACGGGTCTCTGTAAAGCCTCCTGACCGCATGCTGCCACATCTGATTTACAGCGGGGAAATGTTCTCCCTCCCTGAACAAGCTTCTGCTTCAGAAGGCCAGACCGCATGTTGCGAAGCGAAGCAACCAGCAAACTAAACAGGTTGTCACTTGCCCTTGTGCTGAGCCTATTGATTTCCTGCTCCTTGCTCCTGCCACCCTAGAGGGCACCGCACGCCCTGAAGAACGCTCAAACCTTCAGCGGGAAAAGGTTCTGGGGTCTGTCTGCCGTTTCTCTTCGTCAACCATCTGTAGTTAAGCTCATGGTAAAGGTTCTCACGGGGACGTGATGCTGAGTTCTATTCTCCTGATCTCCACTTCTCTCTCCGGCGTTTAAACCCAAAGTGGGTACGCTGGGCCTTAAGCAGCGTCACGTTCTGACATCCTGCAGCTACAACTGGCCAAATCCATTCCATTCCAGTCATTATTTTGTATTCACTGCTAGGGTCACGCAATTTGGAGAATTCAATTGACCTTGATCCATGTTTTTGGACTGTGGGAGGAAACCGGAGAACCCGAAGGAAACCCATGTGGACACGTGGAGAACATGGAAACTACACCCAGATGGGGATTCGAACCGGGAATCCCGAGCGCTGAGAGGAGAACATGCTAAACCACTGAGTCACCGTGCCGGCCACTATCCAAATCTGCTTTCTGTCCTACATTGACCAACTCTGGCTATGACAGAGAATTAACAGATTGAACCCCTTTAGACAGACAGACAGACAGACAGACAGACAGACAGACAGACAGACAGACAGACAGACAGACAGAGACAGATATGTATTTATTCATTATCTCCCGCTTATCCTTTATTAGGGTCGTGGGGGGGTTCCCCATGCCCATCCAGGAGAGAACGTCTCGGGCCTTGGGCAGATAGACCCAGGACAGGGCGCCAATCCATCGCTGGAAACACACTCGCTCACACAGACACACTCTATATGGGGCAATTTGGAGAATTCAATTGACTTGATTCATGTTTTTGGGCTGTGGGAAAAAAACGGAGAACCCGGAGGAAACCCACGCAGACACGGGGAGAACATGGAAACTCCACCCAGATGGGGATTCGAACCGGGAATGACAGATATATATATATATATATATTTAGGACGGCACGATGACTTGGTGGTTAGCATGTTCTCCTCTCAGCACTAGGGATTCCCGGTTCGAATCCCCATCCGGGTGGAGTTTCCATGTTCTCCCCGTGTCCGCATGGGTTTCCTCCGGGTTCTCCGTTTTTTTCCCACAGTCCAAAAACATGGATCAAGGTCAATTGAACTCTTTAAATATAGACTGTGTTTGTGTGTCTCTGTGTGAGTACGTGTGTCCAGTGATAGATTGGTGAACTGTCCTGGGTGTATCTGCCCAGCGCCCGAAACGTTCACCCCCGCGGTGGGGTTCCCCATGCCCATCCAGGGGAGAATTTGTTATTTATATATATATATTTCTTTTCCACTTTATATATTCCTCAGGATTCCTTTCTCAGTGTAAAAAAAATTAGGATTCCTTCCTCAAGGTTTTTTTTTAAAGGCTCTTTCTCCAGGTTTTCTTTCTTGGTGTTCCTTCCGTGGGGTACCTTGCTTTTGGGTTCTTTCCTCATGGTTTCATCCATGGGGTTTCTTTTTTTGGGTTCCATTCTTGGGGTTCCTTATGTGGGGTTCCTTCTCAAGAGTTCCTTTTTTGGGTTTCCTAATTTGCATTTCTGGGGTTCTTATAAAAGTTTTTTTTTAATATACAACAGGTTCTTTGCACATCGCTGAGGTTCCAGGACTTCCTAATGCATCTGGACAGGAGCAACAACACCGGGTTTATAAATTTGGGCATGTGGCACTTCGGAGTTCTAATTCAATCCGCTCATAATTAATGTGCGTGGTTCAAACGCAGTCGTCTCGGGAATCGCAGATGATGGGCTTATTACGTCGTCGCGGCGCGGCCGCTGATGGGATGAGACGCTAACGGCGCTACCTGCTGCCGCCGCTGCCGCTGCTGCCCACTGAGACGGAAGACGGAATTACATTCATTTACAAGCCTTCAATTAGTTCTGATCTGCTGTAATCATCTATTCACATCCTCACTGCCCCATGCTGTCTGTGCACACATCCATCACTCCACATCCACCCCCCACCCCCACCTCCACCCACGCCTCCCTCCAGCATCAGAGGGGTGTGTGCAGAAAGATCGGCTTCCTCTCCCAGCTGCACTGTACAGATTCAAAACAAATCAAATTAAAATCCCGTTAAACTATAAAATCATTCTAATTAAGAGATTAACCTCATGGAAAATCACAAATCTGTGTCAACCGGCCAGTAGGGGTCACTGTTTCAGTACCTCATCATCACTCAGGACCCTACGTTTACGCCGGGGTGTGGCCAATCATGGCGGGAACCTGAGCAGGGTCTGAATTTACCTACTGAGTACTAAAGTCGACTAAACTGTAGGTGCGAACTTCCGTGGGGTTCCTTCCTCAGGGTTCCATCTGCAGGGTTTTTCTTTTGGGTTCCTTCCGAGAGGTTCTCTTTCAGGGTTCTATTCTTGTGGTACCTTTTTACAGTTGCCTCCCTCTCTTTTAGGGTTCTTCACAAATCCTTACTGTCAACTAGCCAGTAGGGGTCACTGTTTCAGTACCTTATGATCACTCAGGACCCTACCTTTATGCCCGTTAATCCTGATGTGAACCAGAATGCAGGAACCAGAGCAGCGTCCGAATTCACCTACTGCGTACTACAGTCGACTAAATTGTCGGTGTGAACTTCCGTGGGGTTCCTCCTTTTGGGTTCCATCTGTGTGGTTTCTACGTTTGGGTTCTTTAGCAGTGTTACATTCTTGTGGTTCCTTTCTCTGGGTTCCTTTTTAGGTTGCTTCCTACAGGGTTCTCTTTTAGGGTTGTTCACAAATCTGTCAACCAGTCAGTAGGGGTCACTGTTTCGGTACCTCATCAGCACTTAGGACCCTACTTTTATGCCGGAGTGTGGCCAATCATGCCTGGTAATCCTGGCGGGAACCAAAGCAGCGTCCGCATTAACCTACTGCGTTCTACAGTCGACTAAACTGTAGGTGTGAACTTCCATGGGGTTTCTTTCTCGAGGTTCCTTCCTCAGGGTTCCATCTACACAGTTCCATCTTTTGGCTTCCTTTCCAGGGTTTTTCTTTCAGTGTTCTATTTTTGTGGTTCCTTCTGTGGGGTTCCTTTCTTTGGGTTTTTTTTTAGGTTGCTTCCTTCAGGTTTTCTTTTAGGCCTCTTCACAAATCCGTGTCCACCAGCCAGCAGGGGTCACTGTTTGAGTACCTCATCTGCGTAGTTCCATCTGCGTGGTAACTTCTTTTGGGTCTTCAGCGATGTAATCTAGTCCAGTTTTTACAGCGAACGCTGAATGCTGAGTAGCAGGGTTTCAGTTTTTCAATCAAACACTGTGTCCGAATTCACCTAATGAGTACTACAGTCGACTAAACTGTAGGCGCAAACCTCTGCTGCGTTTCTTGCTTTAGGGGTCCTTCCTCAGGGTTCCATCTGCGGGTTCCTTCCAAGAGGTTATTTTTCAGGGTTCCATTATTGTGGTTCCTTCCGTTGGGTTTCTTTTAGGTCGGTTCCTTCGGGGTTCTCTTTTAGGGTTCTTCACAAATCCATGTCAACCAGCTAGGTGCGAACTTCCGTGGGATTTCTAGCTTTACGGTTCCTTCCTCAGGGTTCCTTCCTTAGGGCTCCATCTGCGTAGTTTCTTCTTTTGGGTCTTCAGTGATGTAATCTAGTCCGGTTTTTACAGTGAACGCAGATCACTGAGTAACAGGTTTCCAGTTTTTTAATCAAACACTGCCATCTAGTGGCCAAATTGCAGAACACACTTTATAAAAAACATCTGGAAATGAATCTATCGAATTGAATGCATTGATGCGAAGTGCTCAGAGGAGTGGTGTTGTCAATAATGTCGCGGCTGGACACACAGCCCGCCAATCAGATTAAAGGACCTGAACTTCCCATTTTATAAATAATGGATAATGAATCTTTAAATTAGGGCGTGTGTCACATGATGTGTTAAAGGGTGGATGTGATGCCTCTGAGGCGATGTAGACATTACATATCCCATGAGGACAAGGATAGGCTCTAGCGTCACCTTTAACCTGATCAGGATTAGGACATTAGTGCATTTTTTTACATTTACATTAGTAAATTTTAATCATCTTTCAGTTGCTAGAATATAAAGATCCGTTCATCTGGTTGTTACTGCCATCATTAATGAAGAACCTGATTACCTAAGCTGCCTTGAGAACCTTATGAAACACCCTGCTGCATGTAATAGAACCTGAGCAGTGAGGTGCCATTTCTTTGGAAACCTTTACAGTAAATAAAAAGCACAGTCTCTCACGGCGGGGCGGGTGGGTCTGGTGGGGTGGGTCGGGTGTGGTGGGGGGGGGTGAGGTGGGGGGATTCAGATTCCATCATGCCATCAATAACAGATTGAGTTTAATCACCAGGAGATTTTCACACTCATAGAACACGAGATGGAAAAAGAAAAAAGAACACATCACTCGGCTCCGAGAAAGAACAGACTCTCTCTCTCTCTCTCTCTCACACACACACACACACACACACACACACACACACACACACACTGTACATGTACATTTGATTTCTTTTTCATGTTAAGGGCTCAATGTTGGTTTCAGTAGCAGAAACACACTAAAAAAATGAATATACAGTATACAATTATTTATTGTGGTGCTGGAGCCTATCACTGTCCTCATGGACAGGTATGTAGGATCTACATCACCTCGGACGCGTCACATCCACCATGTTAGGCATCATGTGACACACCCCTTAATTAAAAGGTTCCACTACACACATTCATTAATATTCATAACATGGCCTGATGTTTTTATGTACGCTTCGTGGCTGTGTCTCATTTCCATTGTAAGGCAGTCGACTCGTCACCTTCGCACATCCATTCTGAAGATCCATCCACCCAGCTCATTTTTAGGATCTACTTGATGTAGGTTGCTATAGATAAATGGCTAAATGTAAACATACCATCCATCCATTATCTTCTGCTTTATCCTCTACTAGGGTCGGGAGGGGGGTCCATCCAGAGGAGAACGTCTCGGGTGCTGGGCAGATACACCCAGAACAGGACACCAATCTATCGCTGAGCACACACTCACTCACACAAACACACTCTATATGGGGCAATTTGGAGAATTCAATTGACCTTGATCCATGTTTTTGGACTGTGGGAGGAAACCGGAGAACCCGGAGGAAACCCACGTGGACACGGGGAGAACATGGAAACTCCACCCAGATTAGGCTTCGAACTGGGAATCCCTAGTGTTGAGAGGAGAACATGCCAACCACTAAGCCACCGTGTCGCTTATTAATAATTTAGTATGATCATGGTGTGATGTCTGATGAAGGTTGGAGCTTCATAGTTGGTTTCACCATGAAAACCTTTAGCCACATCATTAAATAATGTCCAAGCGGCCCCACTTTGGAGTTTGCATATTCTCCCTATGTCCACGAGGGTTTTCTCCGGGTTCTCTGGTTTCCTCCCACAGTTTCCCAAGGAAAATTGAATGCTCCAAATTGCCCCATATAGAGTGTGTCTGTGTGAGTGAGTGTGTGTCCAGTGATAGATTGGCGCCCTGTCCTGGGTTTATCTGTCCAGCGCCCGAAACTTTCTCCCCTGGATGGACATGGGGAACCCCCCTGCGACCCTAGTAGATGATAAAGCAGAAGATAATGGATGGATGGATACACCACCCTAATAATACCATCAGAGAACATACCAAAAAGGACTATGTAGAGGTACCGATGGACTACAGAATGGAACTGTAGAACTACAAACCCCATCTGTATGGTAACCGGAGAAAACATTACTAAAGAAGAAGGAGAACCTAATAAAATAATAGTGTAAAATAATAGTGTATGAGGCGGCACGGTGGCTTAGTGTTTAGCACGTTCGCCTCTCAGCGCTGGGGATTCCCGGTTCGAATCCCCATCTGGGTGGAGTTTCCATGTTCTCCCCGTGTTTGCGTGGGTTTCCTCCGGGTTCTCCGGTTTCCTCCCACAGTCCAAAAACATGGATCAAGTTAATTGAATTCTCAAAATTGCCCCATATAGAGTGTGTCTGTGTGAGTGAGTGTGTGCCCAGCGATGGATTGGCGCCCTGTCCTGGGTCT
>JAFMOD010001097.1:141316-171203 GCA_019802435.1 Corydoras maculifer
GTGTGTGTATATGTGTTTGTATATATGTCAATAGATATCATTGTTTATAATAATATCACTGCAGTGTGTGTGTGTGTGTGTGTGTGTGTGTGTGTGTGTGTGTGTGTGTGTGTGTGTGTGTGTGTGTGTTGCTCTTGTTCGTGTGTGTGAAACGTTTTCACTCAGGTTGCTATTTCTTTAGATAAACAGGTATTTGTGTTTGTAGTGATTATTGCCTGAGGATTGTTCACAGTGTGAGTCGACTCTCAATGAGCTGACAGATGGAACGGGGGAAGAGGAACACGTTCCGTCTTACAGAGGCGTCTGAGATAGAGCCCTGCTCCTCATCACATCACCCTCACGTCAGCATGGTCCAGCCAAAGAACACATACAGCATCTTTTATTAACCCCCTCACACACTCCCTCACTCAGTCCCTCACTCACTACCTCATCATGTGACCAGGTTCCTACAGGAATCACACAGGAACTTCATGTTGGGATGATAACGCTGATGAATGAATGAGAAACTGTTTCAGTTTAATACATCCATCCATCCATTATCTTCTGCTTTATCCTCTATTAGGGTCGTGGGGGGGTTCCTCATGCCCATCCAGGGGAGAACGTTTCGGGCGCTGGGTAGATACACCCAGGACATGGCTCCAATCTATCACTGAGCACACACTCACACAAATACACTCTGAATGGGGCAATTTGGAGAACTCAATTGACCTTGATCCATGTTTTTAGACTGTGGTAGGAAACCGGAGAACCCAAAGGAAACCCACACGGACACGTGGAGAACATGCTAACCACTAAGCCACCGTGTCGCCCTATAATTATTATTATAATTATTATTATTATTGAATTATTATTATATTTTGGTGAATTATTATTATTAATGATTTTTTTATTATCCATCCATCCATCCATTATCTTCTGCTTTATCCTCTATTAGGGTCGTGGGGGGGTTCCTCATGCCCATATGCATCCGTATGCAGATACATACAGGACAGGACGCCAATCCATTACTGGGCACACTCACACAGACAAACACACTCTATATGGGGCAATTTGGAGAACTCAATTGACCTTGATCCATGTTTTTGGACTGTGGGAGGAAACCGGAGAACCCAGAGGAAACCCACGCGGACACGGGGAGAACATGGAAACTCCACCCAGATTAGGATTCGAACTGGGAATCCCTAGCGCTGAGAGGAGAACATGCCAACCACTAAACCATCGTGCCGCCCCAGTTTAAAACATGATTTTATTGTTTATATATTATTTAAATATTATATATTAGTTTTTAAGACTATTCCAGAATAAATTATAATAGTTTTTTATATTAATTTTTTTATTGGAGCGGCACGGTGGCTTAGTGGTTGGCATGTTCTCCTCTCAGCACTAGGGATTTCCGGTTCGAATCCCCATCTGGGTGAATTTTCCATGTTCTCCCCGTGTCTGCGTGGGTTTCCTCCGGGTTCTCCGGTTTCCTCCCACAGTCCAAAAACATGGATCAAGTTAATTGAATTTTCCAAATTGCCCCATATAGAGTGTGTCTGTGTGAGTGAGTGTGTGCCAAACGATGGATTGGCGCCCTGTCCTGGGTCTATCTGCCCAGCGCCCGAGACGTTCTCCCCTGGATGGGCATGGGGAACCCCACCGCGACCCTAATAGAGGATAAGCGGGAGATAATGAATGAATGAATGAATTTTTTTATTGTGTTAATTATTGTTTAAAGCTGTTTAAACATTCTTTTTTAATTTATTATTTTTGGATTTGATGTTTTTTATATGAAAATCACTTAGAAGTGATTTTTTTGGTCATTATTTTACGCGCAGCCCGTCAATCTGATTTTACGATGTAATTAGGACTGTCGTTAAAATGCTCCTTTAATTACAGGTTTGTTTCTTGGTCTCTGGTGGGACTGGTTCTGCTGCTGTTTGCATGTTCTGTCTGTAATTATCCCTCCGTGAAGAGAGGGGATCGGCGGAGCTTCTGTTCGGCGTTTTCGTTGCGCTGCTTGCTGAAGGGCAGTAAATTGTTGTTTTGCTTTGACATCAAAGTCATTTTGTGTGCGCTATGTTTAGCCTCGCTGTATCTGCACCCGAGGTCAGGAGGAAATACAGCCCACGATGTTCTCTCTGAGGTCACCGCGTGCCTCGTCCGTCCGTCTGAATGACCGCGTGGATGGGTTCCGCAGTCTCGCTGTGTTTATAAAACCAATTAGATTTAATCTCGTCATTTTCAAGATTACTGATTATCATCATCTACTTGCAGCATTTTAGGGCGGCACGGTGGCTTAGTGGTTGGCATGTTCTCCTCTCAGCTTTAGGGATTCCCGGTTCGAATCCCAATCTGGGTGGAGTTTCCATGTTCTCCCCGTGTCTGCGTGGGTTTCCTCAGGGTTTTCCAGTTTCCTCCCACAGTCCAAAAACATGGATCAAGTCAATTGAGTTCTCCAAATTGCTCCATATAGAGTGTGTTTGTGTGAGTGAGTGTGTGTCCAGCGATGGGTTGGTGTCCTCTCCTGGGTGTATCTGCCCAGCGCCCGAGACGTTCTCCACTGGATGGGCATGGGGAACCCCCCCGCGACCCTAGTAAAGGATAAAGAGGAAGATAATGGATGGATAGACTTGCAGCATTTCTCAACAAATAATAACAATAAAACTAACATCCTTACAGCTGGGACAGAGGGACCCCTGAGTGGAACGGGGCCCGGTGCAGGGACCACTCATGATTTTACTGCAGCTGACTGTATGAGAATGCAGATTATCTGCAGACGTGTACAGTGTAACAGCTACATGAGCTTCGGAGTTGAATCTGTCTAAAGTCTAAAATCAATATGAGAACCATCCGTCAAAAGGACAATATAGTTTTTTAACTGTTTACATCGTTGCTAGGCAACATGACGACCACATGCCCCACCTGTTCAGGCTCAGCCTTCACCTCATCTTGTTTTCACTGGAACATAAATGTAAAGAACATGCAGGTTCTTTAATTAACAGAATCCTGTCGCTCAGTTCATTAGGTTGGACATTCATTTCAGACAGCTCTGTGTAAATGAGTGTTTCTTTGTCAAGTGTTAGTTGAGTGTTGGTCGAGTGTTTGTCAAGTGTTGGTCAAGTGTTGGTGAAGTGTTGGTCGAGTGTTTGTCAAGTGTTGGTTGAGTGTTGGTCGAGTGTTTGTCAAGTGTTGGTTGAGTGTTGGTCGAGTGTTTGTCAAGTGTTAGTTGAGTGTTGGTCGAGTGTTTGTCGTGTTAGTTGAGTGTTGGTTAAGAGTTTGTTGAGTGATTGTTTAGTATTTGTCGGTTGCTTGTAGAGTTGTTAATTAAGTGTTGGTTGAGCGATGGGTGATTGTTAAGTGAGTGTTGGTCGAGTGTTAGTTGGTTGGGTTAGTTAAGTATTGGTTGTTTGTGGACTGTTAGTTGAGAGTTAGTTAAGTGTTAGCCGAGTGTTGAGGGTTAGTTGGTTGGGTTAGTTGTGTGTTCATTGAGTTTTGGATGAGCCTTGGTTGGTCGAGTGTTTGTCAAGTGTTTATCAAGTTTTGGTCGAGTGTTGGTCAAGTGTTTATCGAGTGTTGGTCGAATGTTGGAAGAGTGTTTATCGACTGTTGGTAGAGTGTTGGTTGTGTGTTAGTTGAGTTTTGGTAGCGTGTTAGTTGGTTAACTTCTAGCTGAGTGTTGGTTGAGTGTTCGTTGGTTGGGTTAGTTGAGTTTTGTTTGACTGTTGGGTAAATGTTGGTTGAGTGTTGATTGAGTGTTAGTTGATTGAGTGTTGGTTGAATGTTAGCTGAGTGTTGGTTGAGCATTAGTTGGTTGGATTAGCTGAGTGTTAGTTTGTTGAGTGTTGGTTGAGTTTGGGTTGGTTGAGTGCTAGTTGGTTGAGTGTTTATTGAGTACCGATGGCTGTTTTTTTTTCATCATGTAAGATTCAAGAACCACGCGGCTGAAGATTTACCAAAAGTTCTGGTTTTATTCTGGAAGTAAACTTAAAAAAAATCCTGATCAATAGGAACAGATCTTCCCCAAAGTGTTGGAAGCATTTCTATATATGGTGTGGTTAAGGTGTTGAGCTGTCAAGCTGATGGTTGAAGGTTTGATCTCTGAGTCTGTCAAATCATGACAGTGTGGGCCCCTTGAGAGAGGCCCTTAACCCTGATTGTGCTGTATGATGACTGACCCTGAGGTCAGCCTTGCTCTCTGTGACACGGGTGAACCTTATTAAATGAATAGAAGTACTGTGTAGTAATGTAGTTTTGGTGGCTTGGGTTCTTCAGACCTTCAGTAGATTGTTGTTGATGATGATTGATGTTCTCCACTGTGACAGGAAGTGATATCACGGGAACAGTAAACACCTGATTCCCAGCATTAAACCAATGACTGGTATTGTCAGAGCTTTAAAGAGACGAGTTGCGACCGAGCGGCGGGCGTCAGAAGTACTGCCTCCTGTTTTCATCGAACGCAACAGCAACAGTCTCATTACGTCTCTGTGAGACACATCACGGCGGTATAGCGTTAGACGAGCGCTCCGCTGACGCTTTACCTTCTATGAACTGAGTGGAAAGCATCTTCAAATTGGTTTTAATTTCACTTTGATTCATTCTGTTCACACACACTGTGCCTCTGTTATTACATCATTAAGACAAAGATGAACAAAAGAACTTTTCAGTTAATTCAGATTCAGGACATTCGATTACAAATGATTGTACATGTTATTGTATAAGCTCTATATTTATATATATATATATATATATATATATATATATATAAATATTCTGCATAGGGTGGCATATAGTGGTTAGCATGTTCTCCTCTCAGCACTAGGGATTCCCGGTTCGAATCCCCTTCTGGGTGGAGTTTCCATGTTCTCCCCGTGTCTGCGTGGGTTTCCTCCATGTTCTCCGGTTTCCTCCCACAGTCCAAAGACATGGATCAAGTCAATTGAGTTCTCCAAATTGCCCCATATAGAGTGTGTATGTGTTTGTGTGTGTGAGTGTGTGCCCAGCCATAGATTGGCCCTCTGTCCTGGGTGTATCAGCCCAGCGTTCTCTCCTGGATGGGCATAGGGAATAAGGATAGGATAAAGCGGAAGAGAATGGATGGATGGATATATATATATATATATACATACATACATACACAGTATATATGTATATGTGTATATAGTAGAGCATTTGATGAAAAGAAAACACCCCACATGCCCTTAAGATATTTACGTACAGACACCTTTCATCTTTAGAACGTAATCTATTCGTAAAGGAGCGATTTGAGTTATCCTACATTTACCGTCTTTTATTAACTCATTAATACAGTACTGAATACGATGAGGATGTCACCACACTGCTCCACGTTCTCTGCTTAGATCATTTGTTCCTGGTTTCACCTAATGAAGAACCATTTAGGTGCCAGAAGAGTCGAATCATTTGCATTGGATTAAATAAGATTAGATACAACTTTATTGTGCAAATTACAAATACAGGATCAATGAAATGGAGTTAGCGTCTAAACAGACATGCAATATATAATTTCATGTGTAATATTATTTACATAAATTCCGGTAGCAACAGTGACTGGTACAGTGAATACTGATGTGTGTAAACAATTATACATAACTGTATACGTATATACATGAATACATAAATATATATACATAAAACATATCATATATGAGGGGCGGCACGGTGGCTTAGTGGTTGGCATGTTCTCCTCTCAGCACTAGGGATTCTCGGTTCGAATCCCCATCTGGGTGGAGTTTCCATGTTCTCCCCGTGTCTGCGTGGGTTTCCTCCGGGTTCTCCGGTTTCCTCCCACAGTCCAAAACCATGGATCAAGTTAATTGAATTCTCAAAATTGCCCCATATAGAGTGTGTCTGTGTGAGTGAGTGTGTGCCCAGCGATGGATTGGCGCCCTGTCCTGGGTCTATCTGCCCAGCGCCCGAGAGGTTCTCCCCTGGATGGGCATGGGGAACCCCCCCGCGACCCTAATAGAGGATAAAGCGGGAGATAATGAATGAATATCATATATGAGTATTAATGATGCATACTATTTGTGTGTGTGTGTGTGTGTGTGTGTGTGTGTGTGTGTGTATATATATATATATATATATATATATATATATATATATATATATATATATATATATAATATTATATATAGATAGATAGATGGATAGATAGATATAGATATATAAGATAAGATATATAATAATATAAAATAGTATATATAAAAATTTAAACATAGATATATAAACATGTCAAACAAAAGAATAGATAGAGAGATAGATAGATAGTTTATAGCTTAAATGTTGCATTATTATTTTATTATTATTTTATTATTATTTTAATCTAAACTAAAAAAATCAACTCGAATGTTCACTAAAAACTTCCTGTTTTTAGATCTTACGCTTAAAAAAAGAACACATTCTGATTTCAGACCCAGGAACCTCTGAAAAAACCCCATTTAACCCGACACTATGTTCCAAATTTTAAGTTGCATTGATCCCCGCACTTACAGTATGAAGGGCAGGGATAGGACATCATTACATCACAGAGCAGACTCACGTTCATAATGTTGTTAGTATTTTGAATTCATGTAATATCCCGTTTCTAAATTTAGTAGGTTTTAGAACCCTATGTAGATGTGGAGAACATGCAAATCTTACTTCTGTAGCTCAGAAATAATAATGTGTGAATTGTGAACACTGATTACTGAGCCACCATCTTCCATCCATCATTTATCTTCCACTTTATCCTCTATTAGGGTTGTGGGGGGGTTCCCCATGCCCATCCAGTGGAGAATGTTTCAGGCACTGGGCAGATAGACCCAGGACAGGGCGCCAATCTATCACTGGACACACACTCACTCACACAGACACACTCTATATGGAGCAATTTGAAGAATTCAATTGACTTGATCCATGGTTTTGGACTGTGGGAGGAAACCGGAGAACCCGGAGGAAACCCACGCAGACACGGAGAGAACATGGAAACTCCACCCAGATGGGGATTTGAACCAGGAATCCCCAGTGCTGAGAGGAGAACATGCCAACCACTAAGCCACCGTGCTGCGCGCCACCAGCTTGCCTCTTTATAGGTAAATTAAATTTATTTTTAATTAAAGGTGTACCTCTGTGGAGGTCAGTGTTTATGATTAGACTGACGATGCTGTATGACTATAAAACTATATAACTCATTCATTCAGAAGTATGGGGAAGGCCTGTTCCTGTTACTTTTCCCCCTGCGCACCTCACTGAAGGCACAGAGTGGATTAGAATTCTAATGGTCGCCTTTTCAGATATCAAAGTTTGAAGCAAACAGATCATCCAGTTAGTGATAAACGCAGCTCCTGGATAATTCATAAAGGAATAAGAAGCCTGTCCTACCTGCGCGTCCCCTAACTCCATTTCTCTTACGGAACTTTATTACCATAGAATCTGAATCAGCCTCCCGGGACATCGAAGACAAACGTCTGAGTGCCAGGTCTCTGGATTTCTGGAGGAACGTGGGTAATGTGGGAATCTTCCGGGACTAATAATGAGCTTAGCGGTTACTGTAATCACGTTGCTCGTTTATGAGAGAAACAGAAGACGACAGGAAGTCGAGGCGAGGCTGAGCTCCAGGGGACTGATGCACATCACAGCTGCTAAGCTGCCGAAATTTCATCGGCTCAGAGACGAGCAAATCCTATCAGACGTGTCCGAGAAGAGATCTCGGTCCAGCATCAGGACCAGACACTGCTCTGCTGTGATGCTCAGTGTCCAATCAGAGCTTTACTGAGATCAGGGGTTCATGGTTTCCTACATCTGAGAGTAAGGATTCATTTATAAAGTGAGGACAAATAATCAAAAAAAAATTCAGACATCAGGTGAAACGCTATATTTTCGAATTACACAATAATGGAATTAATCCAGAGCACAGTGGCTTAGTAGTTGGCATGTTCTCCTCTCAGCGCTAGGGATTGCTGAAGTTTCCATGTTCTCCCCGTGTCCACGTGGGTTTCGTGAGAACGTTTGCCCATCCTGGGGATGGCGTTTCGGGCGCTGGGCAAATAGACCCAGGACAGGGCACCAATCCATCGCTGGGCACACACTCACTCACCCAAACACACTCTATATGGGGCAATTTGGAGAACTCAATTGACTTGATCCATGTTTTTAGACTGTGGGAGGAAACCGGAGAACCCGGAGGAAACCCACGCGGACACGGAGAACATGGAAACTCCACACAGATTGGAATTTGAACTGGGAATCCTTAGTGCTGAGAGGCGAAGGTGCTAACCACTAAGCCACCGTGCCGCCCGTACTACATTATTATATTATTAATTATAAAATTAGTTATTAAATGAATGAATTAATAAAAATAATAAGACATTCGAGGTTGTGGATTATTGTGAATAAATCACGGGAATGAGGTGGAACTGTACTTACTCCGCTACACATCAGAACTAATAACGCCTCTTTATGTGAGTTATTCAGAATAATGCCACGCTCTCTCGCACCGTATTACTTTAGTAATACTAATATTGCTACAGGTGCGCTGATGCTGATATTGTACTCTGTTAGACGTCAGTAAGCTACACCTGAGTGGGAGGTGTAGCTGTGTTAGGGTTTGTCTTCCTTTTTCAGAGACGGACACTGAAGTATTAAAGGAGGTGAAAACCACTTTGGGTCGGTTGCCGTTGAGCAGTGTAGCCTGAAATCAGTTCAACTCGACGGCAGCTGAGACCTCAAACTGCAAACACACGCTAAAGAGGAACTGTGGAACTGTAGAACAGCAGATCAGGCACAGAGGAAGACTCTAAAACCCTTAGACAAACCCATCACGCAGCTATCACTTACACACACACACACACACACACACACACACGTAAATGCATGCATGCCTGTGTAAAGAGATCGAAAGAAAGACATTTGTATTCGTGTGGGTGTTACGTGTAAATATGTGTTGATATAAATATCAGGTTTGTGTGTTTGTGTGTGTGTGTTTGTTTGTGTGTGACAGTATATAAATATGTTTATATATATATATATATATATATATATATATATATATATATATATACATATCAGGTGTGTGTATGTGTGTGTGCGTGTCTGTGCACCAGTATATAAATATATGGTTTTTTTTATATAAATATCAGATGTGTGTGTGTGTATGTGTGTGACCGTAAAATATGTATTTGTTTATATAAATGTCAGGTGTGTGTGTGTGTGTGTGTGTGAGTGTGTGTGTGTGTGTGTGTAACAGCATAGAAATATGTTTGTTTATATAAATATCAGATGTGTGTGTGTCTGTGTACGTATGTGTGTAACAGTATATAAATATATTTTTGTTTATATAAATGCCAAGTGTGTGTGTGTGTGTGTGTGTGTGTGTGTGTGTGTGTGTGTGTGTGTGTGTGTGTGTGTGTGTGTGCATGCCAGTATGTAAATATATGTTTTTGTTTATAAATATCAGGTGTGTTCTGAGAGAGACATTTTTATTATTTTATTAAATAATCTGCAGCACACTTTGGAGATTTTAATCCTATAATATTAATAAATTCACGTGAGATTTATTTATTTTCGAATTATTTTATTTTTCATCATTTCTGAAATAACAGATATCAGGAAATCCTTTCTCTTTAAATGGAGACCTTCATCTGTAGGACTGTACTGCCATCTGTGGAGAGGAGAGGGTCTGGATTCACACTGTCAGCCAATCACAGTCCAGGATTAACCTTCATCCGCTTATCACCTTAAAACATAATAAAATATAATTAATAAATTAACACATAAATAAAATAAGATATTTCAGAATATTTGACATTTATATTAAATATATTCATTCATTATCTTCCGCTTATCCTCTATTAGGTTCGCGGTGGGGTTCCCCATGCCCATCCAGGGGAGAACGTCTCGGGCGCTGGGCAGATAGACCCAGGACAGGGCGCCAATCCATCGCTGGGCACACACTCACTCACACAGACACACACTATATGGGGCAATATTGAGAATTCAATTAACTTGTTCCATGTTTTTGGACTGTGGGTGGTAACCGGAGAACCCGGAGGAAACCCACGCAGACACGGGGAGAACATGGAAACTCCACCCAGATGGGGATTCGAACCGGGAATCCCTAGTGCTGAGAGGCAAACGTGCTAACCACTAAGCCACCGTGCCGCCTAAATATAAATATATTATATTTATTTTTAGAAAGTTCTGTATTTAATTAGATTTTAAACTGATGCGGGGGGGGGGGGGGGCAGAGTGGTGTGACCCTCCAGCAGCTTACAGAATTCAATGGTGCATCACCGATCCCACGCTTGCTCTGATTTAAAGCTGCAACACTGATGCTACCACCACCACGTTCCACAGAACAACGCTTCTAACGCTTTCTGTTCTTTAAACACAAATCTGATATTCAACTGCTCTGTTCCTCCTGTTACATCATTTCTCCGCAGCCAATCAGATTTCCTCAAGTAGCTCATCATTTGATTTTAACAGATGTCATTTCTGAGATGTAATTAATGTTTCATAAAATACACAAAAATAGATAAAGAAAAACAACTGATTTAATATTTAATAATATTTCCAGAATTTTTCTTTGACAACAATAAAGTATCCGTCTATATATCAATCTAGAATTAGTTTTATATTGAAGTAATTGCAAATGGCATGTTCTCCTCTCAGCACTAGGGATTCCCAGTTCGAATCCCATTCTGAGTGGAGTTTCCATGTTCTCCCCGTGTCTGCGTGGGTTTCCTTCGGGTTCTCTGGTTTCCTCCCACCGTCCAAAAACATGGATCAAGTCAATTGAATGCTCCAAATTGCCCCAACACACATAGATTGTGTTTGTGTAAGTGAGTGTGTGTCCAGTGATAGTTTGGCGTCCTGTCCTGGGTGTATCTGCCCAGCGCCCGAAACGTTCTCCCCTGGATGGGCATGGGGAACCCCCCCCCCCCCCGCGACCCTAATAGAGAATAAAGCGGAAGATAATGGATCCTCCCACAGTCCAAAAACATGGATCAAGTCAATTGAATGCTCCAAATTGCCCCAACACACATAGATTGTGTTTGTGTGAGTAAGTGTGTGCCCAGCAATAGATTGGCACCCTGTCCTGGGTGTATCTGCCCAGCGCCCGAGACCTTCTCCATTGGATGGGCATGGGGAACCCCCCCACCACCACCCCGCGACCCTAATAGAGGATAAAGCGGAAGATAATGGATGAATGGATGAATACATTCTTTCATTCATTATCTCCCGCTTATCCTCTATTAGGGTTGAGGTGGGGTTCCCCATGCCCATCCAGGGGAGAACGTTTCGGGCGCTGGGCAGATAGACTCAGGACAGGGCGCCAATCCATCGCTGGGCACACACTCACTCACACAGACACACTCTGTATGGGGCAATTTGGAGAATTCAATTGACTTGATCCATGTTTTTGGACTGTGGGAGAAAACCGGAGAACCCGGAGGAAACCCACGCAGACACGGGGAGAACATGGAAACTCCACCCAGATGGCGATTCGAACCGGGAATCCATAGAGCTGAGAGGCGAACGTGCTAACCACTAAGCCACCGTGCCGCCTGGATGAATACATATACTACATATTAATTTAAATAATATACATTTAATCAAAATTATAAAAAACACAATAATCACGTAATTTTTTTCCGAATGTAAATAAATAGAAAAAAAAATGTTATGATATTAGATAAATAATAAAACACAGAGTTTCCCTCTTTTACTTTTTCATAAACAATTATTTGAGGTAGGTTTTATATATTTTTAATCTGAGCCTCAGTTAATGAATTCTGGATGATGATTTTTTTTATTTGGACTTTATTAAATCTGCATTTTTCATCCTGAAATATAAATGAAGGAAAAAAAATCCCAGCCCCTCTTTATCTTAAACGCAGCATGCGGTCGACTCCGCGGTGCCGGAGTGTACACTGCATTTCTGTGTTGTCATTACAGAGACTAACTCAGTGCTCCCCTTACACACACATGTACACACACACACACACACACACACACACACACTCACTCCCCCATACCTCCCCGGGGGTGCGATCAATGTAAAAATAGTTGGAGGATGGTGCAGTTGTAATGACTCTACAATCTTCGCTGTCATTTCCCTGAGGGAAGCTGCCTGAGCTCTGGGTTAGTCCTGTCATGCTCAGGTCTGAGACCAAATCAAGTCTCCTGAGTGCTCCCCGTCCCCGCCCTCCATTCCTCCCTCCCTTTACCCCCCCTCCCTCCATTCTAACAATAACCACTGCATCATTGAGTGGCAGGGAATCTAATGACTACTGCTTTTCTTCTGCTCCATGCGTTTTTTTTTCCTGCACTGGGGCCAAATGGAAAATCTCACAGCTTGTGAAAATAGAAAAATCAATAATCTATTCTATTCAATGAGCTCGAGTGTCACAATAACCAGATAGGACTGGATGAGAAGTTGAGCAGCAGCCTCGGGCCTCGGGACGGAGTTTTATTTTCCTCCGGCTTCAAGAAAAGAGTATTTTATAGAAACATACAACCTAAAAGTAAAAAAAAAAAAAAAAAAAAACTGTTTCAGGCCTTTAAATGAAATCATTACCTTTGTTTACAGAAACATCAGGTTGAGTATTTAGATAAAAAAAGAGATGAAAGAAAAACCGTCGAAGATTTCAATATTAATGTGCAGAATGGCAAGAACAATCAAATAAATGACTTTAAAAAAGTCTGTAAACTTTATTTCCACCTAAAAGATTTAGATTAGTTTAGTGGTTGGCATGTTCTCCTCTCAGCGCTAGGGATTCCCGGTTCGAATCCCAATCTGGGAGGAGTTTCCATGTTCTCCCCGTGTCTGCGTGGGTTTCCTTCGGGTTCTCCCACAGTCCAAAAACATGGATTCAATGTAAATTGAGTTCTCCAAATTGCCCCATATAGAATGTGTTTGTGTGAGTGAGTGTGTGCCCAGTTATAGATTGGTGTCCTGTCCTGGGTGTAGCTGCCCAGCGCCCGAAACGTTCTCCACTGGATGGGCATGGGGAACCCCCCCCCCCCCCACGACCCTAATAGAGGATAAAGTAGACGATAATGGATGATGGATGTGTTTTTAGAGTGCATATCCTCCACATGCCTGAGTGAGTTTACTCCAGGTGCGCCGGTTTTACCCATCCATCCATTATCTTCTGCTTTTTCTCTACTAGGGTCACATGGGGGGTTCCTCATGCCCATCCAGGAGAGAACGTTTTAGGCGCTGAGCAGATACACCCAGGACAGGACGCCAATCTATCTCTGGGCACACACTCACTCACACAGACACACTCTATATGGGGCAATTTGGAGAATTCAAAAGAAAAAGAAGGGGAGAATTCCCATGTTCTCCCCGTGTCAGTGTGGGTTTCCTCCGGGTTCTCTGGTTTCCTCCCACAGTCCAAAAACACGGATCAAGGTCAATTGAATTCTCCAAATTGCCCCATATAGAGTGTGTCTGTGTGAGTGAGTGTGTGCCCAGCAATAGATTGGCGCCCTGTTCCTGCCCAGCACCTGAGACATTCTCCCCTGAATGGGCATGGGGAACCCCCCAGCGATCCTAATAGAGGATATAGCGGAAGATAATGGATGGATGGATGGATGGATGGTAAGAGGGGGCAGATCCAGAGATTGTCCTGTAGGCCAGAGTCAATGCAATGTTATAACTGCACTGCGAAGGGTGGCTCCAAGCAGGTTCTCCACCAGAATTCTCAGCCTTTCACACGAAGAGCACCGGGATAGGCTCATATCTCTAAAGAACTGCACTGGCACGCGAATAAATAGTGGATTTCAAACGGCAGAGTTTGAAAGTCTTTAAAAACTCTGAGAATGAACCTGAAGAACTTCATCTGATGGATTATTATTATTAAGATCAATACACCGATCGTCTGTAGTTCAGGGACAGAAATCTTTTATTTCATCAGAGATTCATCAAACGGAAGATCTTCTGAAAGAGCGGGAGGATCTTTAATCTTCTGAACGTTATCTTTATATTTATCGCATTTTCAAATTGACGTGTGGCATTTTTTTCTTCTCGGAAACATCGACCGATGGAAAGTGAAAACCTTTTGAAGCGCCGCTATCTGTTATCGTCATCAGAAAGCAGCTCACTGTGACATCGCCTGAGTCGGATTCCTAATTCTTTACCTCCATGCAGAGATCTGCACATCCTGCGGGGCGCGGGGTTCGGCTGCAGAACGCGAAAAGTTCTCTCAGGGTTTAGTTCCAGATGAAACCGGCCGTAATCACATTACACTTCTCCTGAATCTGTTTCAGAACTTTCTCTGCTTTAGAGAAACCTACTATTATTAGATGTTATTAGGGTGGTGGATGACTCTCAGTACTGCAGTTACACTGACATGGTGGTGGTGCAAAGGTTGTAGTTCTACAGTTCCATTCTGTAGTCCATACTCTCTTAGTTCCCTTTATTTTGTTCTCTGATGATCAGATCCCCCACCNATGGTGGTGGTGCAAAGGTTGTAGTTCTACAGTTCCATTCTGTAGTCCATACTCTCTTAGTTCCCTTTATTTTGTTCTCTGATGATCAGATCCCCCACCGAGCAGGTATTATTAGGGTGGTGAATGATTCTCAGTACTGCAGTGACACTGACATGGTGGAGGTGCAAAGGTTGTAGTTCTACAGTTCCATTCTGTAGTCCATACACTGTTAGTCCCCTTTAGTATGTTTTCTTACAATCGGACCCCCCACAGAGCAGGTATTATTAGGGTGGTGGATGTTTCTGAGTACTGCAGTGACACTGACATGGTGGTGGTGCAGGTGTGTATGTGTGTGTGGTGCTGCTGGAGTTTAAGCCCTGTATCCCTCACCATCTCCCAACTTGCCACTCCACATTTTTGATGTATCAGAGAATCTTTTTATTAGAGATCACATGATGCTGCAGACAGGGTGGTGGTGGTGGCTGGACACCATCCATCCATCCATTATCTTCTGCTTTATCCTCTATTAGAGTCGTGGTGGGGTTCCCCATGCCCATCCAGGGAAGAACATCTCAGGCGCTGGGCACACACTCTCACACACACACACACACACACACACACTCTATAACGCGAGAGCGTTGAGAACATTTGGTTAAGGCGGCGGATCCTGGAAACGTTCTTGTGTGGTGCATCTTGCCTCAGTGTCTGTGGGTGAGGTGCAGTTTATCTGACTGACACCGCGGATCGATTCGGATTTCTCCGGCGCAGTACGTGGGATGGTCGCGGCCCGAGCCCGTGGGTTTTAACCGGGCAGATAGCTGGAGCGGGCACTTTGGCGCAGCGCCACGCTCCGAGTGCAGAACGCAGCCCACACTTCAGCTCCGACTCGCTCCGCACTGTGCCAGGATCTTTTAATGAACGCTGGATAAGGTGAACGAGCGGGAGCAGGCGACGGCGCCGGAGGACAGAGTTATTGATATCCCACATTCCTAATGAAGACACTCTTTCACCCCTGCCCCCCTTCTGGCAAAGCAGTGGGCAGCTGCTGCATGCGTGAGGCTGCTGCATTGACCTTTCTGTTTCAGAGCTGGATCGCTGCGCACCGAGCTAACAAGGGCATCCTGATTAGATCGGAAATCACGAGCCGAGCCGGAGTCGGAATAACATACGAACAGTGCAACACTTTAATAAACCTCCGAACCGTCTACACAGCAACTCGGGATACAATGTCTGGGATACAAGTTCCATCCATCCATTATCTTCCGCTTTATCCTCTACTAGGGTCGTGGAGGGGGGTTCCCCATGCCCATCCAGGGGAGAACGTTTCAGGCGCTGGGCAGATACACCCAGGACAGGACGCCAATCTATCACTGGACACATACTCACTCACACAGACACACTCTATATGGGGCAATTTGGAGAATTCAATTTGACCTTCATCCATGTTTTTGGACTGTGGGAGGAAACCGGAGAACCCGGAGGAAACCCACACGGACACGGGGAGAACATGGAAACTCCACCCAGATTGGAATTCGAACAAGGAATCTATAGTGCTGAGAAGAAAACATACCAACCACTAAGCCAAAATTGAAAGTAAGGGGGGGGGTATGAAGACACATTTCTTTATGAACCCATCCATCCATTATCTTCCGCTTTATCCTCTACTAGGGTCGTGGGGGGGTTCCTCATGCCCATCCAGGGGAGAACGATTCGGGCGCTGGGCAGATACACCCAGGACAGGGCACCAATCTATCCCTGGACACACACTCACTCACACAGACACACTCTATATGGGGCAATTTGCGGAACTCAATTGACTTGATCCATGTTTTTGGACTGTGGGAGGAAACCGGAGAACTTGGAGGAAACCCACACAGACACGGGGAGAATATGTGTTTGTGAAAGAGATGTGATATGAGTTGTTTCCTAAAGATACCAATTAACTCAAGGTAAATTAAATGCTCCAAATTGTCCCATATACAGTGTGTGTGTGTGTTTGTCCAGTGATAGATTGGCGCCCTGTCCTGGGTGTATCTGCCCAGCGGCCGAGATACAGGGTGTATCTCCCCTGGATGTGCATGGGGAGCCCGCCCGCCACCCTAGTAGAGGATAAAGCGGATGATAATGATGATGTGATGTGTCCTTATACTTTTGATCATATAATATATAACACGGCGGCACGGTGGCTTAGTGTTTAGCACGTTCCCCTCTCAGCTCTAGGGATTCCTGGTTCGTATCCCATTATGGGTGGAGTTTCCATGTTCTCCCCGTGTCCACATGGGTTTCCTCTGGGTTCTCCGGTTTCCTCCCACAGTCCAAAAACATGGATCAAGGTCAACTGAATTCTCCAAATTGCCCCATATAGAGTGTGTTCGTGTAAGTGAGTGTGTGTCCAGTGATAGATCGGCGTCCTGTCCTGGGTGTATCTGCCCAGCGCCTGAAACGTTCTGCCCTGAATGGGCATGGGAACCCCCCCCCCCCCCGCGACCCTAATAGAGGATAAAGCAGAAGATAATGGATGGATGAATGGATGGTATATATAACACAGACAAAAGCCCCGCCCTGTTTTAGTGTGTATAGTGGTCGATTCAGCTCTCTCGCTCCTGTGGCTGTTACCATCCCTGGTTCTGTTTTTAGCTGTTCTGCCTGATTATGGTTCCTCCTGAGGATCCGGGCTATAGCTCTGGTTAAATGTGGTTTAACCTTTGGTTCTTCCTTTTATATCAGCCTCCAGTTCTGATTCAGTTCCAAGCTCAGTTCATATCTCAGCTGCAGCTCAGATGCAGAAACCTCCACTCCCCAAACCCCAGAGCTCCTGACGACGTTCCTCTGCCAGCTTTCGCTTTAGAACCAGCACTGAACCCAGTGGAAGCGGTACCATTTAAAGTTCTGATGGTCTGGATTTTGGAGAAACGTGACGGTATTTAACGACTCACTGAGTCACAGCCTCCATTAAGATGCTCGCACCAGATACGACTTCAAACGAAACGCCCTAATTCCTGTTTTGATTGTCTTCCTTTTCATGATGGAGAACTTGATCTGCATTAAATGAGCATTGTAATGAAATTCTGCTAGTTAGCCACTGATCCCATCAAAGCGTGTGATTTCAAAGTACGCTGCTTTTCTTTTTTTTTTTTTTTTTTTTTTTTTTTGGTCAGAGGATAGAGCCTCATTGAAAGGTTCCTCTGTTGTTGTGTTGAAAGAACCCGGTGTCAGGAGTCTGGAACGTTCTCCCAGTCTCTCAAAGTGAAGCTGTTTTCATGTCGTCAGTCTGTAAGGTCCAGAAAGGATGTCTCAGATATCGATAAAGACTAAAGACGGAGCAATCCTGCACGATCCGATCCCTTTAACGACATCACCAGTGCTGTATAAAGCTCAGTCAGCGGTCGCTCTTCTGAGAGGAGAGGTGGTGCTGAGGTTCAAACGCGTCGAAAAGGAACCCTCTGATCAAGTTTAGTTGTAATCAGAAACTGAAAAGTTACAAACCCAATACTCAGCTGAAAATACTCAAACGACGCGAGGTTTCATTTCCATCTGCTGTCCTGACGTCCTGACGTAGGTCCTCCACCCAAAAATATTAATTCCTTCATTCATGATCGTCCGCCTAATCCTCTACTACAGTGGTTCTTAAACTGTGGTACGTGTACCATTGGTGGTATGCAAAGTAGCACAATGTAATTCGCCAGATAATGGTACGGATTTAAAATACATTATATTTCCCGATATATTTTATTTACAGCGTTCTGTAATTTGGACAGTAGATGGCGGTATTTAATTGTTGGACAAACTGGAAACATGATCAGCGCTCAATTTAAAGAACAGACTAGATAATGAGATTTTTGTTTTTAATAAATACATTTATGAATCAAACCTTGTTTTTATGATTGTGTTTTTAACCATTTTATGAAATTTTGAAGTCACTTAAGGTGGCGCTGAGGTTCAAACGCGTCGAAACTGAACCCTCTGATTAAGTTTAGTTGTGTTCAGTGACTGAAAAGTTACAAGCCCAATACTCAGCTGAAAATACTCAAAAGACACGAGGTTTCATTTCCATCTGCTGTCCTGACGTCCTGACGTAGGTCCTCCACCCAAAAATATTAATTCCTTCATTCAGTTATTCATGATCATCCGCCTAGTCCTCTACCACAGTGGTTCTTAAACTGTGGTACGTGTAAAAAGTACAAAGTAGCACAATGTAATTCGCCAGATAATGGTATGGATTTACAATACATTATATTTCTCGATATATTTTATTAATAGCATTTTGTAAATTGGCCACTAGATGGCAGTATTTTATTGTTGGGCAAACAACACGAGGTTTCATTTCGATCTGCTCTCCTTACGTCCTGACGTAGGTCCTCCACCCAAAAATATTAATTAATTCATTCATTTATTCATTCATGATCGTCCGCCTAATTCTCTACCACAATGGTTCTTAAACTGTGGTAGCACAAATGTGGTACACCAGATAATGGTATGGATTTGCAATACATTATATTTCCCGATATATTTTATTAACAGCATTGTGTAAATTGGACACTAGATGGCGGTATTTGATTGTTGGACTAACCGGAAACTAGATGATGTCGCAAAAGTCCAGTTTATTCGCGTTTATTGCTTTTAATAAATACATTTATGAATCAAACCTCGTTTTTATGATAGTGTTCGTAATTGTTTTATGAAATTTAGAACGAACTGGGCAGATGCCAATATATCACTGGACACACACTCACACACACACCAACACACTCTATAGGGGGCAATGAAGAGAATTCAATTGAGCTCGAACCATGTTTTTGGAATGTGGGAGGAAACTGGAGAACCCGGTGGAAACCCACGCAGACACGGGGAGAACATGCAAACTTCACCCAGATTGGGATTCAACCCTGGATCCTCAGCGTTGAGAGGAGAACATGCTAACCACTATGCCACCACTGGCTTAGTATTTTGCACGTTCGCCTCTCAGTGCTGGGGATTCCTGGTGCAAATCCCCATCTGGGTGGAGTTTCCATGTTCTCCCCGTGTCCACATGGGTTTCCTCCGGGTTCTCTGGTTTCCTCCCACAGTCCAAAAACATGCATCAAGTCAATTGAGTTCTCCAAATTGCCCCATATAGAGTGTGTCTGTGTGAGTGAGTGTGTGATAGATTGGTGTCCTGTTATGGGTGTATCTGCCCAGCGCCCGAAACGTTCTCCCCTGGATGGTCATGGGGAACCCCCCCCCCCACGACCCTGATATAGGATGAAGCGAAAAATAATGGATGGATGGAATTTATAATCTCCTTAATCTGTTGAAGCTGCTGGCGAAGCGGGGGCAGTGGGGGGTGATAGGGAGATGGGGTGGTGCAGGCTGTGCTTTTTCTACTCCTGGAGTAAAAAAAGGAATAATTACAATAATGATAATAATAATTATCATTATTATAATTATTATTAAAATGTTGAATGTCTGTATATAAAGGACCCCCCCCCCCCCGCTTGCCTCGCTGTTCCAAACCCCTGGGACACCCCCCCCCCTTTCAGAAGCGCTGCTAGCTGCACATTATTAGCAGTGATTAATTATAGTTACTTAGCTTTGATGCTTTTTTCACACACTGTATGAACCATCTCGTATATGAGGCGTGAAACTACCATCGTGCTCTTATCTTCTATTGTCACATCTAAAGAGTGTTTACCATGTTCCAAGGTTCGTTTCATCTTCCTGCTTTATTCTTTATTATTAACCCCACTGATACCAGACATCAAGCCAAAATAGCAAAATTCTCCTCGTTTCATGAATTAACTACAACATTTAATGTCTTCAAACTAAATTCACTTCTTCAGGCGCCTTATCGAAACTCAGTTCATCTTCAGATTTGAGTCTTCGTTAATTATAATAACCAAGGGGTCAGATAGAATTCAGAACCAGAGCAAAAGGGTTAAAGACATGTAATAACAATAATACTCACATACTGAGGGTCACACTGCAACACTCGTAAAATGAAGGGAATCCACAATCACAACTGGAAAAAATTGGTATCACCATAAAATGAAGAAAACATGCAGATTTCATGCAAAAACATACAAAAGAAAGGAGTCACAAGAATAATCCCAAGACCTTTTTATGAGGTGACTACTGTGCTTTGTGAGGACCAAATTACTGTTGAGGTTCTAAAAACGTGGATTAAATGAAGTGTGTAATATCTTTTAGCAGTTTGGAGCGATGGAGACACATGACTATACAGAACATCCATGAAGGTGGAGGACATGTTGGCGCTTCACCATCAAAGAATAAGGGTGGTGAAGTTATTTTTTAAATTTAAGTTCACCCCAGATCAGCAGAACCAGAAAATCTAGAACCCCAGTACATCATGAGAGCATAAACATTTACAAAACTTAATAATAAAAAATAAATAAAAAAAAACACTGAATCACTTTATAAAAAATAAAAAAAAAACGTGAATCACTTAAAAAGAAAAACAGTGAGTCACTTTAAAAAAGAAAAAAAAACACTAAGTTACTTTAAACTAAAAACAGTGAGTCACTTTAAAAAAACAAAAACACTGAGTCAGTTTAAACAGAAAACACTGAGTCACTAAACTAAAAACACTGAGTCACTTTAAAAAAACAAAAACACTAAGTCACTAAACTAAAAACACTGAGTCACTTTAAAAAACAAAAACACTAAGTCACTAAACTAAAAACACTGAGTCTTTTAAACTAAAGGGGGGGGGGGGGGGGGGGGGGGGGGGGGGGGGGGGGGGGGGGGGGGGGGGGGGGGGGGGGGGGGGGGGGGGGGGGGGGGGGGGGGGGGGGGGGGGGGGGAGTCACTAAACTAAAAACACTGAGTCACTTTAAAAAAAAAACACAGAGGCACATTTAAAAGGCAAAAAAACAAACACACTGAGTCACTTTAAATAAAAAAAAAAACACTGAGTTACTTTTTAAATAAAAAAAACACTGAGTCACTTTAAATAAAAAAAGGATACACTGAGTCACATTTAAACAAACAAAAAAAAAAACAGTGAGTCACTTTAAATAAAAAAAACACTGAGTCACTTTAAATTAAAAAAAACACTGAGTCACTTTAAATAAAAAAAACACTAAGTCACTTTAAAAAAACAAAAACACTAAGTCACTTTGAACAGAAAACACTTAGTCACTAAACCAAAAACACTGAGTCACTTTAAAAAAACAAAAACTCTAAGTCAGTAAACAAAAAACACTGAGTCACTTTAAACAAAAAACACCGAGGCACATTTAAAAAGCAAAAAAACAAACACACTGAGTCACTTTAAATAAAAAAAACACTGAGTCACTTTAAATAAAAAAACATTGAGTCACTTTTAAAAAGCAAAAAAAAAACACTGAGTCACTTAAAAAAAAAAAAAAAAAAAATTAAAAAAAAAAAAAAAAAAAAAAAAAAAAAAAAAAAAAAAAAAAAAAAAAAAAAAAAAAAAAAAAAAAAAAAAAAAAAAAAAAAAAAAAAAAAAAAAAAAAAAAAAAAAAAAAAACACTGAGTCACTTTAAACAAAAAAAAAAACACTGAGTCACTTTAAACAAAAAAAAACACTGACTCACATTTAAACAAATAAAAACACTGACTCACATTTAAAAAATATTTAGTAAATGCAAAAATAAAGACTGATACAGATGAAAATGATGAAAGATGGTATGATGGGTATCATTGAAGGAACCATCTCGCTGTCTATATCAGTAACCAATCAGAAAGCAGCTGAGCGAGCTGCAGGTCTATAAATGCAGTCAGTGGTTAGTTTTTTTGTTGAATCCAGATGCTGCCGAAGTTTGAGGAAAAGTGCTTGCTCTGATCTTTAGGTGTTATGTTTTTTTGTTCCATTATTCAGTTTGTGCAACGAATGAAATACTTTATTGCCCCCAGTGTGTTGGAGACTATAAATAGATATCGGATGTCAGAATCAGAGCTCGCTCGGCTGATGCATAACGCTTTGAGGATTACAGGGAAGAAATATGAACCATCATTACAGTTTATATAAAAGCAATCTGTTCTCAGCAGAGCAAACAAAATGCTGTCTGATCCTTTCATTCTCTCGCTGATGCTAAGCTTCGGCTGCATGTGTCAGAAGATACCACGTCCTTTATTCAGGCCAGCGTCGCTTAGACTTCTGCATCACACACGGGGACTGCTCACAGAACCGCTCACGGGGGGTTAGAGGTATTACTTTATATTAAAATCCTAATTCAATGACTGCATGTCATTCGGAGGTAAAGATACTGAGGAAGTTTACTGAGATTCAGGATTTTGCAAATGAAACACAAGAAACATATAAACTTAACATTCTTACTTACTTCTGAGAAATTCTCTAAACCATAACTGTAAACACGTGGTGATTGATATCTGAGTGTACTATACTACATTATACTATACGCTTAAGCCGACAGCTCCTCCACCCTCATGCAGGGGTGTTTTTAGGGTCTAAAAACATCAGATCCCTTATTCCCCCTCTGCCCTCTTTGAAAATTGCCCTTTCATAACTGTATTTAGGGGGGCACGGTGGCTTAGTGGTTGGATTCATTCATTATCTTCCACTTTGTCCTGTATTAGGGTTGCGGGGGGGTTCCCCATGCCCATCCATGGGAGAACGTTTCGGGCACTGGGCAGACACACCCAGGAAAGGGCGCCTATATCACTGGGCACACACTCACTCACACAGACACACTCTATATGGGGCAATTTGGAGAACTCAGTTGACTTGATCCATATTTTTGGACTGTGGGAGGAAACCGGAGAACCCAGAGGAAACCCACGCAGACACGGAGAACATGGAAACTCCACCCAGATGGGGATTCGAACCGGGAATCCCTAGTGCTGAGAGGCGAATGTGCTAACCACTAAGCCACCATGCCACCCAGTTGGTTTCTTTCTTTCTTTCTCAGCCCCCAAATCTCTCTGAAGTAGAACTATAAGAGTTCTAAGAACTATGACCTGCAGCAGTGTGGATTTGCTTAAAAGTCTGTCCCTCCTCCGACAGTTTCGTCGTTCAGGTGGAACGGCATGTCAGCACAGATGATGAATGATGAGCCCTGGCTCGCAATCAGCATTCTAATTCACGTTAATGGTGTTTAGTGTGGGTGAGTTCACGACTGTCCTTTCGGCGGCGGTTATGTACGGGCTTCGGTAAACAGTTTGGGGAATAGTTGTGACGCAGCCGCGTGTAATAAATCTTCTCTGGGTTGCCGCGCGCTGACAGGAGGCTGGTGGCGCTTTCAGAGGACGAATCCATTGTTTTCAGTGCAGTCAGATGTAATTTCATGCTTTTTGCTCATCAGCTGATAAACTCGCCTTGTTCCGAAGCCCTGCATCACTACAGAACACCGGTACCTTTTAGTGTGGGCACTTTGGACTGATTAAATGAATCTGCTCTCGTTACTGTCACGCCGCTGAGAGAGTCGTTATTGATTCTGAACGATAGCATCATCTCTGCTCAGATAAGAGAATCAACAAAGAGGCGGAGCTCATTTCGCTTTCATCTGAACACAATCTCCTGATTACGACCGTAATTAAAAACATCTTCTGCTTTGGTAAGTAGCACAAGCGTCTTAATGCCGTCTGCTGCCAGGTTTGGCGCATAAAGCTTCTCGTGGGTCGTCGTTCAGGTAGTTTGGAGTTTGGAGTGTGTTCTGGAGCGTTATGCTGTGTTCCAAATTCATTTATTCATACATTCATTATCTTCCACTTTATCCTCTACTAGGGTCGCGGGGGGGTTCCCCATGCCCATCCAGGGGAGAGCATTTCGGGCACTGGGCAAATACACCGAGGACAGGGCGCCAATCTATCACTGGGCACACACTCACTCACACACACACACACTCTATATGGGGCAATTTGGAGAACTCAATTGACTTTGATCCATGTTTTTGGACTGTGGGAGGAAACCGGAGAACCCGGAGGAAACCCACGCAGACACGGGGAGAACATGGAAACTCCACCCAGATGGGGATTTGAACCGGGAATCCCTAGAGCTGAGAGGAGAACATGCCAACCACTAAGCCACGGTGCTGCGTGTTCCAAATTATTATGCAAATAATATTTTCTCAGATTTTCCAAAATGACCCATATGAATTGCATACTATTTCCCATTCAGGGGAGAACGTTTCGGGCGCTGGGCAGGGACACCCAGGACAGAATGCCAATCTATCGCTGGGCACACACTCACTCACACAAACACGCACTCTATATGGGGCAATTTGTAGAACTTAATTGACCTTGATCCATGTTTTTGGACTGTGGGAGGAAACCGGAGAACCCGAAGGAAACCCACGTGGACACGGGGAGAACATGAAAACTCCACCCAGATGGGGAAGAATGCCCAGCGATGGATTGGCGCCTCTTCCTTTCATGGGCATAGGGAACCCCCCCCATGTGACCCTGAATGATCATGAGATGAGATAATAATAATAACTGGATTTAAGGTTTAAAGATGAGACACGGCGGCACAGTGGTTTAGTGGTTGGCATGTTCTCCTTTCAGCACTTGGGATTCCCGGTTCGAATCCCCATCTGGGTGAAGTTTCCATGTTCTCCCCGTGTCCGCGTGGGTTTCCTTCGGGTTCTCCGGTTTCCTCCCACAGTCCAAAAACATGGGTCAAGCCAATTGAATTCTCCAAATTGCCCCATATAGAGTGTGTGAGTGAGTTTGTGCCCAGCGATAGATTGGCATTCTGTCCTGGATGTATCTGCCCAGCGCCTGAAACGTTCTCCCCTGGATGGGCATGGGGAACCCCACCGTGACCCTAGTAGAGGATGAAGTGGAAGATAATGAATGGATGGAAGATGAGACTCTGGTCAGCAGCTTTATAGAAATGTCTGCAGTTTTGGTACTTTGGCTTTTTTTGGCGTAACATGAACATTATACTGACTTCATTAACAGAAAAATGGTTTCTGCTGTTTAAAAGTGAAACCACATCGAGTTGATGCCTCAGACCGACGCCGTAGTCAGTGAGGAATAAACCCTGAGTGTTAGCTTGCGGGCTGACGCCACGGTACAGTGCTTTCATCTCAGCTTCTCACCTTTGTTACTGTGTGACAACAGCGAAGATTAAACCGGAGTAAGATCAATAAGACGGCACGTCCACCACAACGCAATAAGAACCCCGCCGATACCTCATTTATATCTCACCTATACTACACCCATACCTGCCCATTCCATGCCCATGCCCCATCATGCCTCACCTATACCTCACCCATAACTCACCCATACATCTGCCATACCTTGCCCATATCTCGCACATACCGCACCCATACCTCTCCCATACCCCCTTATACCTTGCCCGAACCTCACTCATACCTTACCCTACACATTCCTCATTCATAACCTGCCCATACCTCGCCCATATCTACCCATACCTTATTTATATCTTACCTATACCACACCCAAACGTCTGCCATACCTCACCCAAACCTGCCCATTCCATGCCCATGCCCCATCATGCCTCACCTATACCTCACCCATATCTCACCAATACCTCGCCCATATCTCAACAATACCTTACCCACACCTCACCAATTACCTCACCCATATCTCACCCGTATCTCACCCATATCTCACCAATACCTCGCCCACACCTCACCCATATCTCACCCATACCTTACCCATACCTCACCCATATTTCACCCATACCTCACCCATATCTCACCCATATCTCACCCATATCTCACCAATATCTCACCCACACCTTACCAATTACCTCACCCATACCTCACCAATACCTCGCCCACACCTCACCCATACCTCACCAATACCTCGCCCACACCTCACCCATACCTCACCCATACCTCACCCATATCTCACCCATATTTCACCCATATCTCACCCATACCTCACCCATATCTCACCCATATCTCAACCATACCCCCTCAAACCTGCCCATTCTTTGCCCATGCCCCATCATGCCTCACCTATTCTTTATGCATACCCTCCCAAACCTCACCCATACATCTGCCATACCTCGCCCATATTTTGCACATACCCCACCCATACCTCATTTATATCTCACCGATTCCACACCCAAACGTCTGCCATACCTCACCAAAACCTGCCCATTCCATGCCCATGCCCCATATATAGCTCACCTATACCTCACCCATACCCGCCTGCCATTCTTGAGCCATAGTTCTATGCAATATTTTATATTTCATATTTGAATAATACTAATACTAATATTCATAGTATTGTTTTGTTTTTGTTTTTTGTCCGGATCAGAAACACGATGTAAAACACACTCTTTATAAATGAAGCAAGGAAAAAACTTAATTATAAAAGCTTTTTGTTTTTAAAACCCTTTTCATGAATGCAGCTCATAAACCTTTAACCTTTAAGCATCACTGCACCGTTACTCCTGTAAACCATCTCCCCTTTAATCACAACCACAAAGCTGCAAGTTTGTTCGCTTCCTGCTGCATTTTAATTATTTCTATTTAAAAAGTGATTGTTCATTTCAGCCACAACTCTTTATAATAACATTTATAATGCACCTCAAACCCATTACACAGCTTTCGGTAGTTCACTTTACCTCATACAGACATTTATGAGGAAACTCGGGAGGTCTTTTGATTTCGTAAAGACTGATTTAAGAGAGTGTTTACAGCGAGAGCATTTATTAAGGTGTCCCTGCCGCCTTAAGAGGAGATCAAACTGAGAACCTAGACAGAGACACTGCACACTCGTATAAAATACCATTACTCACTGTGTGACTGTGACGGGATGCGAGAACAATGTGAATATGGAAATAAAAACACTTGCCTTATTTAACTTCTGTAAGTTTGACGCCTTGTTAAAAGTTCAAAATCGAATCTGAAAGCCAAACAGAAGGTGAATTTAAGTTCCTCCTTATACTGAAGTCATCAAAACAGCAATTAGAGTGAATTAATGATTATAATTCATCCATCCATTCATTATCTCTCGCTTTATCATCTATTAGGGTCGCGGGGGGGTTTCCCATGCCCATCCAGGGGAGAACGTCTCGGGCGCTGGGCAGATACACCCAGAACAGGGCGCCAATCTTTCACTGGACACACACTCACTCACGCACACACTCTATATGGGGCAATTTGGAGAATTCAATTGACCTTGATCCATGTTTTTGAACTGTGGGAGGAAACCGGAGAACCCGGAGGAAACCCACTCGAACATGGGGAGAACATGAAAACTCCACCCGGATTGGGATTCGAACCGCCCGCCTCAGAAAATCACACATTTGAAGAGAAGGGTTACCGGCACACAAATGGTGGTTACCATGACAACCAGAATGCCGTATGCCTCTGACTTGTCTCTCGTACAAATGAGCATTAATTATTAATTCATTATGAGCTTCCACTTAATCCTCTACTGGAGTTGCAAAGGGTAGGGTTCTCATGCCCATACAGGAGATTATGTTCCACACACAAAGACACAGCGCATGGGGCAATTTAAAGCATTAAATTTACCTTGAATCCATGTTTTTGGACTGTAGGAGGAATCGGAGAACCCGGAGGAAACCCATGCGGACACGGGGAGAACATGGAAACTCCACCCAGATTGGGATTTGAACCGGGAATCCCTAGTGCTGAGAGGAGAACATGCCAACCACTAAGCCACCATGCCACCCTCCATTTCTAATAAATACAATTTATCATTTATTTTTAGTTATTACTGCAATTAACATCAGGTTGGTTTAAAGCCTCATCCATCCATTATCTTCTGCTTTATCCTCTATTAGGGTCGCGGGGGGAGGGGGGAGGGGGGGTTCCCAAGCCCACCCAAGAGAGAACGTGTTGGGAGCTGGGCAGATACACCCAGGACAGGACATCAATCTATCACTGGGCACACACTCACTCACACACACACTCTATATGGGGCAATCTGGAGCATTCAATTGACCTTGACCTGACGTTTGTGATGTAGAGGAACGTGACCTGCTGGAGCAGATCACCAGGAGAAGCCCAGATGAAGGAAATCAGCAGCAGCAGTGCAGCTCCACCATGTTCATCATCATTGGATGAGATGGCATGTGGTGTCTAGGTGCCTGCTACACCCTGAAGTGATGGAGCGAGATGGAGATGTCCCCTGACACCCAGTGCCATACTCAGGAGAGGCTTCACACAAGAGATTGCTGATGATCCGACCCTGCTGGACGAATGGCTGTGTTCCAAATAGCTGCTAACTCAGCCGTAGCCCTGCTCACTCACTTCCCCCTGCTGCACAGATTCATTATTGTTCTGCTTCACAGCCTGAACTCGTAATCCGGCTGATCTCAGATCTGCGGGGCCGAGTGAAAACACCGGCGGAAAATTCATCCCAATATCAGACGTGTGTGTCTGACGGGGACAATAGGCTCGGTCACAGGTTTATTAAAAGTGCTTTCAGAAGGAAGGGGGAAATAGTTTAGGACAAATGGCTCGGTGGTAGCAGATGGAACCACCCTGAATAAACAGACCCTCACCCTAATGACCAACACACACACACACACACACACACACACACACACACACACACACAGAGCACTGGTTTTTATTTTACAGAACAAGACAATGTAATGGGTGGCTTAGTGGTTAGCACGTTCTCCTCTCAGCACTAGGGATTCCCGGTTCGAATCCCCATCTGGGTGGAGTTCCATGTTCTCCCCGTGTCCATGTGGGTTTCCTCCCACAGTCCAAAAAGCATGAATCAAGTCAATTGAGTTCTCTAAATTGCCCCATATAGAGTGTGTCTGTGTAAGTGAGTATGTGCCCAGCGATAGATCGGCGTCCTGTCCTGGGTGTATCTGCCCAGCGCCCAAAACGTTCTCCCCTGGATGGGCATGGGACCCCCTTCCCCCGCGACCCTAATAGAGGATAAAGCGGAAGATAATGGATGGATGGGTGGTTAACTATGCAGGATGGTACGGTGGCATAGTGGTTGGCATGTTCTCCTCTCAGCGCTAGGGATTCCCGGTTTGAATCTCCATCTTGGTGGAGTTTCCATGTTCTCCCCGTGTCCGCGTGGGTTTCCTCCGGGTTCTCCGGTTACCTCCCACAGTCCAAAAACTTGGATCAAGTCAACTGAATTCTCCAAGTTGCCCCATATAGAGTGTGTCTGTGTGAGTGAGTGTGTGCCCAGTGATAGATTGGCGCCCTGTCCTGGGTGTATCTGCCCAGCGCCTGAGACGTTCTAATAAAGGATAAAGCAGAAGATATTGAATGAATGAATTATATATATATATTCATTCATTATCTCCCGCTTATCCTCTATTAGGGTCTCGGTGGGGTTCCCCATGCCCATCCAGGGGAGAACGTCTCGGGCGCTGGGCAGATACACCCAGGACAGGGCGCCAATCCATCGCTGGGCACACACTCACTCACACAGACACACTCTATATGGGGCAATTTTGAGAATTCAATTAACTTGATCCATGTTTTTGGACTGTGGGAGGAAACCGGAGAACCCGGAGGAAACCCACGCAAACACGGGGAGAACATGGAAACTCCACCCAGATGGG
>JAFMOD010001097.1:192485-323203 GCA_019802435.1 Corydoras maculifer
TGGGCACACACTCACTCACACAGTCACACTATAAACGGGGCAATTTTGAGAATTCAATTAACTTGATCCATGTTTTTGGACTGTGGGAGGAAACCGGAGAACCCGGAGGAAACCCACGCAGACACGGGGAGAACATGGAAACTCCACCCAGATGGGGATTCGAACCGGGAATCCCTAGCGCTGAGAGGCAAACGTGCTAACCACTAAGCCACCGTGCCGCCCCCTATCAATTTAATCATATTGATATTCATCCAATCAAAAATGTTTTCTAGATGTGATTTTATTTTATTATGGATTGGATTTCAGGATTGGATTTTAATTAGCTGCTGGGTTTTTATTTTTCTCGTTAAAGCAGCTCTGTAAGCAGCTGAAATCTTGCTCCTCGCCGTTTAATGACAATGCACAGCTGGAGCCATCAATCCTCCCTCTGTTTACATTCCTGCCAGATGTTGAAGTCCAGGACCAATCCAGCATCCAGATGTTTCCTGACGATGCTGCCAACTCAACTTTGCTCCCATGGGCCGAATCATTCTGATTCCACCCCAAACCCAGCAGTACCATGAAAGAGGTGACAGTCAAGCACATGTTTACATGAAGCTCCTAAACTGGTGTGAACAATGGCCCACTGACCTGGAACCAGTCTGAAGGGTTAATTTCAGTGAAGTCTAACATGATACTGAGTTCGGATCCACCGAGCTCCTGAACGTGGAGCCATGATGCCAGGCGGTCCAGCTCATAATCACGTACATTTATTCATCCATCCATCAATTATCTTTCGCTTTATCCTCTATTAGGGTCACGGGGGGGGGGGGGGTATCCCCATGCCCATCCAGGGGAGAACGTTTCAGGCGCTGGGCAGAAACACCCAGGACAGGGCGCCAATCTATCACTAGGCACACACTCACACGGACATACACACTCTATATGGGGCAATTTGGAGAACTCCGATGACTTGACCCATGCTTTTGGACTGTGGGAGGAAACCGGAGAACCCGGAGGAAACCAACGCGGACACGGGGAGCACATGGAAACTCCACCCAGATTGGGATTCGAACCGGGAATCCCTAGTGCTGAGAGGAGAACATGCTAACCACTAAGCCACCATGCCACCCTTCTATTCATTTAAAGATGATTATACTTTTATTCAATCTATCGCTGGGCACACACTCACTCACACACTCAGATTGGCGCCCTGCACCGAGTGTATCTGCCCAGCGCCCGAAACGTTCTCCCCGTGATGGGCCCCCCCTCCCCCTGCGACCCTAGTAGAGGATAAAGCAGAAGATAATGGATGGATGGAACGTGCGAAGTGAGAACATGGTCGGAAACAGTGCCAGCTTGAGCTCAGAAGGTTAAGGGTCTTGCGCAAGGACCCACATTGGTAAGTTCAGTGGACCTGGGATTGAAACCCACAACCTTCAGATTGATACCCCAACACCCTGACCACTGAGCTACCTCACCCTGTATGCGGTTGTGATGCTTTTGGTAGTTTGAAGACCACCATCCAGTACATTAATTTCATTCATTCATTATCTTCTATTAGGGTCGTGCAGGGGGGGGGGTCCCATGCCCATCCAGGGGAGAGCGTTTCGGGTGCTGGGCAGATACACCCAGGACAGGACGCCAATCTATCACTGGACACATACTCACTAACTCACACAAACACACTCTATATGGGGCAATTTGGAGAACTCCCATGCTTTTGGACCGTGGGAGGAAACCGGAGAACCCAGAGGAAACCCACGCGGACATGGGGAGAACATGGAAACTCCACCCAGATGGGGATTTGAACAGGGAATCACTAGCGCTGAGAGGAGAACATGCCAACCTTTAAGCCACCATGCCGCCCTTCTATTAATTTAAAGATGATTATACTTTTATTGTATAATAACGGTGTAAGAATCCGATGTAGGATACATGTACGATTGTGAGGATCATGTGACGGGAGTTTGAGCAGGCGTAGTGAGGTGCCAGTACCGCTGAGCGTTTTAATTTAATTACTGAAGAACCTCGGCGTGCTGCTCGGCGCCCACACGGCGTGGCGCGCCACCCGGCCGGACACATCCCGTCTGAGGTGTCGGGAACATCAGACGGAGCAGATGGTTCATGAATCATGTAGCAAACACACACAGAGACAAAGAAGCTTCGAAGCGAACCAGCAGAACATCAAACAGCCCGCCCATCGGAACAATGACCTCATTTTAGTTTGATCATCTTTAATTTAACGCTAATTGATTATTTACGGGAATGTTGAGTGTGGGCGTCGTCACAACCACCTTCACGCCGACTGCGAATTCAGTCCATAATCATAAAGACATCACATCTGAGGAACCTTATTCCCTGTTGTGATTTACTAAGTGGCCATTTTATTAGAACCACCTCCTGATTTCTATACCAGTTCCCCATCATATCAGATCCACCACCTTACAGATGGAGGTTGTAGTTCTACAGTTTCATTCTGTAGTCCATACGCTGTTAGTCCCCCTTACTCTGTTCTCTGATGATCATGACCCCACAGAGCAGGTATTATTAGGGTGGTGGATGATTCTCAGTACTGCAGTGACACTGACATGGTGGTGGTGCAAAGGTTGTAGTTCTACTGTTTCATTCTGTAGTCCATACGCTGTTAGTCCCCTTTACTCTGTTCTCTGATGATCAGGACCCCCACAGAGCAGGTATTTTTAGTGTGGTGGATGATTCTCAGTACTGCAGTGACACTGACATGGTGGTGGTGCAAGTGTTACTATGTGTGCTGTGCTGAATTCAATCCATAATCATGAAGACATCATATCTGAGCAACCTTATTCCCCTTCGTGATTTACTAAGTGGCCATTTTATTAGAACCACCTCCTGATTTCTATACCAGTTCTCCATCATATCAGATCCACCACCTTACAGATGGAGGTTGTAGTTCTACAGTTTCATTCTGTAGTCCATACGCTGTTAGTCCCCTTCACTCTGTTCTCTGATGATCAGGACCCCACAGAGCAGGTATTATTAGGGTGGTGGATGATTCTCAGTACTGCAGTAACACTGACATGGTGGTGGTGCAAAGGTTGTGATTCTACAGTTTCATTCTGTAGTCCATACTCTGTTAGTCCCCTTTACTCTGTTCTCTGATGATCATGACCCCACAGAGCAGGTATTATTAGGGTGGTGGATGATTCTCAGTACTGCAGTGACACTGACATGGTGGTGGTGCAAAGGTTGTAGTTCTGCAGGTCCATTCTGTAGTCCATACACTGTTAGTACCCTTTACTCTGTTCTCTAATGATCAGGACCCCCATCGAGCAGGTATTATTAGTGTGGTGGATGATTCTCAGTACTGCAGTGACACTGACATGGTGGTGGTGCAAGTGTTACTATGTGTGCTGTGCTGAATTCAATCCATAATCATGAAGACATCATATCCGAGGAACCTTATTCCCCTTCGTGATTTACTAAGCGGCCATTTCCTTAGAACCACCTCCTGATTTCTACACCCATTCTCCATCATATCAGATCCACCACCTTACAGATGGAGGTTGTAGTTCTACAGTTCCATTCTGTAGTCCATACACTTTTAGTCCCCTTTAATCTGCTCTCTGATAATCAGGACCCCACAGAGTAGGTATTATTAGGGTGGTGGATGATTCTCAGTACTGCAGTGACACTGACATGGTGGTGGTGCAAGGGTTAATATGTGTGTTGTGCTGAATTCAATCCATACTCATGAAGACATAATATCTGAGGAACCACCTCCTGATTTCTACACCCATTTTCCATCACATCAGATCTACCACCTTACAGATGGAGGTTGTAGTTCTACAGTTCCATTCTGTAGTCCATACGCTGTTAGTTCTCTTTACTCTGTTCTCTGATGATCATGACCCCACAGAGCAGGTATTATTAGGGTGGTGGATGATTCTCAGTACTGCAGTCCCACTGACATGGTGGTGCAGGTTTGTAAGTGTGTATGTTGTGCTGCTGGAGTTTAAACCCAGCACCCTCCACCTTACTCTTCCGCTTTGTGCTTGTGGAATCAGAGACAGGAGGTCATCATACTGCACAGAGTATGTTCTCCATCCTCTGATCCGCCATCAGTGATACAGGATGCTGCAGACAGGGTGGTGGTGGAGGAAGAGTTTTCATTGGTGGATGATTCTGGGTCCTGTTTTAACATTCTGCAGCAGAATGAGATGCTGGAGATGTAATGCAGACGTGTCCTAATACTTTCCATGTCCATGTGGTGGATCATGAGATCTGTGGGAGTGAGTGCGAGTTCCCTAATTAACTGGAGCGCCCGCACACCGTTGGCTGGATGCTCAGCGCGGTGTAGCTCATCCAACCTCATTAATGCTCTTTTAATTCCGAANTGGATGATTCTGGGTCCTGTTTTAACATTCTGCAGCAGAATGAGATGCTGGAGATGTAATGCAGACGTGTCCTAATACTTTCCATGTCCATGTGGTGGATCATGAGATCTGTGGGAGTGAGTGCGAGTTCCCTAATTAACTGGAGCGCCCGCACACCGTTGGCTGGATGCTCAGCGCGGTGTAGCTCATCCAACCTCATTAATGCTCTTTTAATTCCGAATCATGTCTAATGTTTCAGCATGGTGGTGCAACATCAGTTGGATTCCGGCATGATTGGATTTTCCTGACAGGGTTTTTATTTAAATCAGATCTCAGACTTTGTTTCAGATACCCTCACCTGGGGTATTTATTACAGGGTGACAGAAACCAGACGACGAAAGATGGTCGTCTTAACTTTCATTCATTCATTATCTTCCACTTTATCCTATATAAGGGTCGCGGGGGGGTTCCCCATGCCCATCCAGGGGAGAACGTTTTGGGGGCTGGGCAGATACACCCAGTAGAGGACACCAATCCACACACACACACACACACAGGCATGCACACAAACACACTCTATATGGGGCAATTTGGAGAACACAATTGACTTGATCCATGTTTTTGGACTGTGGGAGGAAACCGGAGAACCCGGAGGAAACCCACGCAGACACGGGGAGAACATGGAAACTCCACCCAGATGGGGATTCGAACCGGGAATCCCTAGTGCTGAGAAGAGAACATGCCAACCACTAAGCCACCATGCTGCGTCGTCTCAACTTATCTCAACTTATTTAGTAGGGTGCGGTAGCTCAGTGGTTAGGTCGATGGGCTATCAATCTGAAGGTTGGGGGTTCAAATCTTAGGTCCACTGAAGTTACCAGTGTGGGTCCTTGAGCAAGACCCTTAACCCTTATTGCTCCAGGGATGTTGTGATGAACCCTGTGCTCACCTTGTAAGTTGCTTTGGGGAAAAGCGTCCAATAAATGACCAAATATAAATGTAATGTAATGAAAATTTATTGAGAACAAAGAAAACTCTTCACGGACGCTGTCAGTCAGTAACACTGGCCAGCCGGTCTGCCTCCATCAGCGTTTAGATGTTATGAACACCTCCTTGGTCCGAAGTTAAGTGAGCGCACCAAAGTGTTTACCTATGATTATTTTCCCTACGTGGCGGCACGGTGGCTTAGTGGTTAGCACGTTAGAGTTTCCATGTTCTCCCCGTGTCCGCGTTGGTTGGTCGCTTGGAGAACTCAATTGATTTGATCCATGTTTTTGGACTGTGGGAGGAAACCAGAGAACCCGGAGGAAACCCACGCAGACACGGGGAGAACATGGAAACTCCACCCAGATGAGGATTCGAACCGAGAATCCCTAATGCTGAGAGGAGACCATACTAACCACTAAGCCACAGTGCCACCCTGAACTCTTATTATTTGTAAGGAATTGAAAATTCCTCCCAGGGGTTATAAGAAAACACACACACACACACACACACACACACACACACACACACACACACACTACATGAACGATGAGAGCCGAAGAAAGAGAACATTTTGGAAGCATCTCCCAACATTTGCCACAGAGTCACTTCTGGTTGATGTTTAATGAACATACAAAGAGCACATTTCCTCCTGAGCCACACGGGAAGACTGGATGTACAGGGGGGGGAGAGGGAATCTTTCTAAAACTGACTCCCCACCAGCGTGTTCGCATGCCAAACAAGCCTGTATCGCAGCCTGCCAACCAACGCCGGGCACCAGCCAGCCAGCCAGCCAGCCAGCCAGGCAGAGACGCCCAGACTCCTCACTAATTGAAATGCACAGCGACATATGGAGGGAGCTTCAGAGAGGGACCGAGTCCAAGGAGTTAGTGTGAGTGTTAATGTAGAATTCTGCTGTTGATGATACCTCATCATCTCATCTCACATGCACCATTTATACACATATTTAAATTTTATATTCTACATTTATATCTATTATATCTATAAATATATATATATTCTTACATTTATTTTAGATACTGTATATAGGCGGCACGGTGGTTTAGTGGTTAGCACGTTCTCCTCTCAGCACTAGGGATTCCCGGTTCGAATCCCCATCTGGGAGTTTCCATGTTCTCCCCGTGTCTGCGTGGGTTTCCTCCGGGCTCTCCGGTTTCCTCCCACAGTCCAAAAACATGGGTCAAGGTCAATTAAATGCTTCAAATTGCCCCATATAGAGTGTGTCTGTGTGAGTGAGTGTGTGTCCAGCGTTAGATTGGCACCCTGTCCTGGGTGTATCTGCCCAGCGACCGAACCGTTCTCCCCTTGATGGGCATGAGAACCCTTTGGTTGGCATGTTCGCCTTTCAGCACTGGGGGTTCCCAGTTCGAATCTCAATCTGGGTGGAGTTTCCATGTTCTCCCCGTGTCTGCGTGGGTTTCCTCCGGGTTCTCCGGTTTCCTCCCACAGTCCAAAAACATGGATCAGTTCAATTGAGTTCTCCAAATTGCCCCATATAGAGTGTGTGTGTGAGTGAGTGTGTCCCCAGCGATAGATTGGCGCCCTGTCCTGGGTGTATCTGCCCAGCGACCGAAACGTTCTCCCCTTGATGGGCATGAGAACCCCCCCCCTCGACCCTAATAGAGGATAAAGCGGAAGATAATGGATGGATGGATATTCTGTATTATATTTATATCTGTAGTTGTATTATATATTATATATATTCATAGTGGTATATTATTTTATTTCACATATCTATATACTGTATTTTTGTATTTTCATTAAAAAAAATTATTTAATTTATAACTTTAAAATAACAGGCTAATCGGGGTCCGTGACCCGTAATTTCATTCTTATCTCATGTACCACATGTGATATTAATGATAATAAAATTTTCTTGAATCTTGAATCTTGAATCTTGGTATCTGGCAGCAGAAATGTGCATCTGACGGTTAGATCCTTAATCCAGAGCCTGCTCTCATTACCACACTTCGTACAGTCATCTTTACGCCTCGGTTCTGCTCTTTATAAAAATAAATAACAGCCGCGGCGTTTCGGGAGGACGTCGTTAGGGGAAGTGAGAGCCGAATCGTGCTGACTCCTGGGTTTTGGGCTTGGATTTTTCTTCTAAACCCTTTTTATTGTGAAAGCGTTTCGCGTCACGCCTTGTTTCTAAAAACTGCCTCAGCACTCGATTAGGAATTCTTTATAAAACTCCCCTCACCTTTAAATCTTCATGTGCTGCGCCACTGGTGCATTTAACCCTGTGAACGCCGCAGTCCTGCTTTCAAGATACAGTATGTGGACAAAAGTAGTCAGATGCCTACAGGAAATTTCATATATCCATCTATCCATCCATTATCTTCCGCTTTATCCTCTATTAGGGTCACAGGGCGGTTCCCCATGTCCATCCAGGGGAGAACGTTTCGGTCGCTGGGCAGATACACCCAGGACAGGGCACCAATCTATCACTGTACACACGAACACACTCTATATGGGGCAATTTGGAGAATTCAATTGACCTTGATCCATGTTTTTGGACTGTAGGTGGAAACTGGAGAACCCGGAGGAAACCCATGCGGACACGGGGAGAACATGGATATGGAATTTCCACCCAGATTAGGATTCAAACCAGGAATCCCTAGCGCTGGGAGGAGAACATGCCAATCACTAAGCCGCCAACTTTCATTTACATTAAAATATTTACATTTGGTCATGTAGCAGATGCTTTCATCCAAGCAACACTTCATTTAGAATGGCAAGGGCGGCACGGTGGTGGTTAGCATGTTCTCCTCTCAGCGCTAGGGATTCCTGGTTTGAATCCCAATCTGGGTGGAGTTTCCATGTTCTCCCTGGGTCCTTGTCTGTTTCCTCCGGCTTCTTCAGTTTCCTCCCACAGTCCAAAAACATGGATCAAGGCAATTGAGTTGTCCAAATTGCCCCATATAGAGTGTGTCTGTGTGAGTGAGTGTGTGCCCAGTGATAGATTGGTGTCCTGTCCTGGGTGTATCTGCCCAGCGCCTGAGACGTTCTCCCCTGGATGGGCATGGGGAACCCCCCTGCAACTGGATTTGGAACCCCCCGCGATGATGGATTTAGAATGGCATTACTGAGGTCAGACACCGATGTTGGACGAATGAACCCTGGTGATCTCAGTTCTAATTCATCTCAATGGTGTTGGATGGGGTAAGGATCAGGACTCCGTGTGGGTCAATCAGTTCATTCCACACTCAACTTCCTCTGCCGATTCTTTAAGATCCCTACATTCTGCACTGTGGCACAGACATGCTGGAACAGAACAGGGCCTTCCCCAAACTGTTGTGACGATGCTGAAAGCATACATTTGTTCACATTGTTTAATTTTAGTAAAACACCTGAATGGAATAACATCTTATGTAAAAACACGTTCGTCCATATGGAGTTCAGCTTTTATTCTTTATTTCATTCATTCATTCATTCATTCATGGGGGGGGGGGGGCGTTCCCTATGCCCAGCCAGGGGAGAACGTCTCGGGCGCTGGGCAGATACACCCAGGACAGGACGCCAATCCATCGCTGGGCATTCTTTATTTCATATTTATTAAAGTAGTGCATCGCCTTAAAGCAGATTCTCAAACCTCCAAACGCCGAACCCCTGAAGAGAACCTGACACAACAGCGGAATACAAAGAACATCCCTGACATTAGAACGGAGAACGCTGAGAGGAATGGGACTCAGTGGGGGGTCTGTCCTACTTGTGCAGCTGGGTGTTAACAGAGGGCAGCAGTGATGCTGTACAGGTTATAAAGATGATTAGAATCCAACAGAGCTTAATGTCACATGATCAACCACAGCTGAAGGTGAATAAGGTCAGTCATCATGAAACTGTGTGACCTTCTGACCCACGGTGCAGCACTATATAAGATATACCAAATAAATAATACAGCCATCAATCCATTATCTTCCGCTTCATCCTCTATTAGGGTCGCGGGGGGGGGGGGGGGGGGGGTTCCCTATGCCCATCCAGGGGGGGGAAGGGGGTTCCCCATGCCCATCCAGGGGAGAAAGTTTCGGGCGCTGGGCAGATACACCCAGGACCTATCGCAGGGCAAACACTTACTCACACAAACACACTCTATATGGGGCAATTTGGAGAACTCAATTGACCTTGAGCCATGTTTTTTGGACTGTGGGAAGAAACCGGAGAACCCGGAGGAAACCAACACAGACACTGGGAGAACATGGAAACTCCACCCAGCTTGGGATTCGAACCGGGAATCCCTAGTGCTGAGAGGAGAACATACTAACCACTAAGCCACCGTGCCGTGTACGACAAGGTTCAATCCATCCATCCATTATCTCCCACTTTATCCTCTATTAGGGTCGCGGGGGGGGGGGGGTTCCCCCCCCCCCCCCCCCCCCCCCCCCCCCCCCCCCCCCCCCCCCCCCCCCCCCCCCCCCCCCCCCCCCCCCCCCCCCCCCCCCCCCCCCCCCCCCCCCCCCCTTACCCTGATAAAGGATAAAGCGGAAGATAATTATATATATATATATATATATATATATATATATATATATATATATATAGGGCGGCACGGTGGCTTAATGGTTAGCACGTTCGCCTCTCAGCACTAGGTTCAAAGTCATGATAACACTAGGTCCGCGTGGGTTTCCTCCGGGTTCTCCGTTTTTTTTTTTTTATTGCCCCATATAGAGTGTGTTTGTGTGAGTGAGTCTGTGCCCAGCGATAGATTGGCGCCCTGTCCTGGATGTATCTGCCCAGTGCCTGAAACGTTCTCCCCTGGATGGGCATGTGGAACCAATATATATATATATAGATCACCCTGTCCTGTGTGTATCTGCCCTGCGCCCAAACTGTTCTTCCCTTATTGGAATTAATGAATTACTTTAACCTGAAAACATACAGAATACTGATCTACAGCTTATAGAAAATCATTAATTTATTATAATTATCAAATGTCTTAATTAATGGAACAGTGTGATGGGATAGAGGGGTTTCTGAAGGAGACTGGACAGCCTGCATCAACACACGCTTCTAAATGTCAATCAGTGACACACTCTCCACAGGGAAGAGATTTAAATATGACATTTTGGCAGCTCTTTATGATCATTTCTCTCTTATTGTGAACTGAATTCATATTAGTGGAGTAAACAAAGCTCCGAACATTAAATGTCACATTTCTTAAGTTCAGTTTTGGAAATTCAGTAAATGAATACTAACAGTCCATTCAAATGGGCTTGCGAGTGTTTGCGAGTGTAGTGAAGGTGAGCGAATGAGTGACTGAGCATCAGCCGTCGTTCATATTTAAATCATTTAAAACATTTAAATCACTTTCTGTTCACGAAACCAGAAACGATCGAGTCGCCATGCGGCTTTCAGCAAAGTGCATTTAAGAGTAGGTTTGCTTTATTTTTCACAGCAGGATGTTGTTATAGCTGGAGGTGAGAATGCTGCGAACGTGCGAGTGCTTGATGTTCTATTTATTAAACCGGGCGTGAATGAATCTGCATGCAGGGGAAGCTCCGTGAGACGCGTGGCTCCTGCGCTGAATCAGTAAAAGCTTTAATTTGAAGCGTATGTGCTCGTGTCCCTCTTTTGTCCCGTGGATTGCTTTCCACTCGCATCACCCACCTGCACTGAGGATGTAACGCAAGTGCAGCTTTAATTTATTGCTTCACTGAGCATGACAGACATCCAGTACTGAAGCTCCGTATGTGAGATGAATGACTCAGGTGCCATCTCTTAATCCCAACTTTCCTTCATCTGCAGGATGCAGTTCTCGGTACACGGCCTTCAAATCAGCGCTGATGAATCATAACCTCTTTAATGTCACCAGACGTTAACAAGCTGCTTATTAAATCATTTTATTAATTCATTCAGGCAATCTGATGAGGTTCTCGTACTATATTTGCTCCAAGGTATAACTAGAAATGTTACATGCATTTGCATTTGGTCATTTAGCAGATGCTTTTATCCAAAGTGACTTACAAGGTGAGCACAGGGTTCATCACAACATCCCTGGAGCAATAAGGGTTAAGGGTCTTGCTCAAGGACCCACATTGGTAACTTTAGTGGACCTGGGATTTGAACCTCCAACCTTCAGATTGAAAGCCCAACACCCTAACCACTGAGCTACCACGCACAGTACATTTATGAAAAGACGTTAAACATTGGCTTGTAATTTTGGACACTTGCCACCAGGCGTCTTTGGAATTCCGGGACAATTGACCGTGGCATCTCTTAGCTAAAAATTTTTAATAGGAAATTTTGCCCATGGTTTTGGCTTGAACTGTTGAATACTTGCCCCGGGGACTTCATCAGGCGTATGGGCAATTGCCCCTGAGTGTTCCCTTGCTGGAAGGAAATTCCCTCAAACATCTCCATGCACTTATCCAGGTTTATGGATGTGGTGATGGAGGACATTTATTTATTTTATTAAACAAAATTCTGAGATTGATTATTTTAGAGACTGAAGATTATGAGATCGTCTCCATGTTCTTCATCAGTGTGCACTCGATCCACCATCCATCCATCCATCCATCCATCCATCCATCCATCCATTACCTTCCACTTTATCCTCTACTAAGCTTTATCCACACACACAGACACACTCTATATGGGGCAATTTGGAGAACTCAAGTGACCTTGATCCATGTTTTTGGACTATGGAAGGAAACCAGAGAATCTGGAGGAAACCCATGCAGACACTGGGAGAACATCAAAAATCCACCCTGATTGGGATTCGAACCGGGAATCCCTAGTGCTGAGAGAACATGCTAACCACTAAGCCACCATGTCGCCCTCTATATGGGGCAATTTGGAGAATTCAATTGACTTGATCCATGTATTTGGACAGTGGGAGAAAACCGGAGAACCCGGAGGAAACCCCCGCGGACACGGGGAGAACATGGAAACTCCACTCAGATGGGGATTCGAACCGGGAATCTCTAGCGCTGAGAGGAGAACATGCCAACCACCGTGCCGTCCTGCCAACCAACTGCTTTCAGTATAATATCATTTCATTAAAACAGCTGATGAATAAATGCGAGGTTTCATACTGCGCCGTAAAAACTAATAAAAGAGACAGAAATGCAAAGCAAATATTCTGCCACTGTGCTCACTCATGCCCCCTGTGGCCAGAATCACAGCTTGAAAGCACATTTTATGGGCGCAAATAAATGTATTCATCGTTTTTGGATGGCATTCCATGTCCCACAATTTGTTTGGCTTTGATGATGCTTTTTTTTTTGATGCTTAAGCCCTTCGTCTGATATTATTACTGTGATCATCGTTATGCCGGGCGGCACAGTGGATTAGTGGTTGGCATGTTCTCCTCTCAGCACTAGGGATTCCCGCTTCGAATCCCCATCTGGGTGAAGTTTCTACGTTCTCCCCGTGTCTGCGTGGGTTTCCTCCGGGTTCTCCGGTTTCCTCCCACAGTCCAAAAACATGGATGAAGTCAATTGAGTTCTCCAAATTGCCCCATATAGAGTGTGTCTGTGTGAGTGAGTGTGTGTCCAGTGATAGATTGGCGCCCTATCCTGGGTGTATCTGCCCAGCACCCAAAAGGTTCTCCCCTGGATGGGCATGGGAAACCCCCCGCCACCATTATATAGGATAAAGCGGAAGATAATAGATGGATCATCGTTATGTTGGGTCACGGTTCATGTGGAGCGGCACAGGGGTGCGATCGCCAAGAGGAGTCGGAGGAGCAGGAAGGTAAAGAGCCTGACCTGGAAAGTGTCTCTGTCTAATTGGTGCACTGTCTGCTGCAGAGAGGAGGTGAGGTCGGGGGGGCAGGAGGGCCAGAGTTGGGGGGAATGATGGGAAGCCTGAGGAGGGCAAGTGCCATTTGTTTGTTTATTTGTGTGTGTGTGTGTGTGTGTGTGTGTGTGCGTGTGTGTGTGCGTGTGTGTGTGTGTGTGTGTGTGCTGACACACCAGTCTGCCTGGTTCCGCTGACAGAGCTCTTTTGCGGTTTATGTTAAAGCAATAATATCCTGTTGTCGAACCTTCACCTGTTCACACTCCTCATTACTATGTGTGGATTGGTGTGTTGGAGTTCTATTTTGTACCCTGGGTAGGGTGCATGTGATTAGATCTAATGCAATCGGATATACCATCCATCATTTATCTTTCACTATATCCTCTACTAGGGCAGATACACCCAGGATAGGACACCAATCTATCACTAGGCACACACTCACTCACACAGACACACTCTATATGTATGGGGCAATTTTGGAACATTTAATTGACACTTGGGGGCGATCATCACTGGAGCGAAGTAAACGAGCCGGAGTGTATTTTGAAAAGATAGAGTGAAGGTAGGAGGGGGAAGATCCAGAAATGGTTCTGTAGATCAGAGTCAGTGACTTGTACTGAATGCAGCAGCTACAGGGATCCAATGGAGGGAACTGAGTAATGGAGTGACTTGAGTTCACTTGGGCTGGTTGAACACAAGTCGGGCAGATACACCCAGGACAGGACGCCAATCTATCACCGGACACACACTCACTCACTCACTCACTCACACACACACACACACACACTCTATATGGGGCAATTTTGAGAAGTCAATTAACTTGATCCATGTTTTTGGACTGTGGGAGGAAACCGGAGAACCCGGAGGAAACCCACGCGGACACGGGGAGAACATGGAAACTCCACCCAGATGGGGATTCGAACCCGGAATCCCTAGTGCTGAGAGGAGAACATACTAACCACTAAGCCACCGTGTGCGTTCATCACATAAACATATAAAACACCATGAAGCCATTTTCAACAAGGTTCAATTCATCCATCCATTATCTTCCGCTTTATCCTAAATTAGGGTCATGGGGGGGGTTCCCCATGCCCATCCAGGGGAGAACGTTTCGGGCGCTGGGCAGATACACCCAGGACAGGACACCAATCCATCAATCTTTAGTGCCTTAGTACTTAGCAAAGTATTTAAAATTACAACTAGGAACATGCAGTGGTGGCACAGTGGATGAGTGGTTGGTATGTTCTCCTCTCAGCTCTAGGGATTCCTGGTTCTAATCCCCATCTGGGTGGAGTTTCCATGTTCTCCCCGTGTCCGTGTGGGTTTTTTAAATGTTCTCCGGTTTCCTCCCACAGTCCAAAAATATGGATCAAGTCAATTGAATTCTCCAAATTGCCCCATATAGAGTGTGTGTGTGTGTGTGTGTGAGTGAGTGAGTGAGTGTGTGTCCGGTGATAGATTGGCGTCCTGTCCTGGGTGTATCTGCCCGACTTGTGTTCAACCAGCCCAAGTGAACTCAAGTCACTCCATTACTCAGTTCCCTCCATTGGCTCCCTGTAGCTGCTGCATTCAGTACAAGTCACTGACTCTGATCTACAGAACCATTTCTGGATCTGCCCCCCTCCTACCTTCACTCTATCTTTTCAAAATACACTCCGGCTCGTTTACTTCGCTCCAGTGATGATCGCCCCCTGGTGGTTCCAGCGAATCTGCCCAGCGACCGAGATGTTCGCCCCTGGATGGGCATGGGGACCCCCCCCCCCCCGGCGACCCTAATAGAAGACAAAGAGGAAGATAATGGATGGATGGATTTATTAAATGAATGTTATTTAAATAACATTTTTGATTCCCGACTTTCTCAGCGTTCGTCTCAGGCACCGGTGCATCTTGTTGTGGTCGAGATCAGGTGTGTGCTGCATGGCTTTTTGTTCAGCCAATCAATAATCTCAATATGGCGCACCGGCACCAGCTGTCCATGTCTCATTAGTGCAGGAGGAAGAGCGCTCTCTGTGGCTCCATTAAACAGAACCCTGATCAGGGCGGGATGAAGGGGGGGCAGGAGGTAGAATCCTGGAAGGGACAGTCCTTCCTGCACTTTGATATGGGGTAAAGTAAACTGGGGCAGCTGTTCATTAGAGCGATGCGTTGTTAAATGACATTCTACATTTCCTTCATGATGTTCTGGGGGACTGAGGAACATCTTCATTATAGATCACAGAACATAATATTATTAGTAATAATATGTATTTATGTTTCCATCACGATGGTAACTAAGTACATTTAATCCACTCCTATATTTTTATAGAATTCTGAGATAATTATTTTTGAATTTCATGACATTTCACAAATTTTGTATGTTCTCCTTAGCCACAATTATTTCCAAGCTTTAGCCATTGTTAAGACAGGGGCGTTTTTAGGGTTTAGAAACATCAGGGGCTTTAGCCCAGATGCCTTATTCCCCCTCTGTCCTCTTTAAAAATTACCCCTTTCATTTTACAAACTGTTGTTACATTCATTTTGTTTGATCATTTTTTAGTTATTTATTCATCCATCCATTATCTTCCGCTCTATTAGGGTCGCGGGAGGGGGGGGGGTGTTCCCCATGCCCATCCAGGGGAGAACATTTCGGGCACTGTGCTGATACACCCAGGACAGGGCGCCAATCTATCGCTGGGCACACACTCACTCACACAAACACGCACGCATACACACTCAATATGGGGCAATTTGAAGAATTCAATTGACTTGATCCATGTTTTTGGACTGTGGGAGGAAACCGGAGAACCTGGAGGAAACCCACACAGACACGGGGAGAACATGGAAACTCCACCCAGATGGGGATTCAAACCGGGAATCCCTAGTGCTGAGAGGAGAACATGCCAACCACTAAGCCACCGTGCCGCCATTTATTAGTTATATTGGATAAAATTAAATAACATATGAAATATGTCGGCGGAACGGTGGCTCAGTGGTTTGGCATGTTCGCCTCTCTGGGTAAAGTTTCCATGTTCTCGTGTCCGCAGTGGGTTTCCTCCGGGTTCTCCGGTTTCCTCCCACAATCCAAAAACATGGATGAAGTCAATTGAATTCTCAAAATTGCCCCATATTGAGTGTGTATGCGTGCGTGTTTGTGTGAGTGAGTGTGTGCCCAGCGATAGATTGGCGCCCTGTCCTGGGTGTATCTGCCCAGCACCCGAGACGTTCTCCCCTGGATGGACATGGGGAACCCCCCCCACGACTCTAGTAGAGGATAAAGCGGAAGATAATGGATGTATGGATTGATGGATGGATGGATAAAATCTGTCTGTCAGCAGTGGAGAGCACCTTCAGTTCTAATAAATGATGGTTTTGGATGAAAATGTTTGAATAAATTAACCTGAGCTTCAGCAGAAAAGCATGAATCTGTTTTCGAGTCCCTCACAGATGAGACAGTTCAAATAAGGTTTTGCTTTAAATACCGTAACTCTGCAAAAGTTTGCGCCTTCCAAAAAACTCTGAGGGTTTCTGAAAGCTGAGAAGCTGCTCTTTACAGACAACATACAGTTATTAAGGTAACTTTACTCCTGATACTGGCGAAAAATATCTGCCTCCCTCACACACACACAAACACACACACACAAGTTTTTGGAAACACAAACAGCTGATGGTGACTCCATCGTTTGGTCGCCCTGCTGGAGGAGAGGCTGCAGGGAAAGCTGCTCTCATTTGATCCGGGGCCACTGACAAAACACCCGGGGCTTTAGGCCCCAAAGCCCAGGTCTAACGACCCCCCTGGGTTAAGATAAAAGAATATAATGAGGGCCATTTCAAATCCAGAATGTTTTTAAAGGTGAAACCAGTGGTTACAAACTTTTGGTCGCTTGCTCACCTGTGAAACCTCCTGAGCTGACGGGGTCTCGAATCCCCATCTGAGTGGAGTTTCCATGTTCTCCCCGTGTCTGCGTGGGTTTCCTCCGGGTTCTCCGGTTTCCTCCCACAGTTCAAAAACATGGATCAAGTTAATTGAATTCTCAAAAAAATTGCCCCCTATAGAGTGTGTATGTGTGAGTGAGTGTGTGCCCAGAGATGGATTGGCGCCCTGTCCTGGGTCTATCTGCCCAGCGCCCGAGACGTTCTCCCCTGGATGGGCATGGGGAACCCCACCGCGACCCTAATAGAGGATAAGCGGAAGATAATGGATGAATGAATGAATAATTTAAAATTTCTGACAACACACACATACTGAGTGAAGTAGGCACACGTACCCAGAGCATTGGACACGGTACCTGGTGCCCAGGGAGCCATCGGGGTTAGGTGCTTTCCGCCGTAGTATTTGGTGGGACCGGGATTCAAACTGCAGACCTTCAGGTTGCAAGGCTGATTCCTTTACCACAAGCCTATACTGCAACTGCCCCAAGTGACGCATGGATCACAAAAAGACTTTTTATTTCCACTTAGTGTTCTGTGATCTCTTATTGGAATTAAAAAGTCTTCTAACTGGACATGGATTAAATAATCGGAATAAAATCCTCTGAGTGGCACAGTGGTTTAGTTTTAGTGGTTGGCATGTTCTGCTCTCAGCACTAGGGATTCCCGGTTCGAATCCCAATCTGGGTGGAGTTTCCATGTTCTCCCTGTGTCCACATGGGTTTCCTTTGAGTTCTCCAGTTTCCTCCCACAGTCTAAAAACATGGATCAAGGTCAATTGAGTTTCCCTAATTGCCCCATATAGAGTGTGTCTGTGTGTGTGAGTGTGTGTCCAGTAATGGATTGGTGCCCTGTCCTGGGTGTATCTGCCCAGCGGCCGAAACGATCTCCCCTGGATAGGAATGGGAAACACCCCCCCCACACACCGACCCTAATAGAGGATAAAGCGGAAGATAAGGGATGGATGGAAAATCCTATGAATTCTTCCCTCAGGTTCAGTTTTCTCCATGTTACACCAAACCCTTCCAATCTGGTTCCTACCCTCCATCACCACCTCCAACTTTCCCACTCCGGCTTCCAAGTGCTGTGCATCTGTGAGAAAGTCTATCTGTGAAGAGAAACATGCTGTTATAAACTGATGGCATTGCTCTCAAATCACTATTTCATAATCAGAAACGGCTTTCATGCTAATAACAGTCAGCGACGCCATCTGCCACCAATTCTGTCTGCTCATTTCAGCGCCTCCGAGCAGCGGGGCCAAGCATCCAGTCTTAAATAATAAACTGACTAATAGTCCTTCCAGGGGCGTCGTTAGACCTGGGCTTTGGGGCCTAAAGCCCCAGATGTTTTGTCAGTAGCCCCAGATCAAATGAGGGCAGCTTTCTCTGCCGCTTCTCCTCCAGCAGCGGGACCAAATGATGGAGTCACCGTCATCAAAGTGGTTCCAAGCACCTGTGTGTGTGTGGTGTGTGTGTGTGTGTGTGTGTGTGTATGTGTGAGGGAGAGAGATATTTTTCGCCAGTATCTGGAGTAAAGTTACCGTAATAACTGTATGTTGGCTGTAAAGAGCAGCTTCTCAGCTTTCAGAAACCATCTGAATTTTTTGGAAGGCGCAAACTTTCGCAGAGTTACGGTATTTAAAGCAAAACCTTATTTAACTGTCTCATCTGCGACGGACTCATAAAACTCATTTTCTGCTGAAGCTCAGGTTCCTTTATTTAAACATTTTCATCCAAAACCATCATTTATTAGAACTGAATGTGCTCTCCACTGCTGACAGACAGATTTCATCCATCCATCCATCCATTCTCTTACGCTTGATCCTCTATGAGGGTCGCGGGGGGGGGGGGGGGGTGTTCCCCATGCCCATCCAGGGGAGAGCATTTCAGGCGCTGGGAAAATACACCCAGGACAGGTCAGGCGCTGGGCACACACTCACTCACACAGACACACTCTATATGGGGCAATTTGGAGAATTCAATTGACTTGATCCTTGTTTGGACTGCCCTAGTACTGAGAGGAGAACATGCTCACCACTAAGCCACCGTGCCACCCATTCATATTCCATATGTAATTCATTCATTCATTATCTCCCGCTTTATCCTCTATTAGGGTTGCGGTGGGGTTCCCCATGTCTATCCAGGGTAGAACTTCTCGGGCGCTGGGCAAATAGACCCAGGACAGGGCGCCAATCCATCGCTGGGCACACACTTACTCACATAGACACACTATATGGGGCAATTTGGAGAATGCAATTGACTTGACCCATGTTTTTGGACTGTGGGAGGAAACTGGAGAACCTGGAGGAAATGCACGCGGACAAGGGGAGAACATGGAAACTCCACCCAGATGGGGATTCGAACCAGGAATCCCTAGTGCTGAGAGGCGAACGTGCTAAGCACTAAACCACCGTGCCGCCCCATATGTAATTAAATGGTGCCCAGCGCCAAAATGTTCTCCCCTGGGCATGGGGAACCCCCCCGCGACCCTAATATAGGATAAAGCGTAAGATAATGGATGAATGAATAACTAATAAATAATTAAGCAAAATTAATGTAACAACAGTTTGAAAAATGGATGAATACCCTCATGAAAGGGCACTTTTTAAAGAGGACAGATGGGGAATAAGGGATCTGGGCTAAAGCCCCTGATGTTTCTAAACCCTAAACACGCCCCTGAGTCTTTCCATTTTCCTTTCTCTCGAGCCGGGCAAGCGAAAGTGCCGCGAAGCCATTCTGTCTGCGTTTTTTCAGTGAGGACGAGACTTTAATGATACGATTTGAAAGCTATAATGCTCACTCATTTAACGCGGCATTCTGAACCCACATCTGAGCCCTGTCTCACTCTCTGTACTGAGTCGTTTCCTTTGAGTTCGCAAACACAAAGGAGACGCGACCTGATTAATTAGTCCCCAGACGCGGGCCGACGCTGACGGGATGCCGGTGCGGTGCCACACGGATGCAGCCACTCGCAGCACTTCAGTGACTTCACAGGAAATTGCACGCCGACTCTCGCCGCCGCAGACTGGCATCGTGTGACGGGCCTGTGTTTAGTTCGGGGAAAACACAGAGTCCTGTGCGACAAAAGCTTTTCCTTTTAATTAGGTTCGAATTTAAAGAAGCTGTCAGCGTTGTCACTGTTAATTATGACACTGTTCTATCACGCCGCCGTCGCCGCTCATACACACGCCGCCGAAACGATGACAGGTTTGTTTCAACAGCCAGTCAAGCCTGATTTATTCCCAACATCAGTGCATGAGTCTGATTATCAGGATCCCACTCAGATTAACATCACGCAGGTGCAGAGATTTCTCATTCCCGGCTCTTTTAAACCATCACAGGAAGCTTATTTAGGCCGCAGCAGGTTTGGGCAACATCCAAAATCATGTCCTATGAAACTAGGGTGACCAGATTCCAATTCAACAGATTTGAGACAAAGACTATGTTTGTGTGGGACAATGTGGGACACCAATGCATAGTCTAAAATAATAATTAAAAGAGAAACATCTTTATTATTCATTCATTCGTTATCTTCCGCTTTATCCTATATTAGGGTCGCGGGGGGGGGGGGGTTCCCCATGCCCATCCATGGGAGAACGTTTCAGGCGCTAGGCAGATGGCAGATACACCCAGGACAAGGTGCCAATCTATCACTGGGCACACACTCACGCACACATACACACTCTATATGGGGCAATTGGGAGAACTCAGTTGACTTGATCCTTGTTTTTGGACTGTGGAAGGAAACCAGAAAACCCGGAGGAAACCCACGTGGACACGGGGAGAACACGGAAACTCCACCCAGATGGGCAACTCTATTATATATATATATATATATATATATATATATATATATATATATATATATATATATATTCATTTCATTCATTCATTATCTTCCGCTATATCCTCTATTAGGGTCACGGTGGGGTTCCCAATGCCGATCCAGGGGAGAACGTTTCGGGCGCTGGGCAGATACACCCAGGACAGGACGCCAACCTATCGATGGGCACACACTCACTCACACAAACATACTCTACATGGGGCAATTTGGAGAATTCAATTGACTTGATCCATGTTTTTGGACTGCGGGAGGAAACCGGAGAACCCGGAATAAACCCACACGGACACGGGGAGAACATGGAAACTCCACCCAGATGGGGATTCAAACCGGGAATCCCTAGTGCTGAGAGGCGAACATGCCAACCAATAAGACACCGTGTCGCCCTATATATATATATATATATATGTGTGTGTGTGGATGTTTGTACAATTAAACATAACAGACAGTTCCTTATGTTATGTTTAATTGTACACGCACACACACACACACACACACACACACGTGTATGACATTCCTGTATTTTTCCAAACAGTATATATGTATATATAACTTGTATATCTTATTTAAATGTACCTTTCTCTATATATATTCCTCCAGATCTCGTGCTGCATGTCGCTGCTGTTCTGCATAATTTGTGTTGGTGGACGCGCCCTTAACATGCGTAACCTCAACCTAACAGCCCGCCTCTCCCCCCACTAACAGGCAACACAGCCGTCCAATGGCAGATTATTAAACACACCTTTCAAAACTGGAGTCTGATTTTGAATAAAAATGTGGGACAACGTCTCAATTTGTGGGATGCGTGAAAAGTAACAAAATTGCGTGACTGTCCCACACAAAGCGGGACATCTGGTCAGCCTATATGAAAATCATCTGCAACAGAACATCAGAACATATATTTAATCATAACCTCCGATTTAATGACCTCATAAGCCATCACATCATTACTGCAGCTTGTTTTCATTAAGGTTCTGTGCTGGAGCACGATGTCGGTATGGTATGGTGCAGATGGAAACACGCTCGCAGTCTGGCAGCCTGCTCAGCCTGAACTCATGAGACCTCTGGAGATCCTTCAGCTGTGTGTACGATCGATATCCTGTGGAAGCTTCTCATCAGGGTTCAGGCTGGAGCTGCAGCTTCATGACAGGTTCATGTACTGAACTCCATCCTGGACTGTTTTAATTCTCCCGAACAAGCTGTTTTGTTACAGATTGTTCTCCGCTATGCTCCTGCTCTGTGTTCTGGGAGATACAGTCTATACAGCCAAAAGTACAGCATAAACAGCATAAGTGGTAAACAGATACCATCCATCCATCAATCCATCCATTATCTTCCACTTTATCCTCTATTAGGGTCGCGGTGGGGTTCCCCATGCCCATCCAGGGGAGAACGTTTCGGGCGCTGGGCAGATACACCCAGGACAGGACGCCAATCCATCGCTGGGCACACACCTACTCACACAGACACACTCTATATGGGGCAATTTGGAGAATTCAATTGACTTGATCCATGTTTTTGGTCTGTGGGAGGAAACTGGAGAACCCGGAAGAAACCCACGCGGACACGGGGAGAACATGGAAACTCCACCCAGATGGGGATTCGAACTGGGAATCCCTAGTGCTGAGAGGAGAACATACTAAACCACTAAGCCACCGTGCCGCCCATTCATATTCCATATGTAATGTATTCATTCATTCTCTTCCGCTTTATCCTCTATTAGAGTCGCAGGGGGGTTTCCCATGCCCATCCAGGGGAGAACGTCTCGGGCGCTGGGCAAATAGACCCAGGACAGGGCGCCACTCCATCGCTGGGCACACACTCACTCACACAGACACACTCTATATGGAATATATAACCGGAGAACCTGGAGGAAACCCACGTGGACACGGGGAGAACATGGAAACTCCACCCAGATGGGGATTCGAAGCAGGAATCCCTAGTGCTGAGAGGAGAACATGCCAACCACTAAGCCACCGTGCCACCCGTAAACAGATACCTTTTTATTATATTGTGTGCTTTATCAGGCAGCACGGTGGCTTAGTGGTTGGCGTGTTCTCCTCTCTTGGGATTCCCGGTTCACATCCCCATCTGGGTGGAGTTTCCATGTTCTCCCCGTGTCCACATGGGTTTCCTCCGGGTTCTCCGGTTTCCTCCCACAGTCCAAAAACATGGATCAAGTCAATTGAGTGACCCTAGTAGAGGATAAAGCAAAAGATAATGGTGGATGTATGCTTTATCACAACACAATTGTACACTTCCAACTTCAGAGTGTAAATATCTGCATCATTCAAAACAAAACATTAAAGCCTTAAAGACGAACGTGAAAGTGATTAGGTTCCAGAACCTTAGTGAGATCGGATCACAGTGACTGCCCCACCCTGAGCCCATTAAATATGTCACTTCTCATTATTTGAAACATCAGACCGTGTGCAAAGCTGAGCGACTGCAGTCCTGCGTAGTTTTTATGTATGATGTATCGTGTATGAAGGAGAACCTAGAGAGCAGAACAGTGATTTTATTACATCACGCAACTCTTACACTTTAGATAGATGGACAGATAGATAGAATACTTTAATTATCCCGGAGGAAATTTAGCAGCCAGTAGCAAAACACAGTAGTAGTACAATAATACAAATATTATAGATAATAATACAAATAAGTACAAATAAGAAAACGATTAAATGCAATTAAACGCATCAAAGTTTAAGGTCAGTGAAGCAATGTAACAATTAAGGATGAATACTGCATGAATAAAACATAGTGGGCGGCACGGTGGCTTAGTGGTTGGCACGTTCTCCTCTCAGCGCTAGGGATTCAGATTCGAATCCCAATCTGGGTGGAGTTTCCATGTTCTCCCCGTGTCCGTGTGGGTTTCCTCTGGGTTCTCCTCGGTTTCCTCCCACAGTCCAAAAACATGGTTCAAGTCAATTGACTTCTCCAAATTGCCCCATATAGAGTGTCTGTGAGAGTGAGTGTGTGCCCAGTGATAGATTGGCGTCCTGTCCTGGGTGTATCTGCCCAGCGCCCGAAACGTTCTCCCCTGGATGGGCATGGGGACCCCCCCCCCCCCGCGACCCTAGTAGAGGATAAAGAGGAACATAATGGATGGATGTATGGATTAAACATAATGTGCAATACTGAAGTAAATGTGGGGCAGCATGGTGGCTTAGCGGTTAGCATGTTCTCCATTCAGCGTGGGGAATCCAAGTTTGAATTCCGATCTGGGTGGAGTTTGCATGTTCTCCCTGTGTCCGCATGGTTTTCCTCCAGGTTCTCCGGTTTTCTCCCACAGTCCAAAAATATGGATTCATGGTCAGTTGTATGCTCTGAATTGCCCCATATATAGTGTGTTTATGTGTGTGTGTGTGTGTGTGTGTGTGTGTGTGTGTGCCCAGCGATAGATTGACGCCCTGTCCTGGGTGTATCTGCCCAGTGCCTGAAATGTTCTCCCCCATGACCCTAATAGAGGATTAAGCGGAAGATAATGAATAAAGTAGAATCGGGTAGAACATGGAAATTCCAACCGGATTGGGATTCGAACCCCCAGCACTGAGAGGAGAACATGCTAACCATACTTCCATGAGGTCTGTATTACGACATCCTGACTTCTTTACGTGAAAGTTCTGCCGCACTGAGCTGAGGATGAAATAATGGACCTCATGTAAATTGAGGTCAACTCAAGTTAATAATCGATTGATGCTCAGGCTGTTTTCACTTCCGTCTGTCTTTTCAGTTATTACACGAAGCTTCGTTTGGGAATATCTAAAGCTCTTTAGCAGTTTCCTCTTGTCATATTAACAAGTGAGAGATTTCACCTAAAACTCTTCGTCCTTACATCAAGTTTTATTTCAATTCTTACATTTCTCGGCTTCATTTTTTTTTATAAAATGGAAGTTTTGATAATTACCGAGGCAACGGCTGTGGTTAAAGGTTAATGGACAATTACAGAATGAAATGAAAAGTCCCTGTAGCTTAGAAATGATTTAACTAAAGAATTAAAAAGTCCCCAAAGTCCCCGAAAAAAAAAAAAAAAAAAAAGGTTCAGGCTATGTGATATTTAATGTAAAAATGTTTGAAAGGCGGGCGGCACAGTGGCTTAGTGGTTGGCGTGTTCTCCTCTCAGCACTAGTGATTCAGGTTCGAATCCCCATCTGGGTGGAGTTTCCATGTTCTCCCCTTGTCAACATGGGGTTCCTATGGGTTCTCCGGTTTCCTCCCACAGTCCAAAAACATGGATCATGTCAATTGAATTCTCCAAATTGCCCCATATAGAGTGTGTCTGTGTGAGTGAGTGTGTGTCCAGCAGTAGATTGGCGTCCTGTCCTGGGTGTATCTGCCCAGCGCCCAAAAGGTTCTCCCCTGGATGGGCATTGGGAACCCCCCCCCCCGCCCCCAATAAAGAGGCTGAGAGGCGAATGTGCTAACCACTAAGCCACCGTGCCGCCCATATATATATATATATATATATAAAATAGAGATGCCCATCTGGGTGGAGTTTCCATGTTCTCCCCGTGTCCACGTGGGTTTCCTCCGGGTTTTCCGGTTTCCTTCCACAGTCCAAAAACAAGGATCAAGTCAATTGAGTTCTCCATATTGCCCCATATAGACTGTGTATGTGTGAGTGAGTGTGTGCCCAGTGATAGATTGGCACCTTGTCCTGGGTCTATCTGCCCAGTGCCTGAAACGTTCTCCCCTGGATGGGCATGGGGAACCCCACCACGACCCTAATAGAGGATAAAGCGGAAGATAATGGATGGATGGATGTTTGAAAGGCATAAAATAGGAATATAAAACAATCAAATATTATGTATAATTGTACAAAACCAAAGTAATAATAAAACTTTTTTTTTTTATTGATATGATTCACGGCAGGTGGAAACTAGATTATTTATGCAGATTATTCATGATTTAAAATGTCATTCAGGAGAATGCATCGTTTTTAATAAACTTTTTCATTTTGTTCACATCAGCTAACACTCACAATAAAGGCTTTAACATAAATACATAATCGATAAATCGATATAATATAAGGTACCATGTAAAAGCGCTATATAAATAAACAACTTGAACACTGAGACCGGCCGGAGCACGTGAACTCTGCACGAGTCCCGAGCCGCTCAGCTGTGTGTGATTAGTTCATTAGGGAGGCATCGGAACGCTGACTTTTTAAATAATCTGAGCAGCGTTACGCTCCGAGCGGTGATCCAAGATGCTTCTCTGGGTTCTGGTTGGTTTGTGGTGAGTGTGTCAGGTGGTCTGTGGTTTTGTGTTTGGTTGTGTGTGTGTTTTCTGATTGTTTTGATCGTTTTAAGGTCAGTTCAAGTCTCCTCGGTTTGGGGTGGTGGTGCTTACTGTGCACAGAAAGCAAGAGGTACTGTATCCCATCACCTTACAGACACTGCTGTTGGTCTTCCATGCTGCAGCATTTAAGATCTAAACCTGAGAGCTGTGGTATAAAAATAATAATAATAATAATTATTATTATTATTATAGGGCGGCATGGTGGCTTAGTGGTTGGCATGTTCTCCTCTCAGTGCTAGGAATTCCCGGTTTGAATCCCAATCTGGGTGGAGTTTCCATGTTCTCCCCGTGTCCACATGGGTTTCCTCCGGGTTCTCCGGTTTTCTCCCACAGTCCAAAAACATGGATCAAGTCCATTGAATTCTCAAAATTGCCCCATATAGAGTGTGTCTGTGTGAGTGAGTGTGTGCCCAGTGATAGATCGGCGTCCTGTTCTGGGTGCTTCTGTCCAACGCCTGAAATGTTCTCCCCTGGTTGGGCATGGGGAATGGGGACCCCCTTTCCCCCCCCGTGACCTTAATGGAGGATAAAGCAGAAGATTATGGATGGATTATTATTATTTAAACATCACAAACATAAACAAAGGACACTTCCATCCATCCATTATCTTCCACTTTATCCTATATTTGGGTCGTGGGGGGGGTTCCCCATGCCCATCCGTTTCGGGAGCTGGGCAGACTCACACACACACTCTATATGGGGCAATTTGGAGAAATTAATTGACCTTGATCCATGTTTTTGGACTGTGGGAGGAAACTGGAGAACCCGGAGGAAACCCACGTGGACACTGGGAGAACATGGAATCTCCACCCAGATGGGGATTCGAACTGGGAATACCTAGTGGAGAACATGCTAACCACTAAGCCACCGTGCCGCCCTGACAAGAATATTATTACTATTTGAATATCACAAACACAGTTCCTCTCATGTAATATTTATGTAATTATGTTTTTTTTTTAAATAACAGTGGTGGGTTAGTGGTAAGCACATCTGCCTCTCACTTGGTGAAATTTGCATGTTCTCCCTTTGCCCACATGGATATTTTCTCTCTCTCTCTCATATATATATATATATATATATATATATATATATATATATATATATATATATATATATAATGAGACACACACTCTGTAGATATACTCTCTATACTGTATATAGGTTCTTACCTCTCACAGTCCAAAACATGGATTCAAGGTAAATTGAATGCTATAAATTGCCCTTATAGTGTGAGTGTGCCAAGTGATTAAATTGGCACCATGACCTGAGTGGTCTTTCCAGCACATGAAACATTCTCCCTTGGATGTGGCCCCATGTATAGAATAAATTAATCATTGGTAACCTCAGTAAACCTAGGACTTGAACCCACAACCTTCAGATTGCCAGCCCCACTCCTTTTACCACTGAGCTACCACACACACTCTTAATGATTGAAATAACAGATGCTTCCAGCAACATATTAAACATATTATAATAGTATTAATGAATAATAATTAAGCATCTGGGGTGGCACGGTGGCTTAGTGGTTAGCACGTTCGGCTCTAAGCACTACGGAATCTTAGTTCAAATCCCCATCTGGGTGGAGTTTTCATGTTGTCCGTGTGGGTTTCTTCCGGCTTCTCCGCTTTCCTCCCACAGTTCAAAAACATGGATCAAGTCAATTGAGTTCTCCAAATTGCCCCATATTGAGTGTGTGCCCAGCGATAGATTGGCGGCCTGTCCTGGGTGTATCTGCCCAACGCCTGAAATGTTCTCACCTTGGTGAGCATGGGGAACCCCCCCCCCCCCCGCGACCCTAATAGAGGATAAAGTGGAAGATGATGGATGGATGAATTAAGCATCTGTATAGTTGTGGTGATTTGTAATATAATTATACAGTTATGTTATTGTGTGGTTTGATTTATAGCAGCTCTTTTTTGGGTTATTTTGTTTTGGGTCACAGCGTATGATGCAGCGAGAGGTCTGCCTCCTCCTGGTGCAGGTCTGCCCCCAGCGAGGTTTGGAACGCAATACCACTTCACCCCGTACGTCAGTGGGAGTGCACCCGCCGCCCCTTTCGCTCCCTCCATGCAGCAGGCCAGATTTATTCCATACGGTTTTCAGCAACAGTACGCTCCAGTGAGATCCTCGTTACCTCCTGCTCCTGCTTGGGGGGGAGGTTCGTCATTCCACCCTCATGGGAGCAGATTCCAGTTTGGTGCCGAGGAACTTCAAGGCATGATTCCCGGATGGAACGAGGTTCCTTCTCAGCGACGCTTTAATCCGAAGGTCTCCTGGCCGTCAAGGTTTTTTCAGTAGGACATTTTCTGTCTAATGATGCCATCGATGGAGGAGCCAAGGGTTCAGATTATATGATTTATCAGATTATATGATTTCTTACATTGTGAAAGGTTCTCGTTTTGGTTCCCCCTAGGGGTGGTGTAAACATACAGCTGGGAAAGTGGATCTAAAAATGCTTTAAAAAAATTAAATTTGATTAATAAATATTGTTTGAATAATTAATTTAGTGTCTGAAATCTTTAAGTCTGTGGACACGCCCACCCCTCAGTATTGAACTTGAGTACCAACACAAGTCACTTAAATCCCCCCCCCCTTATTTTACTCTCACTGTCCATTAGATCGGTGGCTTAGTGGTTAGCATGTTCTCCTCTCGGCGTTAGAGATTCCCGGTGCAAATCCCCATCTGGGTGGAGTTTCCATGTTCTCTCCGTGTCCGCATGGGTTTGCTCCGGGTTCCCTGGTTTCCTCCCACAGTCCAAAAACATGGATCAAGTCAATTGAGTTTTCCAAATTGCCCCATATAGTGTGTGAGTGTGTGTCCAGCGACAGATTGGCTCACTGCCCTTGGTGTATCTGCGCAGCGCCCGAAACGTTCTCCCCTGGATGGGCATGGGCAACCCCCCCCCCCCTGCGACCCTAATAGAGGATAAACTGGAAGACAATGAATGAATGTCCATTAGATCAGCTCCACCACCTTACAGATGGAGTTTTTAGTTCTACAGCAGAGATGTCAATTGGACCAGGGGCCAAAACTCAAAGCACATGAGGTTGTGGGCCGAAAACATTTAATAAAAACACTAAAAGTAAATGTGTTCTGAATGGGAATAGGAAGAAAAACAGATATTATAGTTATACAATATTATTCCACAACAAATAAACTTTATAAAAATTATATAATTTTGATTAAAGACATTCCATCCATTATCTTCTGCCTCATCCTCTATTAGGGTTGTGGGGTGGGGTGGGGGGTTCCCCATGCCCATCCAGTGCCAATCCATCGCTGGGCACACACTTTCTCACACACACACACACACACACACACTCTATATGGGGCAATTTGGAGAACCAGAGAACCCGGAGGAAACCCACAGGGAAACATGGAAACTCCACCCAGATGGGGATTCGAACCCAGAAATCCTAGTGCTGAGAGGCGAACGTGCTAACCACTAAGCCACTGTGCCGCCCGACTATGAACATGTTATGAACAAAAAAAAAAAACTATACATAAAAAACAAGAGATGGAAATGATGCTTTTCATCGAAAGTAAAAACAAGTAACAAAACATTTAGTTTTCTTTGCTCTTGAAGCATTTAAGAAAAATAAGCTTAAACTTTAAATATTTCTGCTCTCCATAAAAATGTTCCTATCAAAATCATCCAAATTAAAAATATGAGTGTGGTCCAAAAAGATTGAAAATATAAATAACATTTGTGCTTTCCATCAAACGAAAATTCATTAATAAATCAGAAGTTTCAGTTTTCTTTGCTCTTTTGTTGTTTTGTCAGAGCTGGATGCTTGACTTCTCTTTTGGACAAGTTTGTTGTTACATAGATCAATGTAAAATAATCTCGCAGTCCAGATATAATTGTATTACAGGCTGGATATGCCTTGAGTTTGACACCCATGTTCTACAGTTTGATTCTGTAGTCCATCTGTTTCTCTACATACTCTGATCGTCTTTAATATGTTCTCTGATGATCAGAGCCACAAACAGATTAGGGTGTGGATGATTACAGTAGCTTCTGAAAGTTTACAACCTCCCTCTTTATTATAGCTTGGATTCAGCTCAGGATCCTTCAGATAGAAATTAAATTGGTAAAATTAAATTAAATTGGGGTGGCACGGTGGCTTAGTGGTTATGTTCTCCTCTCAGCACTAGGGATTCCCAGTTCCAATCTCCATCTGGGTGGAGTTTCCACCAGGTTCTCCAGTTTCGTCTCACAGTCCAAAAACATGGATCAAGTCAATTGAGTTCTCCAAATTGCCCCATATAGAGTGTCTGTGTGAGTGAGTGTGTGTCCAGTGATAGATTGGCGCCCTGTCCTGGGTGTATCTGCCCAGCGCCCGAAACGTTCTCCCCTGGATGGGCATGAGGAACCCCCCACGACCCTAATAGAGGATAAAGCGGAAGATAATGAATGAATGAAGTTAATATATATATAATTATATATATTATATAATTATATATATAATATATATAATTGGTTACATTGGTAACTTCAGTGGACCTAGGCTTTGAACCCCCAACCTTCAGATTGATAGCCCAACACCCTAACCACTGAGCTACCACACCAAACCTGAACTAAAATACGTCTCTGAAATGAGATTTACGATGTTCAGCAAGAAGAGCTTTTATTTTCATTTGTTTCAGAATAATTTCCTAAAGGTCCCTTTTTTCCCGAAACCTGGAGAAATGGCTGATGTTTAACGCTGGGACGTGAACGTACGAAGCTCTTTTGTTTTTGTCTGATGAGCTGGGTTTTGAAGCCGAGAATGATGAAGTGTGGAGTTCGCTGCAGGTTTGATTAATTATACAGGTCGTTCCTTCTCCCGTCTGAACGCGAACCCTCGTGTTCCAGACTTTCATCTCCACCTGAAAGCTCTTTTCAGAGCCGGACCTGAGGGGATGAGATCGGCTTCTCAGAGGGGTTCATAAATCAATCTGGCTGAAAAGGAGGCTGACTTTAAACACCTTTCAGCAGAACAAATTGAATAGTAAGTGACAGAACAAAGTGAAGCAATTAACTTGGTTTTCTTAACAGAGAGAATGCACCCATTCATCATCTAAGGAAATGAGGACCTGCTTTTTGGAGAAGGGATAAAAATGCCATGCAGGGAGTGCGTTAGGTGGCCGCACACAGGCACGCCGGAAATGTGCCAACATCATCTGTGAGGTAATGAGCGTGTTTACTTCGGTTTTCCACCGCACAGACAGAACCGAACCGTAGACTCAGGAATGGTTGATCCACGTGGTGGTGTTTTACCTTGGGATGAGTGATTAATGATGCGCTGTGTGCCTTCCCCATCCGCTGGTGGATGGGTGAATGAATGAATCCTGTACTGTTTTCGTAATTAGTGCACTTTAATACCTTCAGTTTCAGCATGTTATAGGAATGTAGGAGAAACCACAGCATCCTCTAATGAGGAGGAGATAACTACTGTGAGGTCCTGTGCCGGTGTCTGTAGGGAGTGACGTAGCTAGAAAACATGGTAAACTGTACAGGAGGTGGTATAAAGTGGCATAGCTCTGCAGAAATTGAATCACATGAAGGGCGGCACGGTGGCTAAGTGGTTAGCATGTTCTCCTCTCAGCACTAGGGATTCCCGGTTCGAATCCCAATCTGGATGGAGATTCCATGTTCGCCCCGTGTCTGCGTGGGTTTCCTCCGGGTTCTCCGTTTTTCTCCCACAGTCCAAAAACATGGATCAAGGTCTATTGAGTTCTCTAAATTGCCCCATATAGAGTGTGTCTGTGTGTGCCCAGCGATAGATTGGCACCCTGTCCTGGGTGTATCTGCCCAGCACCCGAAACATTCTCCCCTGGATGGGGATGGGGAACCCCCCCACGACCCTAATATAGGATAAAGCAGAAGACAATGGATGGATGGATGGATGGATGGAATCACATGGTATAGGGAGTGCCATCGCTCTGTGGAACTTAAACAGTTGAGACTGGTATAGCTGCAGAAAGTAACGTATCTGTAGGAGGTGGCATTGCTTTTCTAAGGTGGCATCACTCCTTGGCAGTGGTGGCGCTATAGGTCGTAACTGGCCTGCAGAGGAAAGATCGTCTTCATTAGACTCCAGTTATTAATGACCGAAGATGGCGCAGTGAGTAGAGTTATACAGGGATTGTTTTCTTTGTGGATTTTGTATGTTCTCCACATGTCAGTATTTTTCTCCAAACCCCTCCCATGTTCCAAAAACATGCCACCAACTGAATATAACATCTGGTTTCTCCAAGTTTTTGTGTCTGATCTTGTGATGGACTGGCGAACTGTCCACTGTTTTCACTCCTTATACTCTGGAGACTGGGATAGGCTCCAGCACCCTGATCAAGATGCGCTAATTAGAAAACGAATGAGTAAATGCATCATTGATAATGACATACTAATTTCTATTTCTTGATGTGGGACCAACGTCGATGTGTTTTAATTATTCCACTGCTCTAATTAATTACTATAAAGCCTTTGATGTGATTTCCACATCTGTTTATAACATCAAACACTGAAGACACTACTGCAGGGAGTCCATTTTGTTGCCAGGTTTTCAGAGTTTTATCTTGATTCCTTTTCTGAAATCAACGCCGTTCCGAACCTGATCTCCATTTGATCCTGGGCCACCTGATCTATGATAGTGACCTAACTGTGTTTAGAATAAACAGATCCTCATTAATTTATGAGATGAATCACGGCAGCAGATTAATCAGTCCGTTGGAGTTCAGAGACCATAGCGGTGCTGACGGCCGGCGTTGTGGAGGCGCGACTCGTATCCAATCCTTGTTATAATAATAGATTTGTCTCGTCTCTCTGTCCCACAGGACGACTGTGGTTAATAAGAGAGTCATTTTCTCTCTGTATCCCCTCAATACCCTTCCCACGTCTTCCCTCTCACACCTCCGTCTCGTGGTGTAAAGGAGGATATATAATTTATATTGCCTGGCGCTAACCTCCCTGCCGCCGCCGCTGACCTGTGGTAAGAAGGAAATCAATAGTCAATTCCAGTTTGCCGCTGCTGGTGACAGCTACGAGATAGGAGCCCGTTGGATGCTTGTAAGGAGCAGGGGTGTGAGACCGGCTCGTCTGACACCAACACACCTCCCGGATAAACCGACACACCCGAGCTCTGCTGTACACACAGCCAGAAGTATGTGGACGGCCATCGGTGCATCAGAAAACTTTCGGATGGAGGCATCGGTGTTCTCCATCATTAATACGGACTGCCACAAGGGGACCGTAAACGTTTGGAACCAGAGGCCAAGAAGGCAAGTAAATAAAAACTCATTAACAAACAAAAGTATTCTGCTTACACTCAGTGGATCATTAGCTGACTTATTTTTAAATTTGGGGCGGCACTGTGGCTTAGTGGTTAGCACGTTCGCCTCTCAGTGCTAGGGATTCCCGGTTCGAATCTCCATCTGGGTGTCGGTTTCCTCCGGGTTCTCCGGTTTCCTCCCACAGTCCAAAAACATGGATCAAGTTAATTGAATTCTCCAAATTGCCCCCTATAGAGTGTGTCTGTGTGAGTGAGTGTATGCCCAGCGATGGATTGGCGCCCTGTCCTGGGTCTATCTGCCCAGCGCCCGAGACGTTCTTCCCTGGATGGGCATGGGGAACCCCACCGCGACCCTAATAGAGGATAAGCAGGAGATAATGAATGAATGAATAACAAACAAAAGTATTCTGCTTACACTCAGTGGATCATTAGCTGACTTATTTTTAAATTTGGGGCGGCACTGTGGCTTAGTGGTAAGCACGTTCACCTCTCAGTGCTAGGGATTCCCGGTTCGAATCTCCATCTGGGCGTCGGTTTCCTCCGGGTTCTCCGGTTTCCTCCCACAGTCCAAAAACATGGATTATGTCAATTGAATTCTCTAAATTGCCCCATATAGAGGGTGTCTGTGTGACTGAGTGTATGTCCAGAAATAGATTGACCCCCGTCCTGGGTGTACCTGCCCAGCGGCCGAGACGTTCCCCCATGGATGGGCATTGGAAATCCCCCCCCCCCCCCGTGACCCTAATATAGAATAAAGTGGAAGACAATTGACTTGATCCATGTTTTTGGACTGTGGAAGGAAACTGGAGAACCCAGCAGAAACCCATGCAGACACAGGGAGAACATGGAAACTCCACCCAGATTGGGATTCTAACCAGGACTCAAGTGCATTGAGAGGAGAACGTGCCAACCACCAAGCCACCACGCCATCCTCCTTATTTATTATAATATAAGATTATTTTCTGACTCGGTGAGACCACAGCTCTCTGAGCACTTCACTTTTAAAACGATATGATGGCATGAAATCCAGTGACTTTATTGAGTTCTGACGTCGATGACACTAACCTTATAATTAAAACATTCCTTTAAAAGAACCAATCGAACTGCGACAACGCCAGAATGTCATGATGTGAAGGACCAACTCTAAATGTGTTGATGTGTTCATTCAGGTTATATCATCACGTATTCATAACCCTTTAATCTTTCAGTTATGAGTTAATATATACAGCTCCTCATATTGAACACTCAGATCAGTTCTTTGGGTTTTTTTTTTTTTTATTTTGCAGTCATGTGATTTTTCGGGAACTTCAGCGCTGTGGTCAGTAAGTCGGAGGATTATGAGAGCAGCTGTAAGTCTCGTCTTTAAGTGGTGAGTCTTGATTTAATTTGATTGACTTGCGGGATTTAATCACAGTGGGTTAGTTTATTTACCAGTAAGATGGTTTAGATATGTTGTAATGGAGCTCCAGCCCTCCACCCCCTGATACCCTGCGATCGCCCTCATGTCTCAACGATGACAGTGATTCATTTTTACCACATAAGCAGAAGGAGAAGTTAAAAGAAGTTAAGATTTTAGGAAATAGCTTATGTACTTATAGATGTCAAAAAAATGTATAGATCTTAAATAACAGCTGTTATGAGGCGGCACGTCGGCTAAGTGGTTCTCCTCTCAGCATCTTCTCCTCTCAGAGCTGGGGATCCAAGTTCGAATCCGAATCTGGTGGAGTTCCCCATGTCCCTGTGTCTCGTTTCCTCCAGGTTCTCCACTTTCCTCCTAGTCTAATAACATGGATTCAAGGTAAATTCCATCCATCCATTATCTCCCACCATCCTCTATTAGGGTCGTGGTGGGGTTCCCCATGCCCGTCCAGGGGAGAATGTTTCGGGTGCTGGGCAGTCCTGGACACCCAGTACAGGATGCCAATCTATCGCTCGACACACACCCAAACACACTCTATATGGGGCAATTTGGAGAACTCAATTGACTTGATCTATGTTTTTGGACTGTGGGAGGAAACCAGAAAACTAGGAGGAAACCCATGCAGACACGGGGAGAACATGGAAAATCCACCCAGATTGGGATTCAAACCAGGAATCCCTAGCGCTCAAGGTAAATTGAATGTTCTAAATTGCCCTATATAGTCTGTGTTTGGTTCTTATCTGAAAATAAAGAACCGCAGGTTGTTTAAGTGCTTTAACCAACTTAAATAATCAGAGAGGGGAGATGACATCTGGTGCCACAGGTTATTTTAAACTTTCGTATGTGAAATATTATAAAACGGGTAGTTTCGGTCCTTTAATCTGATTGGCTTAGCTGTTTTTCCAGCTGTGACATATTGAACAATAACAAACACCTCAAAGGCACTTCACATTTGTATTAATGTGTGATATACATTTATTTTAAATCATTCAATACAGAGTAATACAATCTGTGAGCCAATTCCAGATCAATACTAAACGTGTTACACTGTTTTTATAAACTGTGTTCTGTAAATTGATAAACCGGAATCCTGTTACTCAGCAATCAGGGTTCACTTTAAAAACTGGACTATATTACGCCGCAGAAGATGAACTCATGAATTCAACGCACACGCATTTACAAATCTGACCTTGTTATTTATTATAGCGTGTATGTTAGTGTTTTATTAAAGCAATAAGACACTCGCGTTTGTGTATTATTGTAAATAAATCACGGGAAAGATGTGGAACTGCACTCCGCTATGTGTAGGGACTAATCACACTTCTTTTTGTGATTTATTCACAACAAAGCCACAACCTCTCGTACCTTACTGCTTTAATATATTTTATTTCTGAACTCCCACTGACCTTATGCGGGCCGGACGGGAACAGACAAGGTGCTGAATGTGACCCCAGGACTGAAAAATGCACTGAGACATCCAGTCTATTACAGGACAGACACAAAGTCCATGTTACCAATTACATATTGGACATCCATCCATTAGCTTCCGCTTTTATCCTCTACAAGGGTCACGGGGGGGGGCCCCCCCCCCCCCCCCCCCCCCCCCCCCCCCCCCCCCCCCCCCCCCCCCCCCCCCCCCCCCCCCCCCCCCCCCCCCCCCCCCCCCCCCCCCCCCCCCCCCCACCCAGATTGGGGTTCAAACCAGGAATCCCTAGCGCTGATAGGCGAACGTGCTAACCACTAAGCCGCCGTGCTGGATATTGGACATAATAGACGTTGTTTGGACACAATAACATGCAAACTATACAAAGAAATCGAACCTAGGACCTTCGTACTGTGAGGTAGGAGCATCATTGCGTCAATCTGTCTCTGCCTCCACAATCCAAATTCAACTACATTGAGTTACCTATAAACACATGACGGTGTGTGTGTGTGTGTGTGTGTGTGTGTGTGTTTCTTTATACAAATCCGCAATGATGCTTTGATTACCATGACATTTTGACAGGTCTTCATGACCCTGCGATGGTTTAATACATTTTATAACCAAGAAGCGACCAATTACACATAAATTAGTTTGCTGGAAACGGCATTACAATATCGGACAAGACCGGCTTGAAAAGTGACGGCTATAATACACAAACTAAAACATATTGATGATTTATTTTATGTTAATTTAATTTGAATTACTGTAAACAAAATGAGACGGTGTTCTGGAAAAGAGGAGGATGTGAAAGCGATTTGTTTTTGAGCCGCTGTTCTTCTTTCTTTTAGTTCAGGCGTTGCTCAAGCTCTTATTGCACAATGCTGGATGTCTGGCAGCCCTTTTTGACTTTTCGGAGGAATGCTAATAAACAGATCAAAGAAAAACAAGAGAACAGAGCAGGTTCCTGCTTCCTGTAAGATAATTCAGTCTGTGAGGTCACAGGCGGATCCTCAGAATATTGGGGTGTTTCCTCCAAACTCCTCAAAGCACATCTTGATCGAGCTCACATTGAATTAGAGCAGGGCCTTCCCCAAACTGTTCCAACTCTATGTTCTAGTCTTTATACTTTAAGTCTTTATGCAGCACTGCGTCAGGTCCACAGTGTGTGTGTGTGTGTGTGTGTGTATGTGTGTGTGTGTGTGTGCGCATGCTAGAGAAGTCTTAAACAGTTTCAGTTTGTGTTTCTCTTTCATCTTCATCACAAAAGTAACAAAACTCTGTTGTCCAGATTCATTATGATAAAAAAATGGTACTTATTCGTTAACATCACGTTGTTTTTCAGAGATAATTAATAAATGGTTCGTTAAGGCGACCTGTCCGTTCCAGGAATCATGAGTTGATCTGCCACCTGAAATAAAAACTCCTGAAAAGTTTCACCAAATGATCAAATTTTAAACATGAGACACTTTTTTTTTTAAATGAGAAGAACATGCTCAACCTCCCATTTACACTGAACCTCATGCAGTAACACACACTGGGAACAAAATTAACTAATTTATTTATTCATTCGTTCAATATCTTCCACTCAATCCTAGGATTACCCCTATTAGGACTACTGCTATATTTATATTTTTATATTTATGTTTCTAATGGATACAAAATTTTATTTACTTATTTATTTATGTGGGCGGCACGGTGGCTTAGTGGTTAGCACGTTCGCCTCTCAGCGCTAGGGATTCCCGGTTCGAATCCCCATCTGGGTGGAGTTTCCATGTTCTCCCCGTGTCTGCGTGGGTTTACTCCGGGTTCTCCGGTTTCCTCCCACAGTCCAAAAACATGGATCAAGTTAATTGAATTCTCAAAATTGCCCCATATAGAGTGTGTCTGTGTGAGTGAGTGTGTGCCCAGCGATGGATTGGCGCCCTGTCCTGGGTCTATCTGCCCAGCGCCCGAGACGTTCTCCCCTGGATGGGCATGGGGAACCCCACCACCCTAATAGAGGATAAGTGGGAGATAATGAATGAATGAATATATATATATATATATATATATATATATATATATATATATATATATACACACATATACAGTGTGTATATATATGTATGTGTGTATATATACATACAGTGTGTGTGTGTATATGTATATATATATACTGTATATATATATATAGAGAGAGAGAGAGAGAGAGAGACAGAGAGAGAGTATTTATAGTTGAATATCCTATATTGTATTTAAAGTTGTATATTTTATATTATGTATAATCATAGTTGTACAAGCTTTTATATTTTACATATCTATATCTAATCATATCTAAATTTCTTTTCTTATTTTCTGCTTTAAAATTTAAATCTAACTTTAAAATAGCATGCCAATCGTTATAAACATATATAATGTGTGAGCATGTGTGTGTGTGTGTGTGTGTGTGTGTGTGTGTGTGTGTGTGTGTGTGTGTGTGTGTGTGTGTGTGTGTGTGTGTGAGACCCGTCCAAAATGTCCCCTCACATTTGCTCTACAGATGTAGAGAATGCATACAAATACTTTAGGAATATTGTGCTCAAATTATGTGGACTGTATTTTGTTCCAGTGCAGGGCAACAGTTTGGGGAAGGCCCCTGGTGTTATTTTATCCGGACAGTGTAGTAGAAATGTTTTAGTTTTAATCTATGTGGAGAAACTTTACTAACTTGGACAGAGCTCTGAGTTCAGCCAGAATGAAACATTGACTGTTAGTCAGTTGTTCCATCATCAGTACCCGACCCCCTCCAAAATGTTGTAGATTATTGGAGGCTTTCAGTGATGTAGATAGTTTAGCATTAGTTTGGTTTGTATTCCTGCTAATGGATTTAAAATGTACGAACCATAAGCGTTGTGTATCTCCGTCGTCCTCACGCATCTGATTGCTGTTTTCCTGATAAACCTCCGTTCCTCCCTCATTTAGAATTCAGCATGAGGTTCCAAAGATATTATCGAACATTAATCCTATATTATTAATAGTTTAATATGACTGTGAGGGGAAAGGAAAGAACATTATGACTCTGAAAGTCTATTTCCTTTTCATTATGTGTTATTTTCATGACTCGCTGCCGAGAAACAAACAAAGCAATTTGTGTGCAACCTCCCCAAAAAAACTGGAATTATATGTAAGTCAATTATTTTTTGCCACATTTGCATTATGATAAGTGTTCAGTTAATAAATGCACGGAGTCAAATCGGGAGAAAACAAGCAATACTGCGCTTTTAATGGAAAACCAGAAACTCATTTGTGTTCACAAGCACATTAAATCATAGCTCTGGAACAACATGCCAGGCAGGAACCGAAAAAAAAAAAAAAAAAACCTTACAAATATAATAACTGTTCTCTCGTCGGCAGCACATTTAGGAGCTGCAGGCAATTAGCCCCTGCTACGGGCAGAAACACTGAAAGCTGAGCGGCTGAAAGCGAAGGCCTTTATGTGTGGCGCTGATAAGAAAAGAATGGAGTTTAACTTCAGCAGTTAGAAATGTTCAGACACACACAACTGCACGCTGCAGCCAGAGTGGAAAGGCTCTCTGTTTACCACGGCGACCACAGAACCCAGACGGTCTGTCAAACACGTGAATAACAACATGGAAAGACATTTAGGAAATAACCCATAAGATCCAGGGACGTTTTAGTTCGTGATGGCGTTTGGTTATTCGCCTTCTGTTTTGTTTAAGATTAAGATTTTGGCACCGTAACAGAGTGGGTACATCTGTCATATGTGCGACGTGGACGTCCTGCTTCATAGAGTTTGTATGTTCTCCCTGTGGCTGTGCCACTGATCTTTTTCCTTTGGAGATCTGGTTTCCTTCCACAACAAAAACATGCTCTTGGTTAAAGATACAAAACTGTCTGAGGTATAAACGTGTGAGTGTGTGTGTGTGTGTGTGTGTGTGTGTGTGTGTGTGTGTGTGTGTGTGTCTCATTCATCCATGTGTCCACCCTGTTGTGGACTGGCGAGCTGTTCAGAATATTTCCCCACCTTTTAAATATGGGGACAGGGATAGGCTCCAACTATAATTGGAATAAGAGTCTTCAAGATGAATTGGGCTGTATTTGGGTTGTGTATGGGTTGTGTACACACTGGATTTGGGTTGTGTATGGGTTGTGTACACACTGGATTTGGGTTGTGTATGGGTTGTGTACACACTGGATTTGGGTTGTGTATGGTTTGTGTACACACTGGATTTGGGTTGTGTATGGGTTGTGTACACACTTTATTTGGGTTGTGTATGGTTTGTGTACACACTGGATTTGGGTTGTGTATAGGTTGTGTACACAATTTATTTGGGTTGTGTATGGGTTGTGTAAACACTGGATTTGGGTTGTGTATAGGTTGTGTACACAATTTATTTGGGTTGTGTATGGGTTGTGTACACACTGGATTTGGGTTGTGTATGGGTTGTGTACACACTGGATTTGGGTTGTGTATGGGTTGTGTACACACTGTATTTGGGTTGTGTATGGGTTGTGTACACACTGGATTTGGGTTGTGTATGGGTTGTGTACACACTGGATTTGGGTTGTGTATGGGTTGTGTACAAACTGGATATGGGTTGTGTATAGGTTATGTACACACTGTATATGGGTTGTGTACACACTGGATTTGGGTTGTGTACCGGTTGTGTACACACTGTATGTTGCTTGTGAGTATGTCTGTGTATATAAACCTGTACATTGTTATATAGCCTGTGTATCGGGTGTATACAGTATGTATGTATGCTGTATGCCGCCTGTTTACAGGTGATATTGTGTTCGAAGGCTGTGTACATGATGTATGTATGATGTATGGAGACTGTATATAGTTGTATGGAGTATGTATGGAGCCTGTATGGAGGTTAAATAAAGGCTGTATAGAGGCTGTATGTAAGTGGAATGAAGGATGTGTTTAGGTTAAATGAAGGCCTTGTGTAGGTTATGCGGAGGCTATATGGAGGTCTTACAGAGGCTATATGTAGGTTGTATAGAGATTGCACCGATGTTGTATGGAGGTGGAATGAAGGCTGTATTTAGGTTAAATGATGGCTGTATGGAGGTTGAAGGTAGGTTATGCGGAGGCTATATGGAGGTTGTATGGAGGCTATATGTAGGTTGTACAGAGGTTGCACCGATGTTGTATGTAGGTGGGATGAAGGCTGTATTTAGGTTGAAGGTAGGTTATGCGGAGGCTATATTGAGGTCTTACAGAGGCTATATGTAGGTTGTACAGAGGTTGCACCGATGTTGTATGTAGGTGGAATGAAGGCTGTATTTAGGTTGAAGGTAGGTTATGCGGTGACTATATGGAGGTGGTACGAAGGTTGCACCGAGGTTGTATGTAGGTTGAATGAAGGCTGTCTGGAGGTTGAAGGTAGGTTATGCGGAGGCTATATGGAGATGGTACGGAGGCTATATGTAGGTTGTACGGGGGTTGCACCGATGTTATATGGGGGTTGTATGTAGGTGGAATGAAGGCTGTATTTAGGTTAAATGAAGGCCTTATGTAGGTTGAATGAAGGCTGTATGGAGGTTGAAGGTAGGTTATGCGGAGGCTATATGGAGGTGGTACGGAGGCTTTATGTAGGTTGTACGGAGGTTGCACCGATGTTGTATGTAGGTTGAAAGGAGGCTGTATATATGCTGTATGTGAGTTGTATGGCGGCTGTACAGAGGCTGTATATAGGTTGTATGTAGGTTAAATAAGGCTGTATGGAGGTTGTACGGAGGTTGTACGGAGACTGTATGTATGTCAAATGGAGGCTTTATGGAGGCTGTATGGAGGTTGAATGGAGGCTGTATGTAAAAAGGAACAATGTGTGGTGCAGCAGGTTGCTCAACATTTCCTGCTCTCGTCTGCTTTGTGGCTCAGGATGGAACTAACGGACGACACAAAGGGAGTAAAAGCAGATGCATTTTCACTTCCAGCAGGCAGTCAGAATTTTATCTGTGGTCATTGTGTTCTCACAAAGAGGGATAAAGACATCTAACAGAAATGGAGTAATAAGTGTCCAGCTTCTTGCTTGGGAGGACTGATGTCATGTATGTGGATTGATTTTCATTTCTTTAATGTTTTTTTTTTTTTTTTTATCTTCATTGCGTTTAAATGGTTGTTGATTCTGATTGTGTTGAAAATTCAGTTGAAAAATAAGCTTGATTATTGAGGTTCACCATAACTGGATTTTTCTTACATTCTAAAATTCCATAATTCATTTCAGTGTGTGGAATTTTATTCGGTTTACACGAGGCTTAGTATGTTGTCACTTTGAGATTAAACAATAATTTAACATCATAATAATAATAATTATTATTATTTTCAGTAGTGTTTCTTATCATGTCATTAAAGCATCACCTCTGTACTTCTTTAAAGATCAAAAACTCAATTTCTCAAAAGAAAGAAGAACTAAATTCCGCTACCGTCGTCTTTCCTGTTCTCAAACTGTTCTCAGCAGAAATATATCTTATTTTTAAAGGAGGTGTATTTTTACATTTCTTTTAATGTCTGTCAGATCGTAGGCTTTAAACTAAATTACACGAATCACTAAATTCATATGACCTTTAATTTACATGCTGATTAAGCCCCGGACCTTAAGCTCAGCTTCTGATTGGTTCGAATTTAAAGACATAGAGCTCATAATGGGTTTGTGGATTATATTATATATTAATTTGCATTTAGGATCAATTTTATTACACCATATTATAAAATATTGTACTTATTTAATAACGATGTAAAAATAAAAACAAAAAAACAAAAAAGTGACTTACAAGGCGAGCACAGGGTTAATCACACCATCCCTGGAGCAATGAGGGTTAAGGGTCTTGCTCAAGGACCCACATTGGTATCTTCAGTGAACCTGAGATTTGAACCCCCAACCTTCAGATTGATAGTCCAACACCCTAACCACTGAGCTACCGCTCCCTCCAATAAATAAATAAATCAGTAATGTAGGCCACTCTCACCTCTGTCCTAAACCATGAAAATGTTTAAAAGTATTTTTTATTGAATGTACAGGGTCCGACAGACTGTTTTTTTTTGTGTTACAGATTTTTATGTGTTTAATTTTTTCCCCATTGGATTTTTTAAACTGAAATAATCGAAAAACAGTTCCTATTGATAATTTAATTTACCTTTAGGTTACCTCCATCCTCTGAATTCTTTAAAAGAAGCTTTAGAACTGAGTTTAAACCTGAAATAGGCAGCTGAAGGTGACATTGTGAGGAGAGAGCGTTTGAACAGAGACAGGAACCAGCGACGAATGAGAACCATTCTCCTCTGAGTAATTCTGGATTGAAAAAGCTTTTACTGGTCCAAATAATGTTTACCAAGGTCTCCGATTTGGTTTTCTCAGTTTTCTTAATTATAGCTGAAAAAAAAATGAAGCAGATTTTAAAAAATGTATTTGGAGTAGTGATGTTCTATTCTATCTTGATCTACTGTGCAAATGCATCTGTACTAATATATTTTCATGTTGGGTTTTTCATGCGAGGGTCCCTTTTTCTGAAAATAAATAAGACTCTTAAGGAATTATAGGGGGGAGGGGGAAGTGGGAAGGGGGGTGCTGGGCAGATACACCCAGGACAGGGCGCCAATCTATCGCTGAGCACACACACACTCACACAAAACACTCTATATGGGGGAATTTGGAAAACTCAATTGACTTGGTCCATGTTTTTGGACTGTGGGAGAAAACCGGAGAACCCCGAGGAAACCCACGCAGACACGGGGAGAACATGGAAACTCCACCCAGATGGGGATTCAAACCGGGAATCCCTAGTGCTGAGAGGAGAACATGCTAAACACTAAGCCACCGTGCCGCCCTTAATAAAAACATGTTCAACAGTATATACACCAGGTGGAGGAACCCCCAGAATTTTTTTGGGGTGCATCTATAGAAACGTTTATAGAATTTCCTGTTATTATAGAATGCGGAAGGACTTTCCAGATGATAATCAATTAATTAATTTATTATCTCCTGCTTAATCCTCTTCTAGGGTCAGTTTTGTATCTGTTCACAGCATTTGTGAACCAGCAAAAATGTTAACACAGAAGTCTTAAAATTGATAAAAACCTGATATTTGGTTTATAAATTTAGTTTTAAACGAACATCATTTTCACTAACCAGTCTGTTTTTTTTTATTTGCTCTGTTCTGTTTATGGTTTGATTAGTTTCTTTCAGTTGTTTACATTTATATTTGGTCATTTAGCAGACACTTTTAGTATACGCTTTTATCCAAAATGACTTACAAGTATCCCACCTTGGTCGGGGTCAGAACTCCGGTTTAATATGGCACTTCTGGAGCAATAAGGGTTAAAAGTCTTGCTCAAAGACCTACATTGGTAACTTCAGTGGACCTGGGATTTTAACCCACAACATTCAGATTGATAGCCCAACTCCCTGACCACTGAGCTACCATGCCCAACTTGTTTGTTGTTTAAGTTAAGTGTTCTCCCTTTAGTTCCCTTTTAAAAGATCAACTAGTTGAATCTAAAACCTTCCACATTCCTCCTGATGAAGAGCTTTCTGTCTTGCTGCATCACAAACATCCTCCTGATTCATTTGGATTCATTCATTCATTCATTCATCATCTTCTACTTTATCCTCTATTAGGGTCGTAGGTGGGTTCCCCATGCCCATCCAGGGAAGAACGTTTTGGGCGCTGGGCAAATACACCCAGGACAGGGTGCCAATCTATTACTGGGCACACACTTACTCACACAAACACACTCTATATGGGGCAATTTGGAGAACTCAATTGACTTCTTTTTGGACTGTGGGAGGAAACCGGAGGAAACCCACACGGACAAGGGGAGAACATGGAAACTCCACCCAAATGGGGATTCGTACATGTACGGAGAACGTGCCAACCACTAAAACACCGTGCCACCTTCATTTGGATTCATTTCTTTATAAATCCGCAAGTAAAATGTTATCAATAAAATGTTTCAGATGCAGCTACGTTCAATATATATATATATATATATATATATATATATATAGATAGATAGATAGATAGATAGATAGATAGATAGATAGATAGATAGATAGATAGATAGATAGATAGATAGATAGATAGATAGATAGATAGATAGATAGATAGATTCTCAGATTTTCTTCGGTCATCTGTAAATCAGTTTTTATGTTGGTTTATCCTTTTTTAATAACAAATGCAATTTTACTCAACAATAAATAACAGAGCAATTTATTGTTTAAAGCACTTTAACAGAACTCACCTGAGAATGTAGAATCACCACCTGGTCATCCTGGTTTCAAAAATACAAATTAGCAGCACGGCTTTAGATGGAGACCTTTCAAGCACACTTTATTTATATATTTTTAAGTTCCATCAAAACTTTTCAATTAGTTTGAGATGCAGACTGTTTGGTGATGTCACTGAGCTGATGTTTTTTAAAGTGAAGATTTTACAATTTTTGCTGTAATAGATGGATGGATGGATATATGGATGGATAAATAGATGGATAGATAACTTTATTTATCCCGAAGAAAATTTTGCAGCCAGTGGCAGTAACAGTACAATAAAATAAACAGTATTATAATAGAGGGAATGAATAAAAAAAATATTTTGTTATAATGTAATGGTCTCATTTGTAAGTAACTTATGTTCTCATTTGGATAAAAGCGTCTGCTAAACGACTAAATGTAAATGTAAAAATATGTCATGACTAAACTCAAACCTAAACTTGTCTTGAATTTCACTTTTCCCCTGAACTCTGACTGTTAAAGATTTTCCTCTGTTGATCACCCCTGCTGCTTCACCCATTATAAACCCCATGTCATACATATGGAGACACCTATCTTTATATTCCATTAGAACACCAATAGAGAAATGTTCTCATGTCCTGCATCAGTGCAGATTCATGTCTCATCACTAAAGATCACCTACATTTACATTGTCATTTAGCAGACGCTTTAATCCAAAGCAACTTACAAATAAGAACATCACAGTCAGAAGTTCTGCAGAAAACCAACTACACTGTAAATTCATCAAACCTGATTGTTAGTTAATGCTGCGCCCCCCCCCCCCCCATTTTTTTTAACAGGTATTTGTTAAAAAAGACGTGTCTTCAGTAGTTTCTTAAAACTGTTTAGTGATTCTGCCTTACGGACAGAGTTGGGAAGATCGTTCCACCATTTTGTAGTGGAGAACGCCACTGAGTGAGAACGAGCTCCTCGGCGAGGTGGAACCACCAGGCGGCAATCATCACTGGAGCGAAGTGAATGAGCCAGAGTGTATTTTGAAAAGATAGAGTGAAGGTAGGAAGGGGAAAGATCCAGAAATGGTTCTGTAGATCAGAGTCAGTAAGCTGATTACCTTCATTCATACGTAGATCACCAGTCCGTGGTTGATTCTCATAAATTCTTTGGAACCTTTTTTCTTCTGTTTAGATATTAGTGCTGCTTTGCTCATTTGTAAATTCCTTTTCATTCAGAGTACAGCTCGCCACATGCTTCACCATCAACAAACAGAACTCATAATCACGAGCAGAATTTTATTTTAACTACACTTTATAAACTTTCTATAATTACAGAGGTGTTCCATGATGGAGCTGCACTGGAACATGGTGCCGGCTGTGCTCTGGACTATTCTGGATGTTTTCATAACAAGTACGTACTCTTTTTATACATCAAATATATATAAGAAAAGGGTGGCATGGTGGTTTAGTGGGTTTCCTCCGGGTTCTCCGGTTTCCTCCCACAGTCTAAAAACATGGATCAAGTCAATTGAATTCTCCAAATTGCCCCATATAGAGTGTGTTTGTGTGAGTGAGTGTGTGCCCAGCGATAGATTGGCGCCCTGTCCTGGGTGTATCTGCCCAGCGCCCGAGACGTTCTCCCCTGGATGGGCATGGGGAACCCCCGCGCCCCTAATATAGGATAAAGGGGAAGATAATGGATGGATGGATATATAAGAAAACACACACACACACACACACACACACGCACACTGTCAAAGCCATAATATCATGTTTAATTCGAATTTCAGAACAATGGTGTTAATCTATCAGAGTTTTTTTTGTCAGCTTATTATGAGATGAGATGAGACTCATTAGTAAAGACAATAAAATTATTTTTTTTTTTGTTTAAAGAACTTCCTGAATTTCCAGTAAAACATTCTGACGTTAATGTATACGTGATGCGTCCGTGAGAGCAGAGTGGGTGTCAGAAACTTGGGTGTAAGAACTCATTATATTTAATAGAAAACAGTCATTCCAGTTTGAAATGGTCCTCATTGGTTCTTCTTATTTAAATAACAGTTGATTTTCTTTGGTTTATGAGTGAAGGATCTGAATCGACCCGTCTTCGTGCTGGTGAGATGAGTTTAGGGTTGTGTTTACGGCTCTGCTGTGGCATCTTGCACCACATATTTTGAAACAGTTCAGGTTTTCAAGCAAATCTATTGCAGTGTTCGTTTCACAAGACACAGGGTGGAGAGAAACCCGGATACGTTCATACTTATGATAAAACCAAAATAATAAAGAAAACATGACTTTATTTACAAGTAAAGAGACAAATATGTTTAATATTATTATTAAACCCGATGATAAATCTTGATGAACAGTTTTTTTAAATCTGTTTCAAAAATTTTTTTTGCCTTATTTTTCTGGATTTTAGAAAAACACATAAATGTCATTATAATTATTATAAACACATTCTAAATATAAATGAATAGACAGTGAAGGTAACTAATGTTAAACACCAGTGTTGTTTTAAATGTTGAATAATTGTTATAATACATCTATTAGACTTTAACTAAATCAAAAAGAATACAACAAAGTAAGTTAATAGTAAATAAATTATTATAATATTATAATAATGTTAAAGGGCGGCACGGTGGCTTAGTGGTTTAGCACGTTCGCCTCTCAGCACTAGGGATTCCCGGTTCGAATCCCCATCTGGGTGGAGTTTCCATGTTCTCCCCGTGTCTGCGTGGGTTTCCTCCGGGTTCTCCGGTTTCCTCCCACAGTCCAAAAACATGGATCAAGTCAATTGAATTTTCAAAATTGCCCCATATAGAGTGTGTCTGTGTGAGTGAGTGTGTGCCCAGCAATGGATTGGCGCCCAGTCCTGGGTCTATCTCCCCAGCGCCCGAGATGTTCTCCCCTGGATGGGCATGGGGAACCCCACCGCAACCCTAACAGAGGATGAAGCGGGAGATAATGACTGAATAATGTTAAAGAATAATGTTAATTAAATAAATATAATAATTCTGGATTATTGTTGTGAAGTTGCACAATAATAAAATTTATGTAAATTACATTTTTTTTACTGTAAATTTAGTTGCTTGTCGGATTACTTTTTTGTTATAAAACACAAATAATTCTCATGATACAATTTACATTAATGTAAATGATTTTTAATGATTTTGTAATCAATTTAATATATAGTATTTTGTTTTTATCATCTATCATGTATGTTTTTTTGAATCATAATGCTTGTCAAATTTTACGCTTTGAAAGGAAAGCCATAAGCAATAAAGACCAAAAAAATGAAACCACTTAATGACAGGTATGGATAAAAAAAAACGTTCCAAAATAATAAACTGAGTGATTTTATTATTAACAATATAATAAATAATAATTTAATACCTCAGATAATCATGTATCGAATGTTATGCGCTTGGTGTTACTAAAAAAATTAATAAATAAATAAGTAAATGGGTGGCACGGTGGCTTAGTGGTTAGCATGTTCTCCTCTCAGCGCTAGGGATTTCCGGTTCGAATCCTTATCTGGGTGGAGTTTCATGTTCTTCCCGTGTCCGCGTGGGTGGGGACGTTCTTCGCCACCACACAGACTTTGACCTCGCTGAAAAAGGTGATCCCATTGGCACAGCAGTGAGTATGGTGTGGTGAGATTTAACTTGCAGGTCAGGTTCTGCGGTGAAGGTGGAGAACCTGCAGAAATGAATCACATCGAGTTTGCAATGATTTATAATTATGCAGCTTGATATATATACACGGGCGGCACAGTGGCTTAGTTGTTGGCATGTTCTCCTCTCAGCGCTAGGGATCCCCGGTTCCAATCCCCATCTGGGTGGAGTTTCCATGTTCTCCCCGTGTCTGCATGGGTTTCCTCTGGGTTCTCCTTGGTTTCCTCCCACAGTCCAAAAAGCATGGATCAAGTCAATTGACTTCTCCAAATTGCCCCGTTTAGAGTGTGTCTGTGTAAGTGAGTGTGTGCCCAGCGATAGATTGGTGCCCTGTCCTGGGTGTATCTGCCCAACGCCCAAGACGTTCTCCCCTGGATGGGCATGGGGAACCCCACCGCGACCCTAATAGAGGATATAGCGGGAGATAATGAATGAATTAAAGGATAAATAAAAAATATGTATTTTCAGCCATGATATTTTTACTCTGATCGACCTAATTAATTGTAATTAAAAAGGTAGATTAATAATTATTCTGATCCTAGTTGTTTACCTTTAATATCAATCTTGGTTTGTAAAGGCAGAATGAGTTCAGTTTTAGCAACCTGAATCAAACTCTGTTTGAGGAATCAAATTATTAAATTGATCTTACCAGATGAGTGAAGTTAATTCGGGCGCTGGGCAAACACACCCAGGACAGGGCACAAACCTATCACTGGGCACACACTATATGGGGCAATTTATTCATTCATTCATTCATTATCTCCCGCTTTATCCTCTAGTAGGATCGGGGGGGGGGGGGGTTCCCCATGCCCATCCAGGGGAGAACGTTTTGGGCGCTGGGCAGATACACCCAGAATAGGGCGCCAATCTATCGCTGGGCACACACACTCACTCACACAGTCACACTCTATATGGGGCAATTTGGAGAAGTCAATTAATTCATGTTTTTGAACTGTGGGAGGAAACCGGAAAACCCAGAGGAAACCCACACGGACACGGGGAGAACATGGAAACTCCACCCAGATGGGGATTCGAACCAGGAATCCCTAGTGCTGAGAGGCGAACGTGCTGACCACTAAGTGGGGCATTTTAGAGCATTCAATTGACCATTGTTTTTGGACTGTGGGAGGAAACCGGAGAACCGAGAGGAAACCCAGGCAGACATGAGGAGAACATGGAAACTCCACCCAGATCGGGATTCGAACCTGGATCCCCAGCACTGAGAGGAGAACATGCCAACCTCTAAGCCACCGCGTCGCCCAGATAATAAAGTTATAAATTGTAAATTTGAGTTCAGCATTCAAATGATGTGAGCCGCAATCTCTGAAAACCCTTAGTAACTTTATTTAATTTAAAATGTGATCTTGTTTCTTGCAGGTGTCAGCGGATCACCATGTGCGACCGTTGCACATAGTCCATCCGGCGTGATTCGGTATGGCTCAGCGGTCACCCTTTCCTGCAACATCACAGAAGACTGTGAGCTCACTAAGAATCCTGGCTTTGCCGTGAATTGGGATTATCGTGATACAGTAATCCCAAGCAGCAGCCATGATGGGAACGTTCACCAGCTCCTCATATCAAACTTCACCACAATACGAGCACAGCTGCATTGTTTGATTTGCTTTGATTTGCACGTTAACTGCCAAGTCGTCGGAGCTGTTACAGTTCAATCTGCACGTACGCATCCTCCATTCTATTTCATTAAACCAATCATCTTTCTTCTTATACCTACTGTAAAGTTGGGTGGGGGTTCAAGCTCTGTGTATATATATATCCCTCCATCCAGCCATCCATTTTCTTCCACTTTATCCTATATTAGGGTCAGGGGGGGTCCCCATGCCCATCCAGGGGAGAACGTTTCGGGCAGCTGGGCAGATACACCCAGGACAGGGCGCCAATCTATCGCTGGGCACACACTCACTCACACAGACACACTCTATATGGGGCAATTTGGAGAAATCAATTGACTTGATCCATGTTTTTGGACTGTGGGAGGAAACCGTAGAACCCGGAGGAAACCCACACGGACACGGGGAGAACATGGAAACTCCACCCAGATGGGGATTGGAACCGGGGATCCCTAGTGCTGAGAGGAGAACATGCTAACCACTAAGCCACCGTGCTGCCCGGTAAAAAGATCCATCCATCCATCCATTATCTTCCGCTTTATCCTCTATTAGGGTCAGGGGGGGTTCCCCATGCCCATCCAGGGAAGAACATCTCGGGCGCTGGGCAGATACACCCAGGACAGGACGCCAATCTATCACTGGGCACACACTCACTCACACAAACACACTCTACATGGGGCAATTTGAAGAACTCAATTGACCTTGATCCATGTTTTTGGACTGTGGGAGGAAACCGTAGAACCCGGAGGAAACCCACACGGACACGGGGAGAACATGGAAACTCCACCCAGATGGGGATTGGAACCGGGGATCCCTAGCGCTGAGAGGAGAACATGCTAACCACTAAGCCACTGTGCCGCCCGTGTATATATATCAAGCTGCATAATTATAAATCATTGCAAACTCGATGTGATTCATTTCTGCAGGTTCTCCACCTTCACCGCAGAACCTGACCTGCAAGTTAAATCTCACCACACCATACTCACTGCTGTGCCAATGGGATCCTGGGCAGAACGTGTCGGACGTTCCAACGAATTACACCGTGTGGACAGAGCTGCTCAGGTACATGTGAATTTATAACCCTGAGTGATTGGTTAGCCTTATCCAACATTCATTCATTCATTCATTATCTCCCGATTATCCTCTATTAGGGTCGCGGTGGGGTTCCCCACGCCCATCCAGGGGAGAACGTCTCGGGCGCTGGGCAGATTGACCCAGGACAGGGCGCCAATCCATCACTGGGAACACACTCACTCACACAGACACACTCTATAGGGGACAATTTGGAGAATTCAATTGACTTGATCCATGTTTTTGGACTGTGGGAGGAAACCGGAGAACCCGGAGAAAACCCACGCAGACACGGGGAGAACATGGAAACTCCACCCAGATGGGGATTCGAACCGGGAATCCCTAGCGCTGAGAGGCGAACGTGCTAACCACTAAGCCACCGTGCCGCTTATCCAACAATAAGTATAAATATGTCTCACACTGTTGATTATTAGAGCAAAAATCTTGATGCGAACCCTGAGCTGTGGGATCGTATGCGGTCACGACCTCTGTAGTATTGGGTGGAGCTGTTGTGGTATAACTCTTGTGTATAATATTAACGATGGTAGTATTAAAATTAAATACTTTTTCTGTGTAAGTGAGCTATGTCATCTTGCGTTTTATTGAAGATCCAGATGTTCCTTCGTGATGTTCTAAGGTGGTGTTCATTCTTATTCCTAATCTAGTGATCCAGCCCAAAGTTTTAACTACACGCCCCCCGGCCTACAGCATCATGTCAGGATACCTCGTGAAGGCTTCACCTTTTTCAGCGAGGTCAAAGTCTGTGTGGTGGCGGAGAACGTTGTGGGGCGAGCCTCCTCTGAACTTGTGCTAAACCCAATGGAAACAGGTTAGAACCACATCTCTGGGGGCTGCTTTTAAGAATAAAGGAACTGGGAGTGTTTCTCTGAAGGAACTGAATAAGAACTATTATGGGACGCGTCCAACTGACAGCTAAAGGCTTTTAAGTTGACAATATTTAAAGCATCCTTTTTAGCAGTCTTCATGGGTCCTTGAGGAACCCTGCAGAACCCCAGAACACGGTTACAGGATGGCATGGTGAAAGACTCCAGGGAATCAAAGACTTAGTCACATGGAACAGAACATCATCGATCCATCCATTATCTTCCGCTTTATTCTATATTAGGGTCGCAGGGGGGTTCCCCATGCCCTCCAGGGGGGAAAACGTTTCGGGCGCTGGGCAGATACACCCAGGACAGGGTGCCAATCTATCACTGGACACCCACTCACTCACACAAACGCTCTATATGGGGCAATTTGGAGAACTCAAATGACTTGATCCATGTTTTTGGACTGTGGGAGGAAACCGGAGAACCCGGAGTTGTGGTTTCAGGCCAAAAGGATGAAAGGTAAACACCTAACTAAACCCGAAATATATTTGTAATAAACTTTTCACAATGTGAATGCACACAAAGCCCTTTAATGTGGCTTAGTGGCTTAGTGGTTAGCATGTTCTCCTCTCAGCGCTGGGGATTCCCGGTTCGAATCCCAATCTGGGTGGAGTTTCCATGTTCTCCCTGTGTCCGCGTGGGTTTCCTCCGGGTTCTCCAGTTTCCTCCCACAGTCCAAAAACATGGATCAAGTCAATTGAGTTCTCCAAATTGCCCCATATAGAGTGTGTATGTGTCTCTGTGTGAGTGAGTGTGTGACTAGTGATAGATTGGCGCTCTGTCCTGGTTGTATCTGCCCAGCGCCCGAAACGCCTGAAACATGCCCATGGATGGGCATGGGGAACCCCCCCCCCCCCGCAACCCTAGTAGAGTATAAAGCAGAAGATAATGGATGGATAATTCCAGATTAGTAAAAAACATCATAAACATTAATGTGATCGCAACAAATCGAAATCGCCTCTGAAGAACAAAGGTTCTCTTTAAAAGGTCACCGTCTGATTGTTACATTAATTTTCTGTCTCTCCGACATTATACGACTGAAAGGGGGTCAATGTTATTATTACAGCATGTTATTAGATATATTACACAGTTAGTTCTGTTCATTTCACAGCACCACTTAGGGGAAGCTCCTATTAAACACCACGACCCCGTGCACCAGGCGAGCTCATGATGCGATTCACCCCACTGTCTCAGGGATTAGACGAAACATTTAGCTCTTTGTCTGCCATCAGTGTTGTCTCAGAAAGACACTCAGAATCAAAACTAGCCTTATTTTAATAAAAAACACTTATTTTTTTGCTCATGATACCTGATGACCATGAGACTCATGAAGCTGCTCTGGTGAGGTGTCCACATACTTTTGTCTGTATGGGGTTTCACTCCAGATTTTTGTGGTAGATTTTTGTCTTAGCTGTCTCTCATCTGAATCTGATCGGGATTCTTCCTCACTTCAGTTTAGTTTCAGTCTTTTAGAACCGCCACAGTTTTTTCGAATAACTATTTGAATTGGGCGGCACGGTGGCATGGTGGTTAGCACGTTCGCCTCTCAGCGCTAGGGATTCCCGGTTCGAATCCCCATCTGGGTGGAGTTTCCATGTTCTCCCTGTGTCCGCGTGGGTTTCCTCAGGGTTCTCCGGTTTCCTCCCACAGTCCAAAAACATGGATCAAGTTAATTGAATTCTTCAAATTGCCCCATATAGAGTGTGTGTGTGTGGGTGAGTGTGTGTCCAGCGATAGATTGGCGTCCTGTCCTGGGTGTATCTGCCCAGCGCCCGAGACGTTCTCCCCTGGATGGGCATGGGGAACCTCACCGCGACCCTAATAGAGGATAAAGCGGGAGATAATGGATGAATGAATGAACTATTTGAATTCTAAGCTTTCTAGAAACACAAGGATCCCTCATAAAGGTTTGTTAGCGACATTAGAACCGACATTTTTAGGGTGAAGGAAAAAAATAAGGAATAGAAAACTTCCATGGGAGTTCAAATTTTAACTTATAAACTACCCATCAATAACCGTATCATTAACAGACTGCTATATGAGTTTTAGTCATCCATCCATCCATCCATCCAGTATCTTCTGCTTTATCCTTTATTAGGGTCGCGGTGGGGGGGGTTCCCCATGCCCATCCAGTGGAGAACATTTTGGGCATTGGGCAGATACACCCAGGACAGGACGCCAATCTATCGCTGGGCACACACTCCCTCACACACACACACTCTATATGGGGCAATTTGGAGAATTCAATTGACCTGATCCATGTTTTTGGACTGTTGGAGGAAACCGAAGAACCCGGAGGAAACCCACACGGACATGGGGAGAATATGGAAACTCCACCCAGATTGGGATTCGAACCAGGAATCCCTAGCGCTGAGAGGAGAACATGCCAACCACTAAGCCATGAGTTTTATTTATAAGTTCAAATAAGACAAATGTGTCAAAAACAAACGAGCTCTTGAAAATTTGTGATTTCATGAATTATTTACAAGCTAGTAGTTTTTCTTAATTTACCACCAAAATAAAATGAATGTACAGAGTTACATTGGCTGACGTAGTGGTCAGCATGTTCTCCTCTCAGCACAAATGATCCAGTTCGAAGCGAGATCTGGGTGGAGTTTGCATGTTCTCTCTGTAGGTTTCCTCCGGGTTCCCTGGTTTCCTACTGCAGTCCAAAAACACAAGTTTAGGAATTTTGGCTGCTCTGAATAGCCCCTGTATAGTATGTGTGAGTAAGTGAGTGTGCCCAGTGGCAGATTGGCACCCTGCCCTGGGTGTATCAGCCCCCTCTGCAAGCCTAGGAAGATAATGAATGGAGGGAGTTTAAATCCTATTTCAGTGACTTCTATATTTGGTCTGAAATATTTGGTTTGTGTGAATGGATAGTATCTGACCTTCTGCCTTTGCAAATATGCTTATCTCTGTTTTTGTTAAAAGTGCATCCCCAGAGTGGAGAATCAATATCACAAACTCAGCTGAAGCTTTTTTTTCCTCAAGCTGATCTTCCATCCATCCATTATCTTCCGCTTTATCCTGTATTAGGGTCAAGGGGGGTTCCCCATGCCCATCAAGGGGAGAACATTTCGGGCGCTGGGCAGATACACCCAGGACAGGACGCCAATCTATCACTGGACACACACACTCACTCACACAGACACACCCTATATGGGGCAATTTGGAGAACTCAATTGTCTTGATCCATGTTTTTGGACTGTGGGAGGAAACCGGAGAACCCAGAGGAAACCCACGCGGACACGGGGAGCACATGGAAACTCCACCCAGATGGGGATTCGAACCGGGAATCCCTAATGCTAAGAGGAGAACATGCCAACCACTAAGCCACCGTGCCGCCCGTTCAAGCTGATCTTGTTTAGCTTATGAATTGTTTACAGTCTCATATATAATCATTCGAAATCACTGAGTTTAATTTAACTTCTACAAATCTAAGATCCATCCATTATCTTCCGCTTTATCCTCTATTAGGGTCGTGGGGGGGTTCCCCATGCCCATCCAGGGGAGAACGTTTTGGGCGCTTGGCAGATACACCCAGGACAGGACGCCAATCTATCATTGGACACACACTCACTCACTCACACACTCTATATGGGGCAATTTGGAGAATTCAATTGACTTGATACATGTTTTTGGACTGTGGGAGGAAACCGGAGAACCCGGAGGATACCCACGCGGACACAGGGAGAACATAGAAACTCCACCCAGATGGGGATTCGAACCGGGAATCCCTAGCGCTGAGAGGAGAACATGACAACTACTAAGCCACTCTGCCGCCCTATCTAAGATCCTAAAATATCAAATGGCATACTTTTTCGATTCATTAATCTATAAGAGGAATTTTGGGGAAAATTTGTTTAATGCCACAGAATAAAGTTAAAAGAACATTAAGTGATCGGTGCAGGATGTTCAGTCTTACTCTTTAAACGATACGCTGTGGACAGGCTGTAATATCACGTTTTATCAGCCGTTTTACGGATAATCTGGTTCCTCATATTCGTTACAATCTCCTGAACCATCCATCCATTATCTTCCGCTTTATCCTATATTAGGGTCGCGGTGTTCCCCATGCCCATCCAGGGGAGAACGTCTCAGGCGCTGGGCAGATACACCCAGGACAGGGCGCCAATCTATCAATGGGCACACACTCACACAGACACAGTGAACTCAATTGACCTTGATCCATGTTTTTTGGACTGTGGGAGGAAACCAGAGAACCCAGAGGAAACCCACGCGGACACGGTGAGAACATGGAAACTCCACCCAGATGGGGATTCGAACCGGGAATCCCTAGTGCTGAGAGGAGAACATGCCAACAACTAAGCCACCGTGCCGCCCGCTCCTGAACCACTGAGGTTTTATTTTCTCTTTATACCTTAGTGATCAATCGCTTCAGATTTTTTTACCAACACTAAATATCAATAAATTCAAATCCAATTAATAAAAAGAGAACTTCTTATCATTGGCCTATCGTTTTTTTAAAGGTTGTGTTTTATTTCATCACTTAATCATAGCCCTCAAGATGGTTCACACGGATGAATCATCCTGATGACATCACACATTACCATGTACTCTGAACCCACTGCTGTTATATAATACAAGATGGATGCTGATGCTTTGTTTGATAAAACATGCTTAATCAGATCATTCTGCTTTTTAAATAATAATATAGATGTTTTATTCCCTTGTTTTAATTGAATAGGTAGATGCTGGACGGCACGATGGCTTAGTGGTTAACATGTTCTCCTCTCAGCTCTAGGGATTCCCGGTTCCAATCCCCATCTGGTTGGAGTTTCCATGTTCTCCCTGTGTCTGCGTGGGTTTCCTCCGGGTTCTTCGGTTTCCTCCCACAGTCCAAAAACATGGATCAAGGTCAATTGAGTTCTCCAAATTGCCCCATATAGAGTGTGTCTGTGTGAGTGAGTGTGTGTCCAGCAATAGATTGGCGTCCTGTCCTGGGTGTATCTGCCAGCGCCCGAGACATTCTCCCCTGGATGGGCATGGGGAACACCACCGCGACCCTAATAGAGGATAAAGCAGAAGATAATTAATGGATGCATGGAAAAATAAACAGATTAAGTAGTTGGACCTAAATGTCCCTGTTCTGTTTCTGTTTTATAGCCAGGTTTGATGCTCCAGTGATTATTGGCGTTGGAGCTAAACACAGTGGCTGCCTTATGCACTCCTGGAGTCTGTCCAAAACTCAGAAGTGGATCATTAGAACTTTACACGTGGAGGTTAAACTCACACCTTTACACAACAATCAGAATGCGGACCAAACGCAGGTACGAAGCTTTGCTGGTTTTGAGCAGATCCAGTTCATCCAGGGCTGAAGGTGTTTTTTCGTTTTAAACAGGTTTCCGTTTTCCAAATTAAACCTGGAAGGACAGAAGTCTGTGGTCTGCTTCATGGAATGACCTATGAGTCCAGGATGAGGGTGAGGTATCACCACAGTGCACCATGGAGTGAGTGGAGTCAAGCACAGGAGGCTTCCACGGCCATAAAAGGTGGAGATGATTTATGTTATTACTCACTTAATCCTACATAGCAACTACATAATGCATGGGATCGTACACTGCTCACTCCAACGCGAACAACGTCAAGACTGTCCAAAAACATGGATTAAGGTCCGTTTAATTCTCCAAATTGCCCCATATAGGGTGTGTGCCCAGTGATAGATTGGTGTCCTGTCCTGGGTGTATCTGCCCAGCACCCGAAACGTTCTCCCCTGGATGGGCATGGGGAAACCCCCCGCGACCCTAATAGAGGATAAAGCAGACGATAATGGATTGATGGAAAATTTGAACCAGCAGATCTTTTTTAGATTTATTTTAATTTTCATGATGTTCCTCTCGTGTAATCTTAATTAAAAAATCGTACAATAATAATAATCACGAAAGTAGCTGAAAACCAAAGTAGACAAGGGGAGAACATGCTAATTGCACTTTGTCTACTCTGTCTGGGGATTAACATCTGGACATCATTGTTATTTTGTTATTTTTTATAGTCCACACAATGAATTTTTAGATACTCTCTGTCCACGAATCCAAAATATGTACATGTGATATTACTTACAGGTCATTTTGGATAAAACGTCTTTTAAATGATTAAATAAAAATGTAAATTTGTCCTATTAAGCAACTCTATTAAGCAACAGTGGTTTTCCGTCCTGTGTTTGATGCACAGAAAGCAAAGACAAGGTCCTATCTGAGTTAAGTTGCATGTTCTCCCTGTGTCTGTGTGGTTTTCCATCAGCAGTTCTAGTCTTTTTAGCCCAATACGTTCTTGCTCAGTGTGGATCTTGAGATTCTGGGACTATGTCCAGATCTTATGGTTCTTCTGAGAAATATATCAGAAAATTAAAGTCTCAGGTATCGTCACTACACAGAATTAAAATGCTTGCAGTCACTCAGTGACCCCATGGGTTCCAACAGCATCCAAAAGCATTTAAAACAAGAGTCATCAAAGGCTTTTATCCAATCTGAAAAAATTCAAATATGCCACAATTCCACAGGACCATACAAACCCACTCAATTCCCACTTGACTGTACTGCACTCTGGGTCCACATACAGAATCCTGAGATGTAGAAGAACACACTTTGGCGAAGGCCTGGGTTCTGCACTCACTGTTTAACCAAACGCCCCTGTCACCATCAGGTGGAGAGTTCTGATGGTGGTCTGGACCTTATGCAAGTCTGACTCCATTGCACTTGGTTTTAATGTGCCTCGTGTGCTATTAGTTGGATTCTGATCTTGTTCTGGTTCTGCGGTGGGTCAGGGACGTCTTTAATGTTTGGTGTATAATGATTTAGTTTTCATAATTGCATGATTTTTATCTCATCTTATTATATTCCACGTAATCCTCTACTAGGGACACTAGGGGTAACCATGGGGGTGGGGCAGATGCATCCGAGATAGGACACCTGTCCTGTCCTATCACTGGGCATACACACACTCACACACACATACACAAAAACAATCTCTATAGGGCAACTTGGAGCATTCAGCATACATTAAATCCATGTATTTGGACTGTGGGAGGAAACCGGCGAACACAGTGGAAACCCACACGGACACGGGGAGAACATGGAAACTCCGCCCAGATTGGGATTCGAACCTGGATCCACAGTGCGGAGGTGAACATGCCAACCACTAAGCCACCGTGCCGCCCTAATTGTATGATTTTAATATGTTAAAATATATATCACCTAGGCGGCACGGTGGCTTAGTGGTTAGCACCTTCGCCTCTCAGCGCTAGGGATTCCCGGTTCCAATCCCCATCTGGGTGGAATTTCCATGTTTTTCCCGTGTCCGCGTGGGCATCCTCCGGGTTCTCCGGTTTCCTCCCACAGTCCAAAAACATGGATCAAGTTAATTTAATTCTCAAAATTGCCCAATTTAGAGTGTGTGTGTGTGAGTGAGTGTGTGCCCAGCGATGGATTGGCGCCCTGTCCTGGGTCTATCTGCCCAGCGCCCGAGACGTTCTCCCCTGGATGGGCATGGGGAACCCCACCGCGACCCTGATAGAGGATAAGCGGAAGATAATGAATGAATGAATGAAAGAGTATGTGTGTGTGAGTGAGTGTGTGCCCAGCGATAGATTTGCGCCCTGTCCTGGGTGTGTCTGTCGAGCGCCCAAAACTTTCTCCACTCGATGGGCATTGGGAACCCCCCCGCGACCCTAATATAGGATAAAGCGGAAGATAATGGATGGATGGATATATCACCTAACACTATGCATTCTTCCATTAACACCATGCCAACTACAAAGTTCGGTGGTGACAACATTATGCTGTGGAGATGATTTTTCACAGTAAAAACTAAATAAATGGTGCAGGATACAGAGAGACACAGCAGAATGGTTCATCCTCCATTATGGTCTGATAAACCCGAGTTTAAAATGAATTTCTTCATGTCAACAGCTTTATCTCTTAAAAAAAAAACAGAACAGATCGCATTTTATAAACATGTCTTCATCATCCAGCCCGACTCAGTTTGTTTCGGAGTTATATAAATGTGTTGTTTCTTATTTTTTGTTATTTTTCTCTCGTTGGCTGGAATTTCTGCTGGTGTAAGAGGTTTAATTAGCTCCCTGCAGGTGAACAGTTTACTCCAATTTAAAGTTACATTTCTAGAAACGATGTAATAAGATCGAAATGTTAGGAAAGTTGACGTGCAGTACACACTTAAATAAAAGCTTCACGGCAGAACGGAAGTGCAGCTCTAATTTACTGAACTGTTCTCCCTTTAGCTCCTTCTGGTCGACTGATCACATGGCTGAAGCTACAGCAGCAACCAGACAGCAAACATCAAACCGCTCAGCTGTTCTGGAAGGTAAGAATGGAACGCCTCTCTGAGCTGTGATCCAGTTACTTTAGTAGCTTCTCCTCATTGTATCCGCTCCACTGATCATACAGATGGGGTTTGTAGTTCTACAGTTCCATTCTGTAGTCCATGGGTTTCTCTACATACTCTGTTAGTCCTTTTGGGTATGTTCTCTGATGATCAGGACCCCCACAGAGCATGTTTTATTGGGGTGGTGGATGACTCCGAGCAAGGTGGTGCAGGTGTTGATTTGTGTTGAGATGGTACCAGTGGATCAGACACAGCAGTGCTGCTGGTGTTTAAACTCTGGAGTGTTAAATAGTGTTAATAGTAGAGTGTAAATACAAGGAGGTGATAATAAAATGTGTATATATATAACGTTCCTCATATACTCTCTCTCTCTCTCTCTCTCTCTCTCTCTCTCTCTCTCTCTCTCTCTCTCTTGCTCGCTCTCTCTGGTTGTCCACAGCCTTCTGCACAGTTCCACGCAAACAGCATGAACCTATCATATGTAGTCTCCCTCAAGGGGCGGGCCTTTTGTTCCACATTTCTGCAACACTGCTCTTTTCCAATGCCGGCTCGGGTGAGGAGACTTTACCTGACCGCCTTCAATGCAGTGGGGAAATCCAACCCCACCGAAGTGGTGGTGTTCAGACGCCGAGGTTAGTTACATACAGTCACAATAACATCCTCAGTCTGCTGTGCTCATTACTGCATATAAACATATCTGATATAAAGAAAGACATATACATCATGCTTTTAGGGCTGGAAGGTTCATTCATCCATCATCTTCCGCTTTATCCTATATTAGGGTCGCAGGGGGGGTTCCCCATGCCCATCCAGGGGGGAATGTTTCAGGCGCTGGGCAGATACACCCAGGACAGGGCGCCAATCTATCACTGGGCACATACTCACGCACACATACACACTCTATATGGGGCAATTTGGAGAACTTAATTGACTCGATCCATGTTTTTGGACTGTGGGAGGAAACCGGAGAACCCGGATGAAACCCACACGGACACGGGGAGAACATGGAAACTCTGACCAGATGAATATTCGAAACCGGGAATCCCAGAGCTGAGAGCTGTCTAAAAACATGGATTTATGGTAAATTGCCCCCATATATTGTGTGTGTACAACTCTTGTCACTGAGATGGGTCGGGGAGGGGTTCCCCATGCCCATCCAGGGGAGAACATTTCGGGCGCTGGGCAGATACACCCAGGACAGGGCGCCAATCTATCACTGGGCACACACTCACTCACACATACACACTCTATATGGGGCAATTTGGAGAACTCAATTGACTCAATCCATGTTTTTGGACTGTGGGAGGAAACCGGAGAACGCAGACACAAGCAGAACATGGAAACTCCGACCAGATGGGGATTCGAACTGGAAATCCCTAGCGCTGAGAGGAGAACATGCCAACCACTAAGCCACCGTGCCGCCCGGGAAGGAAGGTTGTATTTGTAAATATTAGGCGGCATAGTGGTTGGCATGTTCTCCTCTCAGCACAAGGGATTCCCGGTTTTTGTGTGAGTAAGTGAGTGCGCCCTGTGCTGGGTGTATCTGCCCAGCACCCGAAACGTTCTCCACTGGATGGGCATGGGGAACCCCCCCACGACCCTAATAGAGGATAAAGCGGAAGCTGATGGATGGATGGATATATGTACATAGGCGGCACAGTGGCTTAGTGGTTGGCATGTTCTCCTATCAGCACTAGGGATTCCCGGTTCCAATCCCCATCTGGGAGGAGTTTCCATGTTCTCCCCGTGTCTGCGTAAGTTTCCTCTGGGTTCTCCGGTTTCCTCCCACAGTCCAAAAACATCGATCAAGTCAATTGAGTTCTCCAAATTGCCCCATATAGAGTGTGTGTGTGTCTGTGTGAGTGAGTGTGTGTCCAGCGATAGATTGGCGTCCTGTCCTGGGTGTATCTGCCCAGCGCCCATAACGTTCTCCCCTGGAAGGGCATGGGGAACCCCCCCCCCTCCCCCACGACCCTAATAGAGGATAAAGAGGAAGATAATGGATGGATGGACTTAAGTGACAGCCATCAGCACAGATAAATTACAAACATGCTGTTTTTCTCCAAAGATTTTTAATAACTTTCAGACAATGTACCATGCCACATGGGTGGCGTGTCTTGCCTCCCTGACGTTCACAGTCCTCTGATCTTAATTCTGTTAAGCAAAGTGGAGTGACTGAATAACCCAAGCACTCTGTGCCCCACGGAACAGTTACAGTGGAACAGAAAATGGCCTTACCTAAACCTTGTAAGCACATAAAGGGAAAAAAAAATCACAAATTGGTCCTCCACCTTTAACCCATCTGTGCAGTGAACACACATACACACTGGGTGAGGTGAGCACAAGTGCCCGGAGTGGTGGGCAGCCTTTAAGCAATTGAGGCTAGGTGACCTCAGTCTTTGTTCTTGGTGGGGACAGAAATCGAACCGAGGACCTTCAGGTCACAAGACTGGTTCCTCACCCACAAACATACGACTGTCCCTACGGCTCTTGTCACTGAGATAGAAACAAATATCATTCCACTAATCCATAATCTTCCGCTTTTATCCTCTACTAGGGTCCATCCATCCAGGGGAGAACGTTTCGGGCGCTGGGCAGATACACCCAGGACAGGGCGCCAATCTATCACTGGGCACACACTCATACAGACACACTCTATATGGGGCAATTTGGAGAACTCCATTGACCTTGATCCATGTTTTTTAGACTGTGGGAGGAAACCAGAGAACCCGGAGGAAACCCACGCAGACACGGGGAGAACATGGAAACTCCACCCAGATGGGGATTCGAAGCGGGAATCTCTAGTGCTGAGAGGAGAACATGCTAACCACTAAGCCACCGTGCCGCCTTGGAAACAAACATTTATTTAATTCATTCATTCATTATCTTCCGCTTTATCCTCTACTAGGGTCGTGGGGGAGGTTCCCCATGCCCATCCAGGGGAGAATGTTTCGGGCGCTGGGCAGATACACCCAGGACAGGGTGCCAATCTATCGCTGGACACACACTCACTCACTCACACAGACACACTATATATGGGGCAATTTGGAGAACTCAATTGACTTGATCCATGTTTTTGGATTGTGGGAGGAAACCGAGAAACCCGGAGGAAACCCACGCAGACATGGGGAGAACATGGAAACTCCACCCAGATGGGGATTCGAAGCGGGAATACCTAGCGCTGAGAGGAGAACATGCTAACCACTAAGCCACAGTGCCGCTCTGGAAACAAACATTTATTTCAACTATCTAAACAATGTGATGGAACCTTATTATTTCTGTATCATTTATTCAGTCCTATTTCTACTGATCACTCATTTGATGTCTGATCTACAGATCTGCAACCCGTCCCTTTTGTGAAGACGTCTCCAGAGTCTGAGGCATCGGTGAGGGTTGAGTGGACGGGCCCCGGAGCCGTGGTGGGGTATGTGCTGGAGTGGAGAGCTCAGATTCAGACGAACCCAGATCTCATCTCCTTCCACACCGTGGACCGAAATCAGACCAGCTTTGTGATTTCCGGTACGAAAGGCTTCCGTGACCGAATCTGATCTCATACTGTTAATGTTCACCATCTTAACGCTGGGAAGCTGTGTTTCAGGTCTGGAGCCGTTTATACCATATGAAATTTCAGTCTATGCTAAATATAAGGAGGGTTTGGGGCAACGCCGCAGCAACGTGACGTACACGAGAGAGAAAGGTTCGTTACCGACAAACCGAGGAGTAAAGCAACACTGCCCTCTGGTGGAATCATTTACTACTACTACTACTACTACTACTACTACTACTACTACCACTTCTCCCAACGATAATATTATTAATAACAATATAAGTGCTCAGATTATTCTTCTTATTCAATTTTTCCTGCAAAACGCGTTGGGTAGTCAGACTTATAATACAATACACACCAAATTTGGACGGTATATGCAGCTGGTGTGAGACGGCAACATCCCACATTCACAACAATTGGTTTATAGGTGGCGCTATACTGCTTGCGACCATATATGTATTTTATTTTCTTGGTTTCAGTATCAGGTCTGAGCTATGGACTGATCCAGGGTTCATAATTTGATCAAATAAATTTGGAAATTAGATTTATTTAAGACAGAGAGAGACCCAACTCATTTGCATAGAATGGCAACGTTTGATTGGTTGAATAAGAATCCTTTTTATACTATATGTTTAATATTTTAACATGCTTAAATATGTAAATCACTCTTATTAATATTTTTAAAGGGCATGTCAACCTGAGGCTTAGTGGTTAGCACATTCGCCTCTCAGCGCTAGGGATTTCCGGTTTAAATCTCCACCCATCTGGGTGGAGTTTCCATGTTCTCCCCTTGTCCGCGTGGGTTTTCTCCGGGTTCTCCGGTTTCCTCCCACAGTCCAAAAACATGGATCAAGTCAATTGAATTCTCAAAATTGCCCCATGTAGACTGTGTCTGTGTGAGTGAGTGTGTGCCCAGCAATAGATTGGCGCCCTGTCCTGGTTGTATCTGCACAGCGCCCGAGACGTTCTCCCCTGGATGGGCATGGGGAACCCCCCCCTCCCCACAACCCTAATAGAGGATGAAGCGGAAGATAATGAATGAATGAATGTTAACCTGAAGAGAAAAGTAGATTATATTAGTTTGGAGAAGTATAAATATGTCAACCAACAAAATGAGGCAGCGTGAGTTCTGCAAAGAAACTAAACAATCCATCCATCCATCCATTATCTTCTGCTTTACCATTTACTAGGGTCCTGGGGGGGGGGTGTCCCCCCATGCCCATCCAGGGGAGAACGTTTCGGTCGCTGGGCAGATACACCCAGGACAGAGCGCCAATCTATCACTGAACACACACTCACACAGACACACTCTATATGGGGCAATTTGCAGAATTCAATTGACTTGATCCATGTTTTTGGACTGTGGAAGGAAACCGGAGAACCTGGAGGAAGCCCACACGGACACGGGGAGAACATGGAAACTCCACCCACATTGGGATTCAAACCGGGAATCCCATGCTAACCACATAGCCACCATGCCGCCCGAAACTAAACATCCATCCACCCATCCATTATCTTCAACTTTATCCTCTATTAGGGTCGCGGGGGTGGGGGGTTCCCCATGCTCATCCAGGGGGGAACGTTTCAGGCGCTGGGTAAATACACCCAGGACAGGGCGCCAATCTATCGCTGGACACACACTCATTCACACAGACACACTCTATATGGGGCAATTTGGCGAACTCAATTGACCTTGATCCATGTTTTTTGGACTGTGGGAGGAAACTGGAGAACCTGGAGGAAACCCATGTGGACACGGGAAGGACATGGAAACTCCACCCAGATTGGGATTCAAACCGGGAATCCCATGCTAACCACATAGCCACCATGCCGCCCGAAACCAAACAATAATAATTATAATTAATAAAAATAATAAAATTGAAAATCATTTATGGTGATGATATTGATACATATTTTTTTTTTTAAGCTCCGTCTACATCTCCAAAGTTGTCCTTTGGTGCTATCAGAACATCTTATGTGGAACTTTTCTGGGATGAAACTCCACTGCAGGAGAGAAACGGAATCATCACTGAGTATAAAGTTTTTTACTGGAGGGAAGAAAACGACACACAAGGTACAAATATAATTTACATTTATTTCATTACAGTGGGACTTTTAATAAAGGCTTATTAAATATGAAGGTAAACACAATTTACATATTATTATTATTATTATTATTATTATTATTATTATTATTATTTCATTTATTAGAAATTGTGCTGTACATTTTTCTGAAATTGTTAGTAATCACGGGCGGCACAGTGGCTTAGTGGTTGGCATGTTCTTCTCTCAGCACTAGAGTTTCCGGGTCGAATCCCAATCTGGGTGGAGTTTCCATGTTCTCCCCGTGTCCGCGTGGGTTTCCTCCGGGTTCTCCGGTTTCCTCCCACAGTCCAAAAACATGGATCAAGTCAATTAAGTTCTCCAAATTGCCCCATATAGAGTGTGTCTGTGTGAGTGAGTGTGTGCCCAGCGATAGATTGCCACCCTGTCCTGGGTGTATCTGCCCAGCGCCCGAAACGTTCTCCCCTGGATGGACCTGGGGAACCCCCCCGTGACCCTAGTAGAGGATAAAGCAGAAGATAATGGATGGATGTCTGTTAGTAATCACTAAATACTGTTTTGTTGTACTAACTTCTTCGTTCTGTAGTTCTGAACATCGAGGGAACACAGAGACAGGTGGTCCTGAAAAACCTCCATCCCTTCGCCATCTATGACATCATCCTGATGACCAGCACCCACGGTGGGAGTGTGAACAGCTCTGTTGTTAAAGTCACCACGTCCGGTGGTGAGTACAGGTTCCAGATCAGTCCGTTGTAGATCTTTCGTCTCTGGTGTGTGTTTAGTGAGAGCACTTTGGGTTGCAGGTGCCTTTGAGATGGTCCTGATGGTGATTCCAGCCTGCGTCGGCATTACTCTCATCATCTTCACTGTGTTCACCTGCGTCAGCACTCAACACAACTGGTGAGAGAGTCCTTCCCCTGTTCACATTCTCACAGCAGAGTGAGAGTCTGCTTTCATTTCATTTTGGTTTAATTCTGTGTTCAGGGTGAAGAAGTACTTGTGGCCCATGATTCCTGATCCAGCCAACAGTAATATCAAAAAGTGGACGACTACAGGGTCACTGGAGGTACGGGTACACTGGGCTTGGCTTAGAGTGTGTGTGTGTGTGTGTGTGTGCATAGGAAAAATACAGTATTTATTAAATTAAAGTTTTAAAAACATTCAAAAATACAATGAATAATGAAGATATTAAAGATATGGGCGCGGTAGCTCAGTGGTTAGGACGTTGGGTTATCAATCTGAAGGTTGGGGGTTCGAATCCCAGGTCCACTGAAGTTACCAATGTGGGTCCTTGAGCAAGACCCTTAACCCTCATTGCTCCAGGGATGTTGTGATGAACCCTGTGCTCACCTTGTAAGTCGCTTTGGATAAAAGCGTCCAATAAATGACCGAATGTAATGTAAATGTAATGTAAGAGATTTATTTATAAATGAATTTATTTATCCATCCATTCATTATCTATTACCATTCATTTATCCTCTACTAGGGTCGCAGGGGGGTTCCCCATGCCCATCCAGGTGAGAACGTTTCGGGCACACGCTCACTCACACAGACACACTCTATATGGGGCAATTGGGAGAACTCAATTGACTTGATCCATGTTTTTAGACTGTGGGATTAAACCTCGGAATATGGAAACTCCACCGGGAATTCCTAGAGCTGAGAGGCGAACGTGCTAACCACTAAGCCACCGTGCCGCCTGAATTTATTTAATAAAAGCTAAATTGTTAATAATCTGGTCATCTGCAATGTAATCTAGTCTGGTTTTTAAAGTTAACGCTGATTGCTGCGTAACAGTATTCCAGTTTCTCTAACGATCAAACACTGTCATCTAGTGGCCAAATTACAGAACAGTAATTTAATGATTACTGATGCTGTACTTTATGTATTTCTTGTATTTTTGACTAGTTTGATTCTTGATAATTTCAACACGCATCCCAAACATTCCATGCATTTCAGATGCTGATGACGGATCATGTGACCTTTCCGTTTCAGGGTTTTCCGACCTTTAAAGATTTGCTGGATCCGACTCTGGTTTATATCTCACACTTCAGCCTCCTGAATCTGTCTGAGAACGACCCATGGAACGGAGACCAGAACCATAAACCCAACAAGTGGTCCCACGAGGATAAGGGTTCCGATGATGGGACCGATGATGACTCCCGTGATTCAGGAACCTTCAGCTCAGAGCTGCAGAGTGAGTCGGTACCATACGCCACTGTGGTCTTCTCTGAGCCGTACCACAGCCAGCCTGCTCCTCCACCCGCATACCTGCGTTCTGACTCCACTCAGCCTTTACTTGCCGAAGAGGAACCTTCCAGTCCTAATCCTTACAACCAGCCATCCTCGCAGGCCCATCAGGAGGGAACGATGGGCGAGACTGCGGAACTGCGCTGGGAGGATTTCCCCATGTTGCAGTTGTTAGAAATCACCGGCCTTCACAGCAACACGGAGATATGAAACGGTTCACCCCTCATAAAGTGCTTTTCATCATTACATTACATTTACATTTGGTCAATTATCAGACGCTTTTATCCAAAGGGGTAATTTTAACATCCCTGGAGCAATAAGGGTTAAGGGTCTTGCTCAAGGACCCACATTGGTAACTTCAGTGGACCTGGGGTTTGAACCGCCAACCTTCAGATTGATAGTCCAACACCCTATCATCATCATGAAGTGGTTCTGATGCTTTAACATGTAAAAAGGTTCGAAAAAAACAAACAAAAATGGGATAGTTTCTTCTTTTTATTGTTTTTACCTCAAACAGTAAGGTGTTAACTTTCAGGCTGACACAGTGGTGCAGGCATTAACTCCGTCACCTCACAGCAGGAAGATCTTGCGTTTAATTCCTGTGCAGGACAGACTAGGACAGAATCGCCTTTATTGTCATTATTATTTTCGTTCATCGACCCTTTCAGTGCCTATTTTGTATGTTCTCCCATGTCTGCCTGGCTTCCTCAGATAGATTCAAATTTGTCCCATGTTGTAAAAGGTAAATACAAAAAACTAAATTCTTCCACTGTCTGTTCTGTGACGGACTGGACCGAATAAGCGTTGGGATAGGCTCCAGTACCTTCTGGAAGCCTAATAAGGATTATGTGGCTTGGAAAATAAATAAATAAACTGATTAAAATAAAATATTAATAAAAATATTAAAATATCAGCGCTAGGGATTTCCGGTTCGAATGCCAATCTGGGTGGAGTTTCCATGTTCTCCCCGTGTCCACATGGGTTTCCTCCGGGTTCTCCAGTTTCCTCCCACAGTCCAAAAACATGGATCAAGTTAATTGAATTCTCAAAAAATTGCCCCATGTAGAGTGTGTTTGTGTGACACGGGAAACGCTGATATTTTAATATTTTAAAATAAATTAATAAATTAATGAACGGATTAAATTAAAGACCGGCGGCACGGTGGCTTAGTGGTTAGCACGTTCGCCTCTCAGCGCTAGGGATTCCCGGTTCGAATACCCATCTGGGTGGAGTTTCCATGTTCTCCCCGTGTCTGCGTAGGTTTCCTCCGGGTTCTCCGGTTTCCTCCCACAGTCCAAAAACATGGATCAAGTTAATTGAATTCTCAAAAAATTGCCCCATATAGAGTGTGTGTGTGTGAGTGAGTGTGTGCCCAGCGATGGATTGGCGCCCTGTCCTGGGTCTATCTGCCCAGCGCCTGAGACGTTCTCCCCTGGATGGGCATGGGGAACCCCACCGCGACCCTAATAGAGGATAAGCGGGAGATAATGAATGAATGAAAAATTAAAGACCAATAATCTTTAGAGCTACACAAAAAAAACTTTCCTGAGAAATTCAATATAAAAAGCTGGAGGCTCATTTCGAAGCTCTATAAATCAAATCCAAAATAGCAAACAGTTTCTAAGGATTTTTGATAAAAACCCGTCGCTGCTCTTAACGTTTAATTGTTCATTAATAAAAATATGTTTAAAAGAGATTTTCTATTCTGGAACGTTAATGTGTTTTGTTGTTTTTCATCATGTAAGCGTGTCCCGTTTCTCCAGTTTGGTATGATGTCATAGTTTTACTTTTACAATACAGCAACACTGCAATGTTACAGCTTTTGCTGCCGAGTTGTCATGTTCTCCTCTGTGTGTTTGTGTTTTTATCCTTTTAATGTTTGTATTTTTATTTTTTACTAGTGTCTTTATTTCTGTTTGTGATTTTCAGCAAATCTGTTTTATCTGAGTATTAAAACTGTATCTACACTGGATTTTGTTTACTATATTACTTTTTATTTCGTGCTGTGATGTCATTTTAATACCAAAGAAGAACATGAACACACACCCACCCACACACACACACACACAGACACACACACACCTCCGCTCCCAGGAGAAGAGTTGTGTTATAATAGGATAGGGCCTTCCCCAAACTCATTCATTCATCCATTATCTTCTGCTTCATCCTCTATTAGGGTGGTGGGGGGGGGTTCCCCATGCCCATCCAGGGGAGAACATCTCTGGCACCGGGCAGATACACCCAGGACAGGACACCAATCTATCTCTGGGCACACACTCACTTACACAGACACACTCTATATGGGGCAATTTGGAAAACTCAATTGACTTGATCCATGTTTTTGGACTGTGGGAGGAAACTGGAGAACCCGGAGGAAACCCGGGTGATTTGTGATTTGGTTCAAATTGCTTTTAATAAATTAAAACTTAGAGTGGGCGGCACGGAGCTTAGTGGTTTAGCATGTTCTCCTCTCAGCGCTAGGGATTCCCGGTTCTCCCACCCAACATGCAACCCTAGTAAAGGATTAAGCGGAAAGCAAATGAACAAATAATTCAGTTCGGCTTTTAAAACAATAAATATTGTAAAGATATATTAAATGATATTTGTAATTTCATTTATCTTTCAGGGTGGCACGGTGGCTTAGTGGTTTAGCATGTTCTCCTCTCAGCACTAGGGATTCCCGGTTCGAATCCCCATCTGGGTGGAGCTTCCATGTTCTCCCCGTGTCTGCGTTGGTTTCCTCCGGGTTCTCCGGTTTCCTCCCACAATCCAAAAACATGTCCAAATTGCCCCATATAGAGTGTGTTTGTGTGAGTGAGTGTGTGCCCAGCAATAGATTGGCACCCTGTCCTGGGTGTATCTCTCCAGCGCCTAATACGCACAGCACCCCCCCCCCCTCGCGCGACCCTAATATAGGATAAAACAGAAGATAATGGATGAATGGAAACTTATAGTGAGAGTTCTTAGGTTTGTAGTATTAGGGAGGTTCCAGTTCCGGTTTCTCGTGGTTCCTTGATCATCCAGCTGAAAGATGGTTCCATCTTGTTACCGAACACTTGACTCTTTGACTCCATCGCTTCACATTAGGACTTTTATTATGTAAAATGGCACACATATATATGTATATACACGCAACAAGAACTGTAATTGTAGTTTACAATCACAGTTTATGTTTTGTGTTTCCTTTAAATTAATCTTTTGAAGAAATCGTCTGTTTCAAATCTTTCGTAAGATGTAATTTCATTGGTGCTGCTTTCATTTAAAACATCGAATCATTGAAAAGTGGTGAGATTTTAATAAAAATGAGAGGAAAACACAAAGTGTGGGTTTCATTTGTTTTCATTAAATTTTTGACAGATGGTCAAAATGAGGCGGCACGGTGGCTTAGTGGTTAGCACGTTCGCCTCTCAGCTCTAGTGATTCCCAGTTCGAATCCCCATCTGGGTGGAGTTTCCATGTTCTCCCCGTGTCTGCGTGGGTTTCCTCCGGGTTCTCTGGTTTCCTCCCACAGTCCAAAAACATGGATCAAGTTAATTGAATTCTCAAAAAATTGCCCCGTTTAGAGTGTGTCTGTGTGAGTGAGTGTGTGCCCAGCGATGGATTGGCGCCCTGTCCTGGGTCTATCTGCCCAGCGCCTGAGACGTTCTCCCCTGGATGGGCATGGGGAACCCCACCGCGACCTTAATAGAGGATAAGCGGGAGATAATGAATGAATGAATGGTCAAAATGATTAACTAAGAAAATTAATACGTCCGCTTACTGGCTTAGTGGTTAGCATGTTCTCCTCTCAGCACTAGGGATTCCCGGTTCGAATCCCCATCTGGGTGGAGTTTCCATGTTCTCCCCGTGTCTGCGTGGGTTTCCTCCGGGTTCTCCGGTTTCCTCCCACAGTCCAAAAACATGGATCAAGTCAATTGAGTTCTCCAAATTGCCCCATATAGAGTGTGTCTGTGTGTGTGAGTCCCCAGTGATAGATTGGCATCCTGTCCTGGGTCCCAGCCCCCGAAACGTTCTCCCCTGGATGGGCATGGGGAACACCCCCCCCCCCCCCCCCGCGACCCTAATAGAGGATAAAGCGGAAGATAATGAATGGATGAATTGATACGTCCAACCCATGGACCCTTCTCCGAAACAGCAGGTGGCAGTGCCGTAAACCGCCAGGCATCGTTACATCGTTACAGCCACGGTCAGGCAGCGTTGTGTCGTGTTCCAAATTGTCTTAAATCCCCTACTCCCTCTGAAGTCAGCGTTTCGTTTGACGTGGTTTTAATAAATTTTACCTTAAGTTATTATACCTTTGAGGTTTTGCCTAAATTAAATATGTATTGATTTCGCTTTGTGTATATACATATATAATAAGAGTTCTTTTTGTTTAGGAAGAGATCTGGGGAGAAGTGCACTATGTTGAACGTGCAGCGCGATTTGAGACTCTGCAGCAGGTCTGTGGAAGATGGCGGCGTCCTGTTTGACGTGAGGGACACATTCGGTCGTGTAAACGTTTGGACGGATTAAAGATGTTTTTCAGGAGCAGTGTGAGTCTGTGTGTGAAGGCGCTCAGCGCGCAGAGCTGCGCTTCAGGACTGAAACACGGAGCGGCGGCGGGCTGCTCTCAGATCAGTACGTACCCGTTAAATACCTCATCAGTTACTAACCCCCAACTCACAGTGTTCCGTACAGCCGTACGGACCTTAAAGTGTAGTCCAGGTGTGACGTCACAGCAGCTGCACTATTAGCTTGTATTAAAGTTGAATCAGTTAGTTTTTTGTTTTTTAATGTAAAATGTAATCGATATTAAACCCGTTCTGTCTGATCACGTGTTCCCAATGCAAACAGGATTAACAGAAATCCGTACCACGACATTGCATTTCAAAAAAAAAAAAAAAAAGAAATCGAATCAAAATCAGGGTTATTTGCAAGATATACATGGTACAGCCAGCAGTGAAATTCTTTCCTGACATCTCCACATAAAGTTAAATAAATAAAAGTTAATTTTTTTACATTCATTCATTCATTATCTTCCGCTTTATCCTCTATTAGGGTCGCGGTGGGGTTCCCCATGCCCATCCAGGGGAGAACGTCTCGGGCGCCGGGCAGATAGACCCAGGACAGGGCGCCAATCCATCGCTGGGCACACACTCACACAGACACACTCTATATGGGGCAATTTGGAGAATTCAATTGACTTGATCCATGTTTTTGGACTGTGGGAGAAAACCGGAGAACCCGGAGGAAACCCACGCGGACACGGGGAGAACATGGAAACTCCACCCAGATTGGGATTCGAACCGGGAATCTCTAGCGCTGAGAGGCAAATGTGCCAACCACTAAGCCACCGTGCCGCCTAAGTTAATTAAAAAAAAAATAAAATAAAAAATATGTATGAAATATGTATTTACACTGTGCAACTTGCATAGATTTAAAAAAAAAATTTAAAGAGAAACTCTACAATTATTGCAGTATAACCAATGTCAACTAAAAATGGTTCTTATTAGTGTCTTGTGCATATATGTGCAAGCAGTGCAGTGTTAAAAGTTGTAAGTGTTATGAAGGTGTTGTGGGTGGGATTGTGTCCATTTTACAAATTTATTTACAAATAAAACAAGTTTTAAATGATACAATTAAATGATATTACGTTAAATCTACTGCTCAGGCATACATTTTATGGTGGATGATTCTTAGTAGGGGTGTGGTAGCTCAGCGGTCAGGGCATTGAGCTATCAATCTGAAGGTTGGGGGTTCAAATCCCAGGTCCACTGAAGTTACCAATGTGGGTCCTTGAGCAAGACCCTTAACCCTCATTGCTCCAGGGATGTTTTGATTAACCCTCTGCTCATCTTATAAGAATGTAATGGACGTAAGAATGTAATGGAGAAATGTAATGTGAATGGCTTAGTATTGCAATGTGTGTGTTTGTGTTTTGGTATATACGTGTTGAATGGTGTGTGTGTGTGTGTGTGTGTGTTTTGGTATATATGTGTTGGATGGGGTGTTTGTGTGTCTGTGTGTGTGTTTTGGTATATACAGTATGTGTTGGATGGGGTGTGTGTGTGTGTTTTGGTATATACAGTATGTGTTGGATGGGGTGTGGGGGTGTTTGTGTGTTTGTGTGTCTGTGTGTGTGTTTTGGTATATACAGTATGTGTTGGATGGGGTGTGTGTGTGTGTTTTGGTATATATGTGTTGGATGGGGTGTGTGTGTGTGTGTGTGTGTGTGTGTGTTTGGGTATATATGTGCCCCCCCCCCCCCCCCCCCCCCCCCCCCCCCCCCCCCCCCCCCCCCCCCCCCCCCCCCCCCCCCCCCCCCCCCCCCCCCCCCCCCCCCCCCCCCCCCCCCCCTCTCAATTTTAGTCATAACTGTCTAATAATATAGATGCTTAAAAAAACACTTTATTTCATGTTTGTGATTAAATTTCAACTCTGTGGACAAATCTGCTTTTTCTCAGTTGCTAAATGCAAATTAAAATATCAATTACATCCACCATACCTAATATTTACCATAGTATTAATGATACTGATTACAAATATATTAATCTGTCTCTGTGTTGGTGTGACGACCGTGAACGTCAGCTGAGCAGAATGTTTTTAATTAATGCAGCGTCTCTTCGCGCTGTGGGTTATCAAACAACACTTGTAAGTGGGTGTGTGGAAAGGATGTGGGCTACCAAGTCATTTCCACTAGCCGACCCCCGGCACCCTGTTTCTGCTTTTATTATCAGAGACATGAGAGCGTGACGCACTGAGCTGCTTTGAAAAGATTGACATTATGATAAGTTCAGTATATTGTTTAAAGGCGGCACGGTGGCTAAGTGGTTAGCACGTGTTTGTGTGAGTGAGTGAGTGTGTGTCCAGTGATAGATTGGTGCCCTGTCCTGGGTGTATCTGCCCAGCGCCCGAAACGTTCTTCCCTTGATGGGCATGGGGAACCCCACCGCGACCCTAATAGAGGATAAAGCGGAAGATAATGGATGAATGAATGAACTTTTCAACATCTTTCAGTTCACGGCAAACGGGCTCGCACATTTGTCACATTTCCAAAGTACCTCGATTTCATTTTACACTCCTGGTAAACAGTTGCGCTCATGTCGAGCTCTCTCTCTCTCTCTCTTCCTGGCTTTAAAACCCTAACAACGGCCTTTAGTGACGATGGGTGGGGGGGCGGTCGAATCGCGCTCTTTCCCCCCCGCTTCATGCTTCCCTCCAACATAAAAAAGCAACGGAAGCGTGCTGCAAGGTGGCCGAGCGGATTCGTAATGCGATATGCAGTACGCTCAGGAGGGGGCGCCAAAATAAAACTTAAACACATTTTTTCAAAAATCGATTCTTGGGCATTGTGAATCGATTTAGAATCGTCAAGACTACGAATCGCGATTCTTTAAAGAATCGTTTTTTTTTCTGCACCCCTACTTGCTACTCACTGTACACCCTGTTGCACACCTCCACCTTACTGCGCCACTCTGTGGATGTTGAATCTGAGACAGTAGATGATTGTGCTGCACAGTTTGTGTTCTTCATCTTCTTATCCTCCATCAGTGATACAGAATGCTGCAGACAGAATGGTGGTAGATGGGGGGGGGGTAGTTTTGGTTGGTGGATTGTCATTTTTAAGTTTAGTGGCGATCATCTGACATATGTTGGAAAGAGTGTTTTTATGTTTATTTTAAATACCAAATGCTCTATATGTAGGTTGCTGTGATGCTGTGTGTGGTGTTTATTTCAGGAGCTGCCGCGTTGGCGAGTCAGTCTGTGAGGCCGTACGCACGGACGGCACGAAAAAAAGAAGGTAAGGAAGGTGGGGTTAACCCATCTATATATGATCCACTCACAATGTTTAAACCTCTCACAATCTGTTTGATTTTAATCTCTCTGCTTTATAACAGTGTTTCAGAGTCAGTTACAGGACCTTCAGCCATCCAGACTGAGGCTGGAATACGACTCCGTCCCTCTTGCACACACGTAGGTTACTGCACCCATATCTGAAACAGGCCACTTTTTTATTACCCTTTTCTGAAGGGACGGTTGGGTTTCTGCGTATAGTTCTGTAATTATACCTGAGTATTTAATAGGGGTGCGATCTCTCCATGTCTTTGATTCTATTCCGATTTGTGAGGTCACGATTCGATTCAGAAACGATGTTCGATTCAGAATCGATTTTTCAGTTCAGATGGTCTTTACATTTGGTTTGAATCATGTGATTTATACAATGACGTGAATCCATACTTCAGTTGTTTTAATTATATTGCACCAACATTCGCTACATTTTCAAAACTTAACCTTTAATATTAAATATATTTTTCAACTTTTTAACGTCTGTTCAGGGTGATGTCACGGCAAACGGGCTTGAACATTCGTCGTATTTCCAAAGTACCGCGATTTCATTTTACACTCGTTGTCAACAGTTGCTCTCATGTCGAGCTCTCTCTCTCTCTCACTCTCTCTCTTCCTCCCTCTCTCTCTGCCTGGCTTTAAAATCCAAACACCAGCTTTTATCGATTTTCGATTCAGAAACGATTTTTTTTCAGTTCACATGCTCTTTAAATTTTGTTTGAATGATGTGATTGACAAGATGAAACGATGATGTAAACAGATAAAACATTTATTTAAACCAATACTTTCAGGTTGCTTCCTGTGTAACATCTTTTGCATCATTTTATTAATTCATTCATTATCTCCCGCTTTATCCTCTATTAGGGTCGTGGGGGGGTTCCCCATGCCCATCCAGGGGAGAACGTCTCGGGCACTGGGCAGATAGACCCAGGACAGGACACCAATCTATCACTGGGCACACACTCACACAGACACGCACACATACACACACTCAATATGGGGCAATTTGGAGAACTCAATTGACTTGATCCATGTTTTTGGTCTGTGGGAGGAAACCGGAGAACCCGGAGGAAACCCACGCGGACACGGGGAGAACATGGAAACTCCACCCAGATGGGGATTCGAACCGGGAATCCCTAGTGCTTAGAGGAGAACATGCTAACCACTAAACCATCGTGCCGCTCCAGAGTGCTTGACGCTGACGGGGGGGGGCGGATCGAACTCTTTCCCCCACTCCATGCTACAACGGGAGCTTGCTGTACGGTGGCCGAGCGGAAACGTAATGCACTATGCAGTACACTCGGGAGGGGGCGCCAAAATAAAACTTAAAAATTAAACTTTGAAACTTTGAAAAAAATTTAAAACATCGATTCTTGGGCATTGTGAATCGATTCCGAATCGCCAGGAGTACGAATCGCGATTCTTTGAAGAATCGCGATTCTTTGAAGAATCGATTTTTTCCTGCACCCCTAGTATTTAATGTGCTTAATTAAATCAGTTCATTACAGCAACTCATCAGATATCATGTCGTTTCAGGGTCGACGGTGTGGTGAAGAAGCTTCTCTCACTGGAGCTCGCAAGTCATGTACGGATTCAAACCGTCCTCCTTCATTATGCTTTGCTTTTGGAAAACCATCACAGCCTGACATTGGAATGGTTTTGGTTTTCTTGGGGATTCCAAGCTTTTTAGACCTCTGCTGTCCCGTTGAAGTCTGTTTAGAACGTTATTAGTGGGCAAGGTAACTCCTTGGTTAGGGTGTTGGGTTATCAATCTGAAGGTTGGGGATTCAAATCCCAGGTCCACTGAAGTTACCAGTGTGGGTCCTTGAGCAAGACCCTTAACCCTCATTGCTCCAGGGATATTGTGATGAACCCTGTGCTCACCTTGTAAGTCGCTTTGGATAAAAGCGTCCAATAAATGACCCTAAATGTAAATGTTATTAAGAAAAGGAGGCTCTATGGTTGCGCAAGGACCTTGTACACTATGGCTGTCCTTCCACACCTGACGATGGGGCAGGTGGATGTCCTTTTAGGAACATAGCAACATCAAGAGGCGACGTTTTTTGTAGCTGAGATTGTGGAATCATAATGTGGGCACAGTTTAGGGCAGGACATTTTGGTGTGGAGAAACCTGACTGGTCCACACCCTCCTGACCTGACCTGACCTCATTCAACACCAAAATCTAAATGCGTGGAGTCTCATAGACATGTTCCAAAATCTTGCAGCAAGACTCTCGTATGGAATCAGGAGCTCCCGTAGATGTAATGTGTCCATGTCATGATCTTTTGTCCACTTGCCACTCTTCCCACCGTGTAGCATGGTGGTGGTAGTGCGTGTCTGACGGGGTTGTTTTTTTTTTTTTTTTTTGCTGAACTATGTTTCTAGTCGACAGGAAATCAGGAGATCTTTAGCTAAACAGCTGATGATAATCATGTGGTTCAGTTTCTACTGAAGCCATCGACTCGGTGCTATAGAAACCGGAAAGTGAAGCTTTTGCGTGACCGAGTCCTAATCTGGTGATTGAACGTTCGTAGCTGGAACGTAACTGTGTCAGCGTAAGACCAAAGTACAAGTAGCTTCTTAAGTGTTCTATAAAGTTACAAAAGGAAATGACGGCTGTGATGTTGAGCAACGGTGCTGAGGCTGTCGGCTCATCACCATGTGACAGGAAACCCTCATTTTGTGTGTCTTTGCTCTCACAGCTGCAGTTTCAGGCTTCAATTCGATAACTTAATACTAGACTAATTTATTATTATTTATTTATTTATTGTCACACTATTGTTATCTGATTTTCATGATGGGCGGCACTAGGGACATGGTTCGAATCCCTATCTGGGTGGAGTTTTCATGTTCTCCCCATGTCTGCGTGGGTTTCCTCCGGATTCTCCGGTTTCCTCCCACTGTCTAAAAACATGGATCAAGTCAATTGAATTCTCAAAATTGCCCCATATAGAGTGTGTCTGTGTGAGTGAGTGTGTGCCCAGCGATGGATTGGCATCCTGTCCTGGGTGTATCTGCCCAGCGCTCAAAACGTTCTCCCCTGGATGGGCATGTGGAACCCCACCGCGACCCTAATAGAGGATAAAGCGGAAGATAATGGATGGATGGATGGATGGATGGCTGCAGTCAGACTGCCCTTGTAAAATCGCAGAGTAAACAAGAAACACCCTATTACCCTGCCACCCTCACTTTTTACCTCGTTTGCTGTATTGCTTGGTTATGTTATGCACTGTGTCTCCTATGGCCAGGCTGCAATCACACACGCATTGTCTTGAGCACCTCTGTAGTTAATCCTGCTGTTTGGTTAACATGTAAAACCAAAACTATCAAAAAATCACAGCTCAGGTTCAAGAAAATCCCTCAAATGTCCCTCCATCCTGATCCTGTAATTCATCTGGCTTTAAACAATCCCAAATACAAACAGTCTCAAACTGCACTGCAGTAATCCATCCATCAATTATTTTCTGCTTTATCCTCTATTAGGGTCGTGGGAGGGGGGGGGGGGTTCCCCATGCCCATCCAGGGGAGAACGTCTCGGGCGCTGGGCAGATTCACCCAGAACAGGGCGCCACTCTATCACTGGGCACACTCACTCACTCAAACACACTATATATGGGGCAATTTGGAGAATTCAATTGACCATGATCCCTGTTTTTGGACTGTGGGAGGAAACCAGAGAACCCGGAGGAAACCCAAACAGACACAGGGAGAACATGGAAACTCCACCCAGATTAGGATTCAAACCAGGAATCCCTAGTGCTGAGAGGAGAACATGCCAACTACTAAGTCTCCGTGCCACTGCCCTGAGTTAAATCTGGCTTAATTAATCCTGAAAATGGACACTAAGATTCTTAAAGGCTTAAAGGAGTTTATTGCTGGAATGCGTTTAAAGCCAACCTGCATCGGAATATTGAGACACCTCCAGGACACTTGTGAGGACTTGATGACATTGTGAAGGCTTTATAACAGCAGAACAGATTTGACTCTCGAAAGGCTTTCTACAAAATTATGAAATGTTTGTTCATCCAGGAGATGGGGGTATGATCTTCAGGGGTCTGATGATTTTCCATAAGCAATCCATTTTACGAGATCTAGAATTTTATTTAATAAATTTTGTGTATTTTATTTTTCTTTCTAAATCAAATTCCTCTCTCCCTCCAGAGGGATCGCTTGCGTCTGAAAGAGGAACAGCTGGTCACCAAGGTCCAGAGGCATGAAAATGACCTAACCTCCCCTGAAGTCAAGGGTAGGTTCCTCCTTCAGCCCTGTGAAATCATTGAATGGTGTGGAAATCGAAAACTTTCCCATGTACCCATTGTTTCCTCCCCACTTGCGTTATAGTGGCTATTCTGACAGCAAGAATTCGCAACTTGCAGGAGCATTTGCAGAAGCACCATAAGGTGAGCGAGAGCGTGACCTTTCTTTTGTGCACTCACTGAAGGTGTGATCGAGTTTCTTACTGTAGCTTCTATCACATCGCCAGTGACAAACGGGAAATCCTGTGTTTAAAAACTAATTACACACATCACATCACAACACAGGCTCTTTTTTTGTACACTGTGCTTCACTGAGCAGTGTGTTAGGGTTCGATTCAGACTCACGTTATTAAATAAACTCTTAAGAGTGCGGGCTTAAACCCAACAGGGTGCTGTGAGTTCCTTGGGACACCCAGTACCACAGATGATCTGGTACTGAGCAGAAGTTCAGTGACCTCATCATTGTGTTAAAGAAAGCTTGGTGAGATGATCCGAGCTTGGTGAGGTGGAGCTTTATCTTGCTAGCGGTGAAGAAGTTACACTGAGGTTTTACAGAGATGAACATCGTCAGAAACGATGCTGCGGTGGACTGGTGGTCAAATGATTTTCCACTGGTTTTCTGAACTCAGTTTCCATCATCATCATCATCATCATCACCACCACCAGCATCATCACATCATTACCAGCACTAGCACCAGCCTCATCACAACCAACATCATCACCAGCATCACTACCACCAGCATCATCACAATCACCACCACCACCATCACCATTACCAGCATCATCACAACCAAAATCACCACCAACAATATCACCAGCATCATCACAATCACCACCATCATTACCAGTACCAGCATCACCACCACCATTACCAGCACTAGCACCAACATCATTACAACCAACATCATCACCACCACCAGCATCATCACAACCACCACCAGGATTATCACCACCACCATTACAGTTACCAGCATCATCATCACCACAATTACCAACATCACAATCACCATCATCATTACCAGCATCACCACCAACATTATCACCACCACAATTACCAGCAACAAAATTACCACCTCCACCAGCATCACAACCAAAATCACAATCACCACCAACACCATCACGACCACCGCCATTACCAGCACCAGCATCACCACCACAATTACCAGCATCACAATTACCACCACCACGAGCATCACAACCAACATCACAATCACCGCCACCACCACCAGCATTATGACCACCACCATCACCACCATCATTACCAGCAACATCACTATCACAATTACCATCATCACCAGCATCACAACCAACATCACAATAATTCAAAAACCACCACCACCGTAATTCCCAGCATCACCAACACCAGCAGCTTCATCACCACCAACAATATCACCACCACAATTACCACCACCATCATTACCAGCAACATCACCAACACCAGCATTATCACCACCACAATTACCAGCATCACCACCATCAGCATCATCACAACCAACATCACAATTACCACCAGCAGCATTATCACCACCACCATTACCAGCACCAGCATCACCACCACAACCAGCATTATCACTCCCAACTTAGCCACCACCACTATTACAAGCATCACCAGCGCCATCAGCAACACCACCACAACCAGCATGGTCATGTCATTCCACCCTTTGTGGGTTCACATTTTGATCCTCCATTATGGGGGGGAAGGGGATAACAACACACCCTACAAATTGTTGAAATATCAATTATTCACCGTGCTACAGATTAATATTCATGCTTTAACACATGGAACCATTTAAAGAGTTTGATGCATTGAAAGAGTTTGGGGAAGGCCCTGTCTTTACTCCAGTGTGTCTGCAGGCATTGACGTCTGTCAAAAGACAAGACAAGTTTCAAGTGAAGACATTTCAGTGGAAAAAGTTTTTTTTTTTTTTCATTTATACCTCTATGAATAACTTGGAGATGTATTGGAACCCTGATTGTGACCACGGCTGACAACCATGTTTTTTTTTTTAAGTGATCCATATCAACCTACAACCCTATAATCATAACCCAACGTTTATTTCTTCTAAAGATAAGGATCATTTTTACCTCTATAGTTTAAAAAGGTGCTTAGTCGGCGTTCCCGATGACCTCACATGAGGTTAAGTCCTCGACTGAACGTGTAAAAGTTCTCATCTTTTTGTTTCTGTTTTAGGATAAAGCTAATAAACGGTGGATGTTGATGAGTATCGATCGCAGAAAGAAACTTCTGAAGCATTTGAGACGAACGCGGTTCGATGTGTTTGAGAAGCTCTGCGCCGACCTGAACATCACCTACACCTTCCCTCCAGAGTACCACAGGAGAACCACGCAGCGCTGGCTGGCCAAGAAAGCTCTGTGCATCAAGGTCAGGCCACGTCCCCCACGTCCCCTGCATCAATAAGTCTGTTCCCCCTTCGTCCATCTCTGTCCTTCCTCCGTCCGTCTTTCTGTCCCTTCTCCGTCTGTCTCTCTGTCTCTTCTCCGTCTGTCTCTCTGTCCCTTCTCCGTCTGTCTCTGTCTCTTCTCCGTCTGTCTCTCTGTCTCTTCTCCGTCTGTTTCTCTGTCCCTTCTCCGTCCGACTCTCTGTCCTTCCTTCCTCCGTCTGTCTCTCTGTCCTTCCTTCCTCCGTCTGTCTGTCCTTCCTTCCTCCGTCCGTCTCTTTGTTCTTTCTCCGTCCGACTCTCTGTCCTTCCTTCCTCCGTCTGTCTCTCTGTCCTTCCTTCCTCCGTCTGTCTGTCCTTCCTTCCTCCGTCCGTCTCTTTGTTCTTTCTCCGTCCGACTCTCTGTCCTTCCTTCCTCCGTCTCTCTCTCTCTGTCCTTCCTTCCTCCGTCCGACTCTCTGTCCTTTCTTCCTCCGTCCGTCTCTCTGTCCTTTCTCCGTCCGTCTCTCTCTCTTCCTCCGTCTGTCTCTCTCCGTCTGACTCTGTCTCTCTGTCCTTCCTCCGTCCGACTCTCTGTCCTTCCTTCCTCCGTCTCTCTCTCTCTGGCCTTCCTTCCTCCGCCCGTCTCTCTGTCCTTCCTCCGTCCATCTCTCCGTCCTTCCTCTGTCCGTATCTCCAACTCTCTGTCCTTCCTCCGTCCGACTCTCTGTCCTTTCTCCGTCCGTCTCTCTGTCCTTCCTTCCTCCGTCTGTCTCTCTGTCCTTCCTTCCTCCGTCCGTCTCACTGTCCTTCCTCCGTCCGTCTCACTGTCCTTCCTCCATCTGTCTCTCTGTCCTTCCTTCCTCCGTCTGTCTGTCTGTCCTTCCTTCCTCCGTCCGTCTCTCTGTCCTTCCTCCGTCTGTCTTTGTCCTTCCTTCCTCCGTCCGTCTCCCTGTCCTTCCTTCCTCCGTCTGTCTCTCTGTCCTTTCTCCGTCCGTCTCTCTGTCCCCCCCTCCGTCCGTCCGTCTCTGCCCCCCCCCCCGTCCGTCCGTCTCTGTCCCTCTCTGTTTTTTTTCTACGTTCTACGTGTTTTTTTTCTTTCGTATTGTTGTTTCATATTGTTGTTTTTTTACGTTTGTAATCTTTAGGTTTTTAAAGCGATTAAAAAGCAGAAAGAAGAAAAGAAACTGCAACAAACTCTGACTGAAAAGGAAAGTAAAGACGCCAGTGAAGTGGAATCAGTTTCATCTACAGCAGGGGGAGCATGAGCTCGGTCTGCACCTGCACCTCCGCCCAACAGTCACCTATTAATTATTGTTAATAATTCCCTCATGTCCTCAGCTCACTGAATTCAATAAATCATTAAATCAACATTACTGTTTGCGTATGAGACTTTGATTTTCTGTACATTATAATCATCCAGCAAAGAATTTCAGGTTTGATCTGAAAAAACGAAAACAATGGGGACACCTTTTAAGCATGCAGAAACACACATCTGTAATGTACATTAATACCTGCAGCACAAACAAAAAAAGTTGCGATGAAGTATAACATTCTTTTAACAAACTACAAACAAAGTGATAAACTGAAATTAAGTTTATTAATAAAACACTAATCACATGTTTCCCTTTGGGTTCATATTTTTTTTAACATTAGATTTTATAAAATGCGTAGTCCGGTCGTTCAAATTGATCGTCTGTCCAACCGTGACATGATTGACAATTACAGACACCTCTGTGTGTTTTTTTTATAAACGGCCTTCCGCAATTTGGCCACTAGATGGCAGTGTATGACGCTTAGAGAAACCAGAATCCTGTTACTCAGCGATCAGTGAACTTTAAAAAACTAGATTACATTGTGGGAGAGCAGATTATTTACGAATTCGCTTTCAATAAATGCATTTATGAATAAATACCTGTTTTGTTTTTTTTATAGTGAGTTTGTAAGTGTTTTATAAAAGCAATAAGACACTCGAGGTTTGTATTATTATGAATAAATCACGGGAAAGAGGTGGAGCTGTACTCCACTGCACCTCTTTATGTGTTTTATTCACATTAATGCCATACTGTAGTACCTTACTGCTATAATACTTACATAGTCTTCTGCTTTATTCTCTACTAGGGTCGTGGGGGGTTCCCCATACCCATCCAGGAGAGAACATTTCGGGCGCTGGGCAGATACACCCAGGACAGCACACCAATCTATCACTGGACACACACTCACTCACACAAACACACTATATATGGGGCAATTTGGAGAATTCAACTAACCTTGATCCATGTTTTAGACTCTGGGAGGAACCCGGAGGAAACCCACGCGGACACGGAGAGAACATGGAAACTCAGAAACACCCAGATTGGGATTCAAACTGGGAATCCATAGTGCTGTGAGGAAAACATGCTAACTACTAAGCCCCCTTACTGCTATAATATATCTTTTTATTAAAAAAGGATCGTGTCTGGACGGCACGGTGGCTTAGTGGTTGGCACATTTGCCCCTCAGCGTTAGGGAGCCTCCAGGTTCTCTGGTTTCCTCCCACAGTCCAAAAACATGAATCAAGTCTATTGAGTTCTCCAAATTGCCCCATATAAAGTGTGTATGTGTGAGTGAGTGTGTGCCCAGTGATAGATTGGCGCCCTGTCCTGGGTGTATCTGCCCAGCGCCCGAAACGTTCTCCCCTGGATGGGCATGGGGAACCCCCTATGACCCTAGTAGAGGAATAATGAATGGATCATGTCTGTGACGTCTCACAGTGGAGCTGCATTCTGTTGATGTATAACATGTCTCTTTTTTTTATTTAATAGAGTTTGACGTCGTATATCCGACCCAGTGGCCCAGATCAGAATTCATTCTGCGATGTTTGTGGTTTGTACAAGCGTCAAAAGGTTGGATCAGATTTGAGTCACTTTTAAGCAACGCCTTGATCTAAGACACAGGGTCGCTTAAAACATCAAATGTTAACAATAAACAACAAGCTTAGATTTGATACTGATTTTAAACTAAATTACTATTAAATGTTTACTAACTAGGTATCAGTAGTGCGTTCACGAGGGCGGCACGGTGGCTTAGTGGTTGGCATGTTCTCCTCTCAGCACTAGGAATTCCCGGTTCGAATCCCCATCTGGGTGGAGTTCTCCCCGTGTCCGTGTGGGTTTCCTCAGGGTTCTCCGGTTTCCTCCCACAGTCCAAAAACATGTATCAAGTCAATTCAATTCTCCAAATTGCCCCAAATAGAGTGTGTATGTCTTATCTGCCCACCGCTTGAGACGTTCTCCCCTGGATGGGCATGGGGAACCCCACTGCGACCCTAATATAGGATAAAAGCGGGAGATAATGAATGAATGAATAATGTGTATGTCAAGTTAATTGATTTCTCCAAATTGCCCCATATAGAGTGTGTGTGTGAGTGTGTGCCCAGTGATAGATTGGCGCCCTGTCCTGGGTGTATCTGCTCAGCACCCGAAACGTTCTCCCCTGGATGGGCATGGGGACCCCCCCCTCCCCCGCGACCCTAATATAGGATAAAGCGGAGGATAATGGATGGATGGATAGTGCAGTCACACTGACGTGGTGGTTGTGCAGGTGTGTTTGTGTGTGTTGTGCTGCTGGAGTTTAAACCTTGTATCCACTCAAGTCAGTAGGTCATCATGCACAGTTTGTGTTCTTCATCCTCTCATCCTCCATCAGTGATACAGGATGGTGCAGACAGGATGATGGTGGACACCGATTCTCAGTTTAGACCCTGAGGGTCAGCAGCACTGCTGTGTCTGATCTACAGTTCTCAGCGCAACAATGATTTACATAAAGCTAAATGAGACTTCTTAAAATAAAAAGTGGAAAGAAGGTTAATGCTGATGAGTCCATGTCTGTGCCCAGCGATAGATTGGCGCCCTGTCCTGGGTGTATCTGCCCAACGCCTGAAACGTTCTCCCCTGGATGGGCATAGGGAACGCCCCCGCGACCCTAATAGAGGATAAAGCTGAAGATAATGGATGGATGGATGGATGGATGGATGGAGTCCATGTCTGATCTCATGGTGTTTCAGACTTCAGCAGTCATTTTAATTCAACTTCACTATTGAACTTCAAACTGAACACCTCATCATCATCACCACCACATCTCTTAAATAACACTACCACCCCCATGTCAGTGTGACTGCAATACTAAGAATCACCCACCACCCTAATAATAGCTGCTCTGTGGGGGTCCTGTTCGTCAGAGAACATACCAAAGTGGACTACAGAATGGACCTGTAGAACTATGACCCCCATCTCGAACTGTTGAGAAAAGAAACATGGTGCACCATAGTAAAGTGTCTGTGAGTGTAGAGTATTATATCTGTATTATCTCTTGCATACTGTAAAAACTTCGAGTGTGTATGATGTCAGAGCAGCGTTCATCATGGACTGATCTTTCTGCTGAATTTAAGATGGAGTTGCAGATAGTGCAGCGCAGTCTGATGCAGCCGGGGTTGTGGTTAGAATGTTGCGTAGCGTTTTGTGCAGGTCTAACAGGAATCTTTCTTACAGAGCTGCACGACGCCCGTGCTGAACTGCAGTTTAATACTTGACTTTATTGCTCAGATCAGGGCTTGTTTACTGCACGATTGTTGGTTTAATCCCATGCACCGAGCCTCTCTGATCTTTCATCATCTCACCACCCTCAGAGGTACAGAGCTTCTGAAACGCTGCAGGCATGTGTCATCGTGTGGTGGAGTGTCACAACTTCCTTTAAGTCTGAAACATCAAGAGCAGCAGCAGATCAGACGAGGTAAGCAGATGCACTCATTCGCAAAATCCTTATTACTTTTAGTATTTAGCATGGTTTAAATGGTCCTTACTAAGTGTTGAAGGAACCTGAGGTTCACTTTAATACTGTTGGAAGTGAAGTTGCTCTATAAGAGACATACTGCTGCTGATGTCATAGGTGCTTTAAATATTGCTGGTAAAGTAAGGTTCAGTTGGTAAGTCTAACTAAGTCCTTTATCTGGGTTTTAAAGTCCTACCTGGAGTTTTTAGGTTTATTAACCTTGGAGTTTTGGAGTTTCCAGGTGGCTGTTTAATGCTTTGTTTCCTTTTCTAACCACATTGGAGTTTAAAGTCGGTGGTGTGACACCGATATTTTCCGTTTTTAACTCCACCTTTCAAACAGTCGACACCTTGATAACTCGTTGGAGCAGTTTCCCGGGGTGAGCTTAAACCTAATCCTGGATCGAAAAAGTCGGAATGATGAGTCATGATTATCTGCATTCAGGCTGAGGTTGGGCCCGAGGCGGGTTGCACCCTTCCATCCCTAAAACGATTAGGACAATAACGGAACTCTGCCTTTTCCCTCTGCAAAAAAAACACCTGCCGAGCTTCAAAAATAAATCCTCATTTGCATCGGCTCCGATCTGAGAGGAGTCTGAACTCGTCGTCTGATGATGTCACAGCAGCAGATCTACAGATAAACCTGCTATTACGAACCGTAGTTTTCTCCAGAAAACGTTTTAAAATTATACTTTATTTTCCTGTTCATTTCAAATTTCGATTAAAGTTCAAAATTAAAGAGCGCAGCATGTATCTCTGTGTGTTTACAGCTCAGACCGACAGAGATGTTTAACTCTAAAGATCAATACATGATCCATGAACTCAGCAGAAATCAAAGATTTAAGAAAACAAACCACGAAACTAAAACGGGGATGAAAACTTTGGCATGTTCTTCTTTTTTCTTCACATTAGTCAGGACCCTTTAGGTTGCTCTGCTGTCTCTGTAAAATAAACCACACAGCAGTGCCTCTATGAAGCTGAAAAGACCTGACATCTGGATCGGAATTTTGTATTTTGAAATATTTTTCAGCAAAATCCTGCCTTGTCCCTTAACGCTTTATACGTTGATTATTTAAGCGCATGAACAATAAAAGAACAATTCAATTACAGGTTTAAATGATGCTTTTTCTTTCAGGATTTTAAAAAACAAAGTATGAAGTCGTGCTCAGTGTGTAAACTTAAGCTGGCATGGTCACAATTCTCTCACTCTCAATGAGAAAGCACATCTCATAGTTTTGGAGTTTTGTTTGATCTGTGTAGTTTAGTATATATATATATATATATATATATATATATATATATATATATATATATATATATATATATACCCCCCCCCCCCCCCCCCCCCCCCCCCCCCCCCCCCCCCCCCCCCCCCCCCCCCCCCCCCCCCCCCCCCCCCCCCCCCCCCCCCCCCCCCCCCCCCCCCCTTTGGAATAGATTCTTTTGTTCCTAACACCTATTGTGCTACGGGTGCCATGTACACCTTGCCCACCGTGTGTGTGTGTGTGTGTGTGTGTGTGTGTGTGTGTGTGTGTGTGTGTGTGTGTGTGTGTGTGTGTGTGTGTGTGTGTGTGTGCGCGCGAGACTTTCACTGCATGGCTTAAATGTGGAGGTAAAATAGATCACTTTTTTACTTTATAATGATTCAAAGTTTAAACAACCTCCTAAAGTGGTTTTCTTTAAAAAAAATAAATAAAAATTAAGTAGTTTAGATGAGCTTCACCTCCAGCGGCTACAACAGTAACATGCAGCTGCACAGGAGGGATTTTAAAAGATGGTTTTAATAGACATTTATTCCGTGGTACCTCAGGGTTCTCTGAAATCTGTGGAAGGTCGTTGGTGTTTGTGTATAGGATTGATAGGCACTTGCAGTTTGCTGATTCAGCATTAAAGTGCATTAGATGATGACAGTTTTCAGAAGCGGGTTGATGTGCATGTGTGATAGAACGACGTGATCGGTTCTCACACAACACTGTTCTTTCCCAAAGTCTCTGAATCACCTACAGAGATAAAACATCACTCACTGATATTCAGAAATGTTCTTTGACCCAAAAAATGTCTTAAATCCACGTTCCATCTTTGTTCACTGAGTAAGCTATTAATTAAAGCTGAGGAACACTTTACCCATATTATATTAACTTTACTTTATTATGCTTAACCTGCTCCAACTTATTATTATTTTATTTATGGGAGTGGTAGCTCAGTGGTTAAGGTGTTGGGCTATCAATCTGAAGCTTGGGGGTTCAAATCCCAGGTCCACTAAAGTTACCAATGTGGGTCCTTGAGCAAGACCCTTAACCCTCATTGTTCCAGGGATGTTGTGAATAACCCTGTGCTCACCTTGTAAGTCGCTTTGGATAAAAGCATCTACCAAATTTAAATATGACTTATTTATGTATTTATTTATTTTTATTTTGAGTGTTAGCTGGATGGAACCCGTACTGAATCTGAGCTGTGTTCTCTCTTTCTGTGATGTCAGTGTGAATCAGTGTGTGTCGGTGTGAATCAGTGTGAAGGTTCCGACTTTGTGCTGTAGCTGATCATGTCCAGTCCCGTTACCCATCAGCCATCTGCAGGCTCATACGGTACCAACGTCCAGACGGGGGAGTGGAGCACCGGCCTGTGTTCCTGCTGCGGCGACCTGTTCGTCTGTACGTACAACGATGTCAAATAGTAACGAAGTGAAACTTTTTTAACATAGACATGAATAAAACTAAGGGCGGCACAGTGGCTTAGTGGTTGGCATGTTCTCCTCTCAGCACTAGGGATTCCCAGTTCGAATCCCCATCTGGGTGGAGTTTGTATGTTCTCCCCGTGTCCATGTGGGTATCCTCCCATAGTCCAAAAACATGGATCAAGGTCAATTGAGTTCTACAAATTGCCCCATATAGAGAGTGTGTGTGTGTGTGTGAGTGAGTGAGTGTGTGCCCAGCGATAGATTGGCGTCCTGTCCTGGGTGTATCTGCCCAGCGCCTGAAAGATTCTCCCCTGGGCATGAAGGAAAATGACATAAATCGAGCAAAATCTATCTGCCAATATAGCGAGTACATTAATCTTGTTAAGATTTCTTAAAATAAGAAAAGATTAGACTTGACAGCACGGTGGCTTAGTGGTTAGCATGTGCTCCTCTCAGCGCTAGGGATTCCTGGTTTGAATCCCCATCTGGGTGGAGTTTCTATGTTCTCCCCGTGTCTGCGTGGGTTTCCTCCGGGTTCTCTGGTTTCCTCCCACAGTCCAAAAACATGGATCGAGTCAATTGAGTTCTCCAAATTGCCCCATCTAGAGTGTGTCTGTGTGAGTGAGTGTGTGCCCAGCGATAGATTGGCGCCCTGTCCTGGGTGTATCTGCCCAGCGCCGAAGACGGTCTCCCCTGGATGGGCATGGGGAACCCCCCCCACGACCCTACTAGAGGATAAAGCGGAAGATAATGAATGGATGGATGGATTAGACTTATATTGTCTTAGTCAAGATTTGTTCCACTTTTTAAAAGATTTTTTGACTTCTTGACTCTGCATCACGGTATTTATTCCTCCAAGTGAACATACTTTTATGTGTCCTCTCATTACGTACGGTTCCTCTGCAGGTGCTCTGGGTTGCATCTGTCCGATCGCACTGGGCTGCTACACGGCGCACAAATACGGTGAGAACGTATGCCTGGCATGTGTTCCTGGCGGCATGGCCGCTATGAGGACGCACATGAGACTCACCTACGGCATTCAGGTGAGGGGATTTCTGTGTATGATTCTGAATACGAACCACACACTCAGACTGCAGTGTATTCACATCTCAATCACAGGAATTCAGACATGTCCTGCTTTTTCATCTTTAACAGATAACGCCGAGCAAAACTTACTTTCTCTGTCACCCACGCTTACACCAGATCATGTGATTAATGCTGATTATGCAGTGTGACTAATTATACTTGTCAGTTCTGCTGATTAGACAGAAGAAACCTAAAAAATGTCACAAGTGCAGGAAGGTAAAGTACATTTTAGGAATCCAGGAGGAGCACTAGAGATATGAACTATGAACATTAAACCCTACCTGCAGCTTTGATACAGTGTTTGATTAAATTAAGTTTTAATAAAGAGTATATAGGAGGATATAGAATGTTTTAGGCAGGAAACCTACACATTACCACCTTAAGAGACAAAAAACAAAGACCTCACACTGTCCCAACCGCATACTTAGGACCACTCATTACATGTGTGTATGTTCTATACAGCAAAGCTTAAAGATCCACAATAGACACTTTCGTCTAGTGGACATTTGAGAAACTAAAATGTTGATAAACTGATGTACAACACTGTCCTAGGAAATAATGATTAACCTAAAGGAAGAAACAGCTCATACCTGAAATATCCATCCATTATCTCCTGATTTATCCTCTATTAGGGTCACGGGGGGGGGGTTCCCCATGCCCATCCAGGGGAGAACGTTACGGGCGCCGGGCAGATACACCCAGGACAGGACGCCAATCTATCACTGGGCACACACTCACACACACACTCTATATGGGGCCATTTGGAAAAATCAATTAACTTGATCCGTGTTTTTGGACTGTGGGAGGAAACCGGAGAACCTGGAGGAAACCCACGTGGACACAGGGAGAACATGGAAACTCCACCCAGATGGGGATTCGAACCGGGAATCCCTAGTGCTGAGGCGCGAACGTGCTAAACCACTAAGCCACCATGCCACTCATGTTATTTAATAGTTTAAATTAATTTATTGGAACGTTAAAACAGAGTGAGGAGGCACGAGTGCAGTTCTGCATGGCAAAATCAAATGCAGATAAAAGTTTTAATAAATCATCACCCGGGTCTTTTTTTTCTTCAGGGAACGATATGTAATGACGCTCTGATGACCTGCTGCTGTGGATTCTTCGAGGCATGTCGAATGGCCAGAGAAATTCGGATTAGAAACGGCGAGGCGTAAATCATTCAGAACGCAGCCACAGTATTTCAAACCAAAAAAATATATATATCATCTCGTTAATTCATCACATAATTTTAAAGATTATTACCTTTATTTTGGATTTGTAATAAACCAGTCAAAAAAAAGACTTCAGAGTTTCATATTTTTTTCAAGTGTATTTTAATTTAATTTAGCTTTATTTTTGATGTAATTCCTCTTATTCATTTTTTCTGTCTTTGTTTTTAATTTTTCTATTATTATTATTATTATTATTATTATTATTATTATTATTATTATTATTATTATTATCTATTTTGTCTTTTTCGTCCCTTTTCTTATTTAATGTGCTTAGGCCATCATCTGATTTTTTATACGTAGTCTGTTATATTTTCAGCTTTATCCTCTACTAGGGTCGCGGGGGGGTTCCCCATGCCCATCCAGGGGAGAACGTTTCGGGCACTGGGCAGATACACCCAGGACAGGACACCAATCTATCGCTGGGCACACACTCACTCACACAGACACTTTATATGGGGCAATTTGGAGAACTCAATTGACTTGATCCATGTTTTTGGTATGTGGGAGAAAACCGGAGAACTCAAAGGAAACCCACACGGACACAGGGAGAACATGGAAACTTCACTCAGATTGGGATTCAAACCAGGAATCCCTAGTGCTGAGAGGAGAACATGCCAACCACTAAGCCACCGTGCTGCCCCAGGAACTTTAATACTTAATCTAAATTATAATGATAATTCTTATGTACTATTAATTGAAGTAAGAGTTTTTGTGCAGTATTGTTTCTTATACTAAAACTTTTAACATTAATGTTGCTGTAATGACGGATTTATTCCGTAAAAAAAAAAAAACTTCACCAGCACAGTTTCTTTGTCTTGAATAACAGTTTAAAAACAGTACTTGGGTTTTGTCGGAAATGTCCTGAAACCCTAGTGTCTACATTGTTCAAGTTCAAGTTCAAGTAATTTAGTTATATAGTATAATACAACGGGCGGCATGGTGGCTTAGTGGTTAGCACGTTCGCCTCTCAGCACTAGAGATTCCTGGTTTGAATCCCTATCTGGGTGGAGTTTCCATGTTCTCCCCGTGTCCGCGTGGGTTTCCTCCGGGTTCTCCGGTTTCCTCCCACAGTCCAAAAACATGGATCAAGTCAATTGAGTTCTCCAAATTGCCCCATATAGAGTGTGTTTATGTAAGTGTGTGCCCAGCGATAGATTGGCGCCCTGTCCTGGGTGTATCTGCCCAGCGCCCAAAAGGTTCTCCCCTGGATGGGCATGGGGAACCCCCCCCCCCCCCATGCGACCCTAATAGAGGATAAAGCGGAAGATAATGAATGAATGAGTATAATACAACAGAACATTGTCACAAAGCAGCTTTACAGAATGAAGAGTGGGGGACTCATCCTCCTTGAGTATTCAGCAAATATGTCTTTTCCAAAAGCTGAAAGTAATGGCAAAAATACATAAGGAGGTTTAGAAGATTGCTGATGGTTTCCCTCTGGTGGTTCATCTGTTTACTGCACAGTTTAGTTTAAAGGGTTTCTATAACCATCAAATACTCATTCATTCATTCATTCATTCATTATCTCCCGCTTTATCCTATATTAGGGTTGTTGGGGGGGAGGGGGGGGAGAGGGGGGGTTCCCCATGCCCATCCAGGGGAGAACGTTTCGGGCGCTGGGCAGATACACCCAGGGCAGGACACCAATCTTTTACTGGACACCCACTTACTCACACAAACAATTTTGGAGAATTCAGTTGACTTGATCCATGTTTTTGGACTGTGAAAGGAAACCGGAGAACCTGGAGGAAACCCACGCGGACACGGGGAGAACATGGAAACTCCACCCAGATATGGATTTAAACCTGGATCCTCAGTGCTGAGAGGAGAACATGCTAATCACTAAGCCACGAAAATATAAACGTTTCCGTGCCGCCACTTAATGCTTTTATTAAAGTTAAAACTTGAAACGTTGAAACGGCCCACTAATCGTACTGCAAATTAGTGAGTAATTCATGCTAAGTGCACTAGGTAGGGTGTAAGGGACTTTAGATAACAATGCTTAGCGGTAATATGCCTTAGGACTCTGTGTGTACGGTGAATGTTAATACTATGATAATTAATAAAAATTATTTTTAATGATTGCAGACTCATTGGTAGTGGACTAAAGTTGTATGCGATGCAGTGTCCGAGTACCGGTTTGAAACACGGCCTGCTTTTCGGGCGCGCGCAAATACGGCGCCTTATGATTGGCCGTTGCTGGTCGTGACCTGGCAACCGAACGGGACGCCTGGCGATCCGACTGCTTTCCGTTTGAATTGTTAAATGAGAGTGTAACATAAACACGATACCTGTTACAGACGACATGTCGACGCGAACGTTACCTCTGGTTTTTATTAATCTCGGCGGGGAGATGCTCTATATCCTGGATCAGCGGCTGCGTGCCCAGAACATTCCAAACGATAAAGCTAAAAAAGGTAATTAGATCTGCGGCTCTATAAACAAACAACACACACTCTTTATATAAACGTCGATAGCGACGGAAGGGCTTCATTTCAGTGTTTTAGCGATGTTTATAAATACCATATACAGCCAGGGAGTGTTTTATTAGGAGCCTAATCATCTTATTTGTACAGTAATCTAATCAGCCAATCAGGTATCAGCTGTTCGGTAAATAAAATGACGCAGATTTAACATCAAAATGACAGGAGCTCGGTGAGCCTGAACGTGACGTCATTGTTAGTGACGAACCGGCTGTTTTAAAGAGGTCTGGACTCTTTAACATATTAAAAACGTGTCAATAAATTCCAGTGAATAATTTATTCATTCATTCATTCATTATATTCCGCTTTATCCTCTATTAGGGTCGTGGGGGAGGGGGGGTTCCCCATGCCCATCCAGGGGAGAAAGTCTCGGGTGCTGGGAAGATACACCCAGGACAGGACGCCAATCCATCGCTGGGCACACACTCACTCACTTACACAGACACACTCTATATGGGGCAATTTGGAGAACTCAATTGACTTGATCCATGTTTTTGGACTGTGGGAGGAAACCGGAGAAACCGGAGGAAACCCACGTGGACACGGGGAGAACATGGAAACTCTACCCAGATGGGGATTCGAAACCGTGAATCCCTAGTGCTGAGAGGCGAACGTGCTAAACCACTAAGCCACCGTGCCGCCCCAATTCATTAAGGTTAATTTTATTTCTTTAAACCTTGTGCTAACTCTCTCTAGGGATGAGCAGATTACAGATTTGGATGTTACAATTATCATCTAAGAAATAATCATGGTATGCAAAACAAATACTGGGTTTATCCATTTAAAGAAAACTGGGGTTTTTTTCTGTAAGAAAAAAGACGAACATGTAAACAGACAAATGTAAACAGACAAATGTGCTGCAGGTGGAACTTTTGGTTCTTTTCTGAGTTGTGCCACTTGGTCCATGGTTCCGGCTACCAGCATAATGCATGTTTTTCTTTCGAACGTCAACATGACAACTCTGAGATGCTTTTTATAATTCATTAATGGTATTCATTTTTAATCGTGATTAATTGTAAAAAACGATTAATTGTCCCATTCCTACTCTCAGCGTCTAAGCAAATTTTTAATCATCTAAAAATAGAAGTGCATATCCGTTGGATAGGAGAGGGTTGTAAGAAAGATGGTAAAGTGGTTTAGCTTCTGGTTTCTATGGTGACCTGTGTTTGATAGGAACTGTGCAGATTAAAGTGAGATCAAAAGGATCTTCAGGTTATAGGTTATTTTCTACACACTGCAGGAGAGTGCAGTAAATGAGGGCTGTGAACGGATGAAGACTTTTTGTCCATAATCAGCAGAGGCGTGTTCAGAGTTGAAAATGTATTTATTAGCAAATGCCAACTGTGAAGCATATATTATATATATATATTCATCATATAATATATATATATCCTTTGCTTCATCCTCTAGTAGGGTTGCGGTGGATTTCCCCATGCCCATCCAGGGGAGAACATTTCAGGCGCTGGGCAGATAGAACCAGGACAGGGCGCCAATTCATCGCTGGGCACACACTCACTCACACACACACTCTATATGGGGCAATTTGGAGAATTCAATTGACTTGATCCATGCTTTTGGACTGTGGGAGGAAACCGGAGAACCTGGAGGAAACCCACACAGACACGGGGAGAATATGGAAACTCCACCCAGATGGGGATTCGAACCGGGAATCCCAAGCGCTGAGAGGGGAACATGCCAACTACTAAGCCACCGTGCCGCCCTCCATCAGATATCAAGTCTGTTAAAGAACTAAATCTGTAAAAAGATTGAGCTTCTACAGCTGGATAAAGATCCTAAAGGCCCCTTAATCCCATAAAACATAAATGTACATCTATGACCCTTAAACAAAAAAATATCTTAGAATGGCAGTAAATAGCAATATTTAAATTATAGCAATTACAAGAAAATAAGGACCTTTGGTTGAATCTGGGGCGGCACGGTGGCTTAGTGGTTAGCACGTTCTCCTACCAGCTCTAGGGATTCCCGGTTCGAATCCCCATCTGGGTAGAGTTTCCATGTTCTCCCCGTGTCCACGTGGGTTTCCTCCGGGTTCTCCGGTTTCCTCCCACAGTCCAAAAACATGGATCAAGTCAATTGAGTTCTCCAAATTGCCCCATATAAAGTGTGTCTGTGTGAGTGAGTGTGTGCCCAGCGATGGATTGGCGCCCTGTCCTGGGTGCATCTGCCCAGCGCCCAAAACGTTCTCCCCTGGATGGGCATGGGGAACCCCCCCCACGACCCTAATATAGGACAAAGCTGAAGATGATGAATGAATGAATGAATGGTTGAATCTGTTGAGAATGTGGAAGATTAGTTAGATGTTTTGAGGGCCAGAAACAGAGAAACCGGCTCTGTAAACGTCACCGTTTGCACAGACTTCATTAATGGAGGTTCTGATGGATGCTGATTAAGGTCAGTGTGAGAGGTAACAATTCTGAATGAGGTTCTTGTTCAGTGATTCGTCCTCACTGTGTGCTCTTGCGATCTTCATAGCCCCTGTAAATGATTGGATAGAGGAGGACAGGAAACGAGGTATTGTTGCTCCCACTGTTGCTTTGCTTCTTGCTGTTTAGCAAAGTAGTGTCCGTACCTAATATCAGCAGCACGCTGGTTAGACCTAGACTTTGTTTGTCTCGTGTTCAAATCAGCTCAAAGAACAAACATCTGTAACGTCTGCGTGACCTCAGCACACACATCTGGATAAAGGTTTGTGCGGTTCTGCTTTGTAAATGTCTCTGATTAGCCTGTAGTTGGCGCTGTGCTTGCTTGCGTGATGTTTGACAAGCAGGTAGCGATTGGCAGCCTGACTGTGTCCTGTGTTACGACAGTGATGAATGACATCATCACCACCATGTTCAACAAGAAGTTCCTGGAGGAACTATTCAAACCGCAGGAACTGTACTCTAAGAAGGCTTTGAGAACTGTTTTCGATCGACTTGCTCATGCCTCCATCATGAGACTCAACCAGGCCAGCATGGACAAGGTAAGAAGACGTGCAGGTTGGCAGGTTTGCACCATCACCTCACTCACCATGCAGCACTTCATTAAACATGATGAAACAACATCATCGACAGTCTGTGACATCATCGACAGTCTGAGGAAACCATGTTTTACAGTATAGGTTGGTTGGGGTGATAAGCATGTTCTCCCACATCACAGTCCTAATTGGTTTTCATCCTTCCATTATCTTTCACTTTATCCTCTATTAGGGTCGGGGGAGGGGGGGGGGTTTCCCCATGCCCATGCCCATGCCCATCCAGGGCAGAACTTTTCGGGCGCTGGGCAGATACACCCAGGACAGGACATCAATCTATCGCTGGGCACACACTCACTCACACAGACACACTCTATATGGGGCAATTTGGAGAACTCAATTGACCTTGTTCCATGTTTTTAGACTGTAGAAGAAAACCAGAGAACCCGGAGAAAACTCACGTGGACACGGGGAGAACATGGAAACTCCACCCAGATTGGGATTCGAACCGGGAATCAGTTGAACTCAACTCATATGGGGCAATTTGGAGAACTCAATTGACTTGATTCATGTTTTTGAACTGTGGGAGGAAACCGGAGTACCCAGAGGAAACCCACGCGGACACGGGGAGAACATGGAAACTCCATCCAGATTGGGATTCGAACCGGGAATCCCTAGCGCTGAGAGGAGAACATGCCAACCACTAAGCCACCATGCCGCAAGTCCTAATTGGTTTGTTTTTGGGGAAAAAAAACGTTTCCGGTTTGTTATTAAACAGCCTGCTTCAAGTGTTGAATGAAAAGTCACATGACTTTAGTGGTTAGCATGTTCTCATTTGAGGTGGGGATCCAGGTTCGAATCCCGATCTGGGTAGAGTTTGCATGTTTTTTCCATATCCACGTAGGTTCTCCAGTTTTTTCTCATATGGACCTAAAGGGGTTCGACACTCATTTATTATTCAGCATCATCTAGATTTGAGTGTTTTACGACTTATTGCCACCAGATGGCGACAAAGCACAATTTATATACAGAATATTATCATATTGTTAATTCCTAATTACACCGAACGTTCAGTTTTCAAGTTCAAGTAGCTTATTTATATATCACTTTTAAAATATTACATAATAGTATATTTAATTCCGCTCTACAATACATTCAAAAACGAAAATTAATTTTAATACTTAATAGTGTTGTGACATTGATCCAGCAGAGGGCGCTGTCTACATTAAATGTAGATGTTACCAGAGAGAATATTTCCATCCATCCATAATTTCCGCTTCATCCTTTATTAGGGTCGCGGGGGGACACACACTCAGTCACACAGACACACTCTATATGGGGCAATTTGGAGAACTCAATCGACCTTGATCCATGTTTTTGGACTGTGGGAGGAAACCGGAGAACCCGGAGGAAACCCACACGGACACAGGGAGAACATGGAAACTCCACCCAGATTTGGATTTGAACCGGGAATCCCTAGCGCTGAGAGGAGAACATGCCAACCCCTAAGCCACCATTTAATATTCAATATTTATTTAATATTATTACTATTTATTTATTATTATTAATTATTACTATTTATTTAATATTATTAATATTGTCCTGATTTAAAATTCAAAATCTTAGGAAAATGTAAAGAATATGTATATATATAAAAAAAACTTTGACAGTTTATAATATAAATAGCGGCACGGTGGCTTAGTGGTTGGTATGTTCTCCTCTCAGCACTAGGGATTCCCGGTTCGAATCCCCATCTGGGTGGAGTTTTCATGTTCTCCCCGTGTCCGCGTGGGTTTCCTCCGGGTTCTTCAGTTTCCTCCCACAGTAAAAAACATGGATCAAGTTAATTGAGTTCTCCAAATTGCCCCATATAGAGTGTATATGTGTGAGTGAGTGTGTGCCCAGCGATGGATTGGCGCCCTGTCCTGGGTGTATCTGCCCAGCGCCCGAGACGTTCTCCCCTGGATGGGCATGGGGAACCCCACTGCGACCCTAATAGAGGATAAAGCGGAAGATAATGAATAAATGAATAACATAAATATACTTTATATAATTCTCTTTATACACATACCGTACAAAGGTGTGTGTGTTTACAATGTTATGATTTTAAAATGTATATAGAGCAGTTAATAAATTTGTTCTCATCTCAGTTCTGTTTGTATTTGAAGTTGTGTTTTTTTTCCTCTTCAGCTTTATGACTTGATGACAATGGCCTTTAAATACCAGGTGCTCCTGTGTCCACGCCCCAAAGATCTGCTGCTGGTGACCTTTAACCACATGGATGCTATAAGAGAGTTCGTGAGGGACACCCCGAGCATCCTGAGCCAGGTGGACGAGACGTACCGGCAACTGATGGAGGTACGGCAGCTCTGAAATTTCCAATTCATTCTGCTCATGGAATGGATGTAGCGTTCCACTCCTGTCCTTCTTCCTTTCAGATGTACACGGCCTTAACTGCCGGAGAGTTTCAGCTCGTCAGACAAACCCTGCTCATCTTTTTTCAGGACATGCACATAAGAGTACGTACAACATTTGCTTTTTATTTAAACGAGGTCGAATGAAAACATCAAAGCCAATCAGATTTGAGGACTGGATCCACCCGTTTTATAATATGTAGTATTGTGTGTGTGTTATAGGTGTCTATATTTTTAAAAGACAAAGTTCAGAACTCAAACGGACGCTTCGTACTTCCTACATCAGGACCAGTTCCATACAGAACATTTAAACCAGGACTCATCCGGTACGTCGTCTGGTCTGATTTATCCATCCATCCAGCCATTATCTTCCGTTTCATCCTCTATTAGGGTCGCAGGATACACCCAGGACAGAGCGCCAATCTATCACTGGGCACACACTCACTCACACACACTCTATATGGGGCAATTTGGAGAACTCAATTGACTTGATCCATGTTTTTGGACTGTGAGAGAAAACCGGAGAACCCAGAGGAAACCCACGCGGACATGGGGAGAACATGGAAACTTCATCTAGATGGGAATCCCTAGCGCTGAGAGGAGAACATGCTAAACACTAAGCCACCGTGCTGCCCGTGCTGAAATTATTAGAAATTATTTGTTGAATTACTTAATACATTTGACAAATTATTCATTCATTCATTCATTATCTTACACTTATCCTCTATCAGGGTCGCGGTGGGGTTCCTCATGTCCATCCAGGGGAGAACGTCTCGGGCGTTGGGCAGATACACCCAGGACAGGGCGCCAATCCATCGCTGGGCACACACTCACTCACACAGACACACTCTATATGGGGCAATTTTAAGATTTCAATTAACTTGATCCATGTTTTTGGACTGTGGGAGGAAACCGGAGAACCCGGAGGAAACCCACGCGGACACGGGGAGAACATGGAAACTCCACCCAGATGGGGATTTGAACCGGGAATCCCTAGTGCTGAGAGGAGAACATGCTAACCACTAAGCCACCGTGCCGCCCTTTTGACAAATTACTTCATAATTAAAAAGAACATACCAGATAAAAAAAGCAAAATGTTCATATGTTTAGCCCACACACACACACACACACACACACACACACACACACACACACACACACACACACACACAAACACAGGCAGATTCTACATCACGACCTGCTGCCTTTTTAACAGTGGATCCTTACCAGGCAACTGAGGACACCTAGTGGTAGAACATGAGAAATAAGCCTCATGATGTTAATGGGATGTCAACATGTCCTGCTTCTTCTCAGCCTGTTCAGCTGTAACGGCGAGGAGGTAAAGCGGCTGCAGTTCCACGATGGGGGGAACTACACTGCCGCGCTTCGCGAGGGTTCCTTCGACTTGTTTGGTGACAGAGTTTTGAAGTTGGGTACCAATATGTAAGTGTTCGCTTCAGTCCTCTAATCTTTATCAGGATGAAGGTCTGATGTGAAGCTCTGAATACGGGTTCTGTATCTCACCTGGATTTCAGGTACAGTGTCAGTCGCCCTGTGGAAACACACCCATCAGGAACCTCCAAAAACTCTTCACAGCACACCAAGGTAAACACCAGCACTGAACACCATGAGGCAGTGTGTTAATTCATCATCAGTGTGTTTATATATAATAATATAATGTGTGCTTTAAATAATCTTAATGGATTCGGATGATCTACTGTGGACTGGAGTATTGGGTCAAACCTTCTATTTATTAAATTCTGGTGTTTTATTCGGCGCACAGTTATGTAGTTTGGATAAATATAGGCCTCCGGGTTCTCCAGTTTCCTCCCACAGTCCAAAAACATGTATCAAGTCAATTGAGTTCTCCAAACTGCCCCATATAGAGTGTGTTTGTGTGAGTGAGTGTGTGCCCAGTGATAGATTGGTGCCCTGTCCTGGGTGTATCTGCCCAGCACCCAAAACGTTCTCCCCTGGATGGGCATTGGGACCCCCCCCCCCCCCGACCCTAATATAGGATAAAGCGGAACGTAATGGATGGATGCATGGATAGGCCGCCAACTTAGAAACAGTTTGGGGAAGGCCCATTGCTGTTTCAGCAGTGTCGCAGTTAGGCAAGAGACCATTACAGATTGTAATGGTACTATAATTGTCTAAGAAATAATCACGATTATATGAATTTTATGATTGTTGTGTAATAGTTAACGTTACCAAAAGAGTGCCAGAAAACGGGAACAATGCGCGGTTCCTTATGTTTGTTATTTATTTAATGTAAACATGAAATAACATTTTGTAATAGAAAATACACTAAGGGCTTTGGCTGAACATTAACATAAAATAGTCTTTAAAAATCAAAAAATTAAAACCTTTGGTAAAAATCCAAATGAAAAGAATTTATTAATAAAGAAATTCATTTATTTATTAATTAATTCATTCATTGTCTTCTGCTTAGTGCTCTACTAGGTTCGCTCACACACATACACACACACACACACAACTATATGGGGCAATTTAGAGCATTCAACTTACCTTGAATGTTTTTGGACTGTGGGAGGAAACTGGAGAACCCGGAGAAAACCCACGGGGACACGGGGAGACCATGGAAATCCCAGATTGGTATTCGAACACTGTCCTGTCCCCTTAAAGTACATGTTTCAATTTATGTATATGAATATTTATATAATATATAAATATATATTGTAAGGACAAAAAAAAACAAGGGGGGCATGTTCTCCTCCCAGAGCTAGGGGTCCAGTTTTAAATCCCAATCTGTGTGGAGTTTCCATGTTCCACCTGTGTCCATAAGGGTTTTCTCTGGGTTCTCTGGTTTCCTCCCAAAGTCGAAAAACATGGATTCAAGGTAAACTGAATATTCTAAATTGCCCCATATTGTATGTGTGTGAGTCTGTGTCTGAGTGAGCATTCAGTGATTAGATCTGTGTATCTGCCCAGTGCCCTAAATGTTCTCCCCAGAATGGGTAACCCCCCCTACCCCATTTAATTTTTTATTTCCCAGAAGAGGAAAAGCTGCAAAAAGAGGAACAACCTGGAACCTTGTGTTGTATTTAATCATAAAGCGTGTTTTTAAGTGTTATTGAAGTGTAATTAACACTACCATCTCCGATGTTGACATTGCTGCAGTTTAATAAGACTTTTGGATGATGTTCTGATGAAGGTTAACACCACTCCGAACCCTCTGGCCAAAGAGGAACTCAATCTGCTGGCCAAACTGATGGGAGGTTTGGAGGTTCACAGAGCTCAGCACACCGACCCTGGCTTTCGGGTGAACCTCTTCGCTACTGACGAGGAAGAGGAGTGAGTGTCAACTCCATGCAAAACAGAATTGATGATGTAACGTCTCCTTCACATCTCCATCTCTTCTTCATTCTTCTCCTCTCGCAGAGAAGCTCTGAGTTCCAGACCTGCTGAGCTGAATTACGAAGTTCTTAATATCCAAGCAACCAAGGTACAGTCACATCTACACAGACCATATAATAACTTCTATTGAATGGCCATTTCAAACACCCATGCTCGTTCCTGATTGGCCCATCACTGTATGAATTAGATTCTGGATTCTAGATTTTGGGTCACAGATCAGGCTCAGTAATGATACTGTACCCATGGAGCAATAAAGCAGTAAGGTATGAGAAGACCCTATACCTATACCCTATACCAGTCTGTTGTGGTAAAGAAGGAGCTGAGCCATAAGGCAAGGCTCTCGATTTATCAATCAATCTACGTTCCGACCCTCACCTATGGTCATGAGCTTTGGGTAATGACCGAAAGAACAAGATCGCGAATACAAGCGGCCGAAATGGGTTTTCTCCGCAGGGTGGTTGGGCTTGGCTCTCCCTTAAAGATAGGGTGAGAAGCTCGGTCATCCGGGAGAGACTCGGTGTGGAGCCGCTACTCCTCCGCATCGAAAGGAGCCAGTTGAGGTGGTTCGGGCATCTGGTAAGGGTGCCTCCTGGGCGCCTTCCTAGGGAGGTGTTTCAGGCAAGTCCAGCTGGGAGGAGACCCCGGGGAATACCCAGGATACACTGGAGGGATTATATCTCTCAGCTGGTCTGGAAAGGCCTCTGGATTCCCTCGGTCGAGCTGGTGGAGGTGACTGGGGCGAGGGAGGTCTGGGTCTCCCTACTTCGGTTGCTGCCCCCACGACCCGAACCCCGGACAAGCGGAAGATAATGGATGGATGGATGGTATGAAAGGACGTGGCATTATTGTGAATAAATCATATTAAGGAGGAGTTATGAGTCCCGATGCGCAGCGGAGTATCCTCACATCTCTTTACCGTGATTTGTTCACAATAATACACAACCTCGAATGTCTTATTGCTTTTATGAAACTTTTCATTGCTTTTAATGCTTTTCAAACGCACTATAGTGAAACAACAAGGTTTGATTCATAAATGCATTTATTGACAGCAAAGTTGTTAATAATCTGGTATTCCATGATGTAATCCAGTCTGGTTTGTAAAGTGAATGCTGATCTCTGAGTAACAGGATTCCGCTTTCGGTAAAAAATCAAACACTGCTGCCTAGTGACCAAATAACAGAATGCAGTTTATTAAAAAAAAAAACTCATCCCAAATGGGATACATCATCAGATCTGAGAGCTGTTGGTGTCTAAAAACAGAACGACTCTATTGGTTTAAATACACAACACATGGACCACTGAGCAGGAGAAAGAACATCTCCAATGTTCTCCAGAACATCTCCAAACAAATCTGTTTGAACAGTAGAACTCTCCTAACTCTAACGACTAACCAGGTTTATATCAGCTGTTGACCCTATGGCAGAAGAACACTTTAATCAGGATGAAGACCCATACCACAGGGGTCAGATAGTAGTTTTGCAAAAGTTAGATAGAGTTCTATTTATTTAATTGACCTTCACAGTCCACAGAACATAACTCCATAGAGCAGCCGTATATCTACAACCATCCACATGGACCTAAAACATAAAACCTCATGAACTAAGAACACAGCATGTTTCTGAACCAACTCATTACTAGTAAACAGAACATGTTTTTTTTGTGGCGGAGTCTTTACCGCTGACTGTTCCATTGTTCTGTGAATCATAAAGCTCAGTTCTCAGTTTCAGTTTACAGGAGTCAGAAATCATGTGGTAGCTCATGACCTCACCACTGGCTCCATGTTTCAGGACACACAGGCCAGCGCAGAGCTGCAGAGGATCATGGGGGAGTTCAGTATGGCTGCAGAAATGGACCCGTGCTGCAGCACCAAAGGAGATGACCTGCTAGCCATGATGGACGATCTGTGAGCGTGGGTCCAGGTCCCGATGCAGGTCAGAAGGAGAGGCCTGGGGTACTCAGAACCCTCACCCAGAACCGACAGACCTACCATATCACACCACTAAGATCGGATCCGTGTTCGTGCCGGTAGAGTCAGTCGTATGGACGCCGTCTGTCCCGTCCAGAGTCTTGACGTATGAGCAGATGCGCTTTGTGTCCTTTCTGAATCGTGTTGACCGACACATGATTCATTCAGAATTAAATGTTGTCTGGACCGACAGTTTATGACTCTCCTTACAGGTTATTGTGTAGTCAGCAGGTCATGTGATTAGTCAGCCAGCCTCATGTCCACATTCGGCTTAGTTATTAGAAACTGTTCATATTATACATTCTGAACGTACACACGTACATTAAACATTCTGAACGTGCACATGGTATTCCACAGGGCTCAGTGTTGGGGCCACTACTGGTGTCTATATATGTGACGTTATGAACTGATTGGTTCGTCATAAAAACATAATTTCTTTTCAATTCCTCTGCTTCACAATCCCACAGTTGGAGTGGGGAATCTGATACCCCATGATTCAACTAAAGTTCAGTCATGTGATCAAACTGAAGACCTGGTCGACTACTTACAAGTGTAACCAACAACTCAATTGCTCTGATTTTACATATTTAGCTGGAACTTTAGTTTAGACACGCCCCCTTTCTGCTCCAATTATTCTGCATGTCCTCAGTTCCACTTACTGTACAGACGGACTTTGTAGTTCTACAATTCCATACTGTGTACGTCTCCTTTACTCCGTTCTCTAAGGGTCAGGACGCCAATAGTACCACCACAGAGCAGGTCTTATTTGGTGGGTGCATTATTCCTATCCCATCAGAGTGACTGAGGTGTTTAAATGAAACTACAGCAGCACTGCTGCACTAACACCCCCTCACCACATTAGTGTCACTGCAGAACTGACAATAAACAATCCACCACCCAAATGATACCTGTTTTGTGATGCTCCTGACCAACAGGGGACTAACAAAGAGAACACAGACGGACTACAGTCTGTAATTGTAAAACTACACAATCCATCTATATGGTAAATGGAGGAAATAGAGAATGGAGTAAAAAAGGGGGCGTGGTCAAACTTTGGATTGCTACATCGCAAATTTTTTCATGATTCAGTTGCATGTCAAGCTGCTTTGTTTCGGTTCTGGGGTGTTAAACACTTAGGAGGTGATGTTTACTTATGCGTGTGGATCAGAACTTTGGTTTGTTCTTCTTTTCCATCTTTCGACCCCACAGACTGATCTGGTAGTTCAATCACACTGATGCTTTAGTAATTAATTAATTAATCTGATATCAGTCATGGGTGGCACGGTGGCTTAGTGGTTTAGCATGTTCTCCTCTCACCACTAGGGATTTCCGGTTCGAATCCCAATCTGGGTGGAGTTTCCATGTTCTTCCCGTGTCTGCGTGGGTTTCCTCTGGGTTCTCCGGTTTCCTCCAACAGTCCAAACACATGGATCAAGTCAATTGAATTCTCCAAATTGCCCCATGCCCTGGATGGGCATGGGAACCAGCCCGCGACCCTAATAGAGGACAAAGTGGAAGATAATGGGTGGATGGAGGGTCGTGGGGGGGTTCCCCATGCCCATCCAGGGGAGAACGTTTCAGTCGCTAGGCAGATACACCCAGGACAGGACACCAATCTATCACTGGACACACACTCACACACAGACACGCACACAAACACATTCTATATGGGGCAATTTGGAGAACTCAATTGACTTGATCTGTGGGAGTTAACCAGAGAACATGGAAACTCCACCCAGATGGGGATTCGAACCGGGAATCCCTAGTGCTGAGAGACGAACATGCTAACCACTAAGCCACCTTGCCGCCCTCATTCTTAAATAAATGATATAAAGTTTAAATCCCACTGATGTGTAATGATGTAACAGATGAGATAGATATGAGCTGTTAGTTTAATAATGTTCCATCCATCCATTATCTCCCGCTTTATCCTCTATTAGGGTCGCGGGGGGTTCCCCATGCCCATCCAGGGGAGAAAGTTTTGGGCGCTGGGCAGATAGACCCAGGACAGGACGCCAATCTATTGCTGGGCACACACTCACTCACACAGACACACTCTATATGGGGCAATTTGGAGAACTCAATTAACTTGATTCATGTTTTTGGACTGTGGGAGGAAACCCATGCAGACACAGGGAGAAAAAGGTAACTCCACCCAGATTGGGATTCGAACCAGGAATCCCTAGAGCTGAGAGAAGAACGTGCCAACCACTAAGCCACCGCGCCGCCCCCAGTTAATAATGTTCCACATGTGTGTTAAATGTATTGAAGTTGCATCGTGTTACTGGATAAAGACTTTATAACATAATAAGCTTTTATAACATGAAATAAGTAAAAAGCAGTTAATGAGGTGAAGTGTGAGTTGGTAAATGGACTTGGTCATCAATAGTGTAGAAACACCGTGAGCTCACTGATGGAATAACAGGATGATCCTGCTTTATTGTTTTATTGTTTATATTAAGAGTCATGTGTGTAAAGAACAATGCAGTGTGTCGATGATGTAACTGCGTGATGAGCGAGCGAGTGAGCGAGCGATCGGGAGAACAAGAGAGCGATAGGCTCTCAGAACTGTGCTGCTTCATTATTATTCTGCAGACTCTGTGATCTGTTCCTGCAGCAGCACACCGAGGCTCGGCGAAGGTCTGAGCCGAGTCATCTCGTCCTCTCCACCCACTGGCTTTGTCCTCCACCCACGATGCTCTGTCTGTCATGACATTTCCAAATCAGCGATTCTGAAACACTTGCATTCATCTATGTAGTGGTGGGAAAGCCGTCGTGCTCCCACACACCGTCTCACTCTCTGTTCTCTTCATCGAATCACCACCGTCTCACCGAAACTGTCTGCGTGTACATCCACCACACGGCGTGACCGATAATACCAAAATATATCCATCCATCCATTACCTCCCACTTCATCCTCTATTAGGGTCGCGGGGGTGGGGTGGGGGGGGGGGGTTTCTCCATGCCCATCCAGGGGAGAACGTTTCGCCAATCCATCTTTGGGCACACACTCACTCACACAGACACACTCTATATGGGGCAACTTGAAGAATTCAGTTGACTTGATCCATGTTTTTGGACTGTGGGAGGAAACCGGAGAACCCGAAGGAAACCCACGCGAACACGGAAACTCCACCCAGATGGGGATTTGAACCAGGAATCCCTACTGCTGAGGCTGAGAGGAGAACATGCCAACCACTAAGCCACCATGCCGCCTAAGAACACAGATCATGTAAGATAATCCATCCATTATCTTACGCTTTATCCTCTATTAGGGTCGCGGGGGGGTTCCCCATGCCCGTCCAGGGGAGAACGTTTTGGGTGCTGGGCAGATACACCCAGAACAGGGCGCCAATCCATCGCTGGACACACACTCACTCACACAGACACACTCTATATGTGGCAATTTGGAGAATTCAATTGACTTGATCCATCTTTTTGGACTGTGGGAGGAAACCGGAGAACCCGGAGGAAACCCACGCGGACACGGGGAGATCATGGAAACTCCACCCAGATTGGGATTCGAACCGGGAATCCCTAGCGCTGAGAGGAGAACGTGCTACCAACTAAGCCACGAAAATATAAACGTTTCCAAATACCTGCTGTGAATCAGTTGGGTATCAGTCAGACAGGGAAGGGCGTTTGTAAGTCCAGCATGAATGACCTCTGTGCACAAAGCTTTAAATACACGTCAGAATGTTGCTTATAGTTCAGCCAGTAAGGTTCCATAAGACCTGAATCACCATTACTATTCCAGTTCATCCTGAAGCTCTTCAGCTGGGGTTGAGATTAGGTAAGGACCTTCCCCAAACTTTTGCTCAAAAGTTCACAGCATGTAACGTATGTAATGTAATTGCATTTTGTCACTTTGATATGTAACTTATTACTAGGGATTCCCGGTTTTAATCCCCATCTGAGTGGAGTTTCCATGTTCTCGTGTCTGCGTGGGTTTCCTCCGGGTTCTCCGGTTTCCTCCCACAGTCCAAAAACATGGATCAAGTCAATTGAGTTCTCCATATTGCCCCATATAGAGTGTGTCTGTGTGAGTGAGTGTGTGTCCAGTGATAGATTGGCGCCCTGTCCTGGGTGTATCTGCCCAGCGCCTGAGACGTTCTCCCCTGGATGGGCATGGGGAACCCCCCCCCCCCCCGTGACCCTAATAGAGGATAAAGCGTAAGATAATGAATGAATGAATGGATATGTAACTTATTAGAGACGACAATGTTTAATGATCTGAATAATACGAGTTTATTGCAGTAAAGGTGTTCACATACTTTCGCCCACACTGAAGATGATGATGATTCACTCAATTTCCACAGTGAGTTGTAGGTGGGCCGATGTGTAAACCACAGACTGACACGCTGTTTCATGTGGCCGACCGTAGGAACCATGTCGAGTCAAGGCACGAAGATGAAACCCGTTTTGAAAGATAGGTGAACTTAAATGTCGCCCACCTCGGAACTCGACCTGCTGCTGTGGGTGCGAATGGGCACCGAAATAGCCGCTTGCTGACTGATTTAGCCAATAGTAAATACCAAGGTTATTTCAAGCTCTGAAATAAACAATCTGAAGGGGAACCTGCATCCTTAACGCTGCTGTTCTTCACACACAGGCATGTAAATGCTCAGTTTCACTATACTTCTGAGGCGGCACATTGGCTTTTAGTGGTTAGCACGTTCTTCTCTCATTGCTAGGGATTCCCGGTTGGAACCCCTATCTGAGTGGAGTTTCCATGTTCTCCCCGTGTCCGCGTGGGTATCCTCCGGGTTCTCCGTTTTTTTCCCACAGTCCAAAAACATGGATTAAGTCAATTGAATTCTCCAAATTGCCCCATATAGAGTGTGTCTGTGTGAGTGAGTGTGTGCCCAGAGATAGATTGGCGCCCTGTCCCTGGATGGGCATGGGAACACCCCCCCCCCCCGCGCGACCCTAATACAGGATAAAGCGGAAGATAATGAGTGAATGAATGAATATAGTTCTAGTAACATTCCACTAAAGTTCTAAAAACTAATGTTCCATTTAAGCTCCAACATGATTTTAATAAAAGGGTGACACGGTGTCCTAGTGCTTGGTACATTCTCCTCTCAGCGCTAGGGATCCAGGTTCGAATCCCAATCTGGGTGGAGTTTCCACGTTCTCCTCGGATCCATGTGGGTTTCCTCCGGGTTCCCCGGTTTCCTTCCACAGTCCAAAAACATGGATCCAAGGTAAATTCCATCCATCCATTAATTATCTTCTGCTTTATCCTATATATTAGGGTCACGGGGGGTTCCCCATGCCCATCCAGGGGAGAAGGTTTCAGGCGCTGGGCAGATACACCCAGGACAGGGCGCCAATCTATCACTGGACACACACACTCACTCACACAGACACACTCTATATGGGGGCAATTTGGAGAACTCAATTGACCTCGATCCATGTTTTTGGACTGTGGGAGGAAACCAGAGAACCCGGAGGAAAACCACGCGGACACGGGGAGAACATGGAAACTCCACCCAGATGGGGATTCAAACCCGGGAATCCCTAGTGTTTAGAGGTGAACGTACTAACCACTAAGCCACCGTGCCGCCCTCATTACATAACGTCCATTTATTTTTTGGTGCAGTGTGGTGTGGATCACATTGGAATATTTCCAGAAACCAACAGTGCAGATGGTAGGCGGCACGGTGGCTTAGTGGTTGGCATGTTCTCCTCTCAGCACTAGGGATTCCCGGTTTGAATCCCAATCTGGGTGGAGTTTCCATGTTCTCCCCGTGTCCGGGTGGGTTTCCTCCGAGTTCTCTGGTTTTCTCCCACAGTCCAAAAACATGGATCAAGGTCAATTGAGTTCTCCAAAATTGCCCCATATAGAGTGTGTCTGTGTGAGTGAGTGTGTGTCCAGCGATGGATTGGCGCCCTGTCCTGGGTGTATCTGCCCAGCGCCCGAAACGTTCTCCACTGGATGGGCATGGGGAACCCCCCTCCCCCCTCCCCCCGTGACCCTAATAGAGGATAAAGCGGAAGATGATGGATGGATGAAACAGTGCAGATGAAAACGTGAAGGTTATGTATTTGTTATATATATATATATCGGACGGATGGCGTTCGTTCGTTGCCACAGCGCCCGCAGGAGGCATGTCGCTACACAACGCGGGGCGGGCGCCGCGCGCCCATTGGCTGCCGCGCGCCTGCCAGTCACCGTCCGTGCGTCATATCCGTTGTCAGGTGGTGCTGCTATGGAAAGATGTGATCAGCGGCGTAAGCTTTTCCTCATTCCCGCGTCGCTGTGAGAGGCTCGCTGTCCGCTCGCTGTCCGCTCCTCGGCGGGGACCGTTGTGTCGCGGCGGCGCTCCTCAGCAGACCACCCGGACGAACATGTCGGCTCGCGTGTAGGAGGCCCACTTTAATCCGCGCTTTCCTGAGGTGAGTCCCGCAGCGGCCTCGGGCTCGGGTCGCCGCGTTAAAGAGCCGTACTCGCGGCCGCGTCCCAATCCGCGCCCCGGAGCACTACCTCTCGCGCCCTAATGACCCGCACGCGCACGCACACACTGCTAAATCCCCTACGCGTCGTCTAGTGTTTGGTGTGCGGTTTGGGATCAGGCCCCTCGTTCGCCTGTTAGCCCGTTTCAGAAGGGGAACGCTTTATTATTGGTTTGGGAGACAACGCGCACGACGATCACTGCGCCCTCTTTTTTGCTTTGTTTCTTAGCGTTTATACTTATAGGGTGACCAGATTCCAATTCACCAGTTGTGGGACAAAGACTATGTTTGTGTGGGACACCAGTGCATTAAGGATGTCTAAAATAACTTAAAACAAAAAAAAGAAACATCTCCCCTCAGTCCCTTTAGCATAAAACTGACTGCAAATAAAAACCTATATATATATATATATATATATATATAGACATACACACACACGTGTACAATTAAACAGAACAGACAGTGCTGGGTATGACTTTCCTGAATTTCTCCAGACAGTGTATATGTGTATATAACTTGTATTTCTTATTTAAATGTAACTTTCTCCAACGTAAGAAAACATAGTAAGCACTGAGCTTTTTTAACATTTTACAATGATTCTCGAATTAAAACACCCCACTGTGTACAATTAAACAGAACAGACAGTTCTTTAATGTGTTTTATTAATGGGGTATGACTTTCCTGTATTTCTCCAAACAGTGTATATGTATATATAACTTGTATATCTTATTTAAATGTACCTTTCTCCAACGTAAGAAAACATAGTAAGCATTGAGCTTTTATACTATGATCCTCAATTAAAACACTCGACTGTGTACAATTAAACAGAACGGACCTGCGCCCGCGTTCCCGATTGGGTGATATTCAAACAGCCCGCCTCTCCCCCCGATAACAGACAACACAGCCGTCCAATGGCAGATTATAAAACAGGCACTTCTGACTTTCAATAACGATGCGGGACAACGGCTCAATTTGCGGGACGCCTGAAAAGTAACGAAATGGCGGGACGGTCCCGCACAAAGCGGTGACATCTGGTCACCCTATTTATACTTGAACGTTGGTGTGTTGTAACGCGATAACTCGCCCCCCTTCGTCCCCCCGGCCGTTGTATCGTCTAACGTTGAGCCGCCGCTCGTGCTATCTTCACGCGCTATCAAATTTGCTGTTTGTTGTCATTTAAAAATGTTGTTCTTACTTTATTTATTGATCGGGTTTCGTAGTCGCTGTTGCTTAATCGCTGGCTGTACGCGCTGTCTTTATACTCTAGCTTTTACTCGTCAGCAACAACTTTATTCTTACATTGATAACCTAAAGTTGTGTGTGTGTGGGGGGGGGGGGTTCAGTAATTATGTGTAATGCCTAATGATGCGTTCAAGTGTGACCGCAGGTTTTTATTTATTTTTGTTGAACTTAGTTATTTTGTTGTTTTTTTGTGGCTAGTGTGAAGCACGTAGTCGTGTTGCATCTCTGCATTATGTAAAGTGTTTGCAGCGGGGACACCCTCAGACGAGTTATTACACTGTAGTGCAAAGTCAAAAGTGTTTACACCACACACACACACAGAGTTATTAAAGTTCTAAGTGTGTGTTGTAGCAGAAATGTTTAGCTAGATTAGTGCTTTCGGGTTTGCAAAAGGCCATTTGATTCTTCGTGCATGGGGCTCCTGTTGTGGACATGTTGTCTTCAACCCTCTGCGCACCTTAGGGGTTCTGTGGTTCAGGAGGCCTGTTCTAAAACCTGAAGCCAAGCAGCCAGTCCTTAGTTGTAGCTGATCTTCAGGTGGTTGACGAGTATCTTAGTGTTTAAGATGCAGCATTTGAGCTGGTTGATTTATTTCTGACTCCATCAGAAGCACTGAGCCATCTGCAGATTCAGAGAACATTTCTAAAGCACTGCTAAAATAAGATAAGTTTTGTTAATAATACTTAAACTTTCAGACCAGACAAGGTAAAACCACTTGACCTTTGTGATGCTCCGCTCCATCTGTACACTGTGTGCTGCTGCGGTTACTTATGTATTTTTTTTTATTTATTTATTTTTCTAAACATAAAACATTTTATATTACTTACATCTTAGAATGCCATAAATACATGAAGCAGAGACACGTGCTCATGCTTAAAACCCAACACAAGAACCATCCTAACCTGCCTTGCAATTATTAAAACAATTAAAACGGAACTATAAAATGAACCAATGAATAAGCAAGAATGAACCGACTGAAATATAACATTGCAACCTACCATCGGGCAGATGCCCTCAGGACAGGGTGACCATCTATCTCTGAGCGCACACACACACACTCTCTATATGGGCCAATTTCTAGTGTTCAATTTATATTGAATCCATTTTTTTGGTCTGTGAAAACCTACACAGGGAGAACGTGGGGGCTTCATCGAGCTTGAGATTTGCTCTTAGAACCACTGCGCTGAAAGGAGAACATGACTACACCATCGTGCTGCCGCACATATCAATTAGTTTGCTTATTTGTATTTGAAAATATTCAATCACTGGTCACTTTATTGGTGGCTTAGTGGTTAGCATGTTCTCCTCTCAGCACTAGGGATTCCCGGTTCGAATCCCCATCTGGGTAGAGTTTCAATGTTCTCCCCGTGTCCGTGTGGGTTTCCTCCGGGTTCTCCGGTTTCCTCCCACAGTCCAAAAACATGGATTAAGTCAATTGAGTTCTCCAAATTGCCACATATAGTGTGTGTGCCCAGTGATAGATTGGCACCCTGTCCTGGGTGTGTCTGCCCAGCGCCTGAAATGGGCATGGGTAAACCCTCCCCCCCGCGACCCTAATAGAGGATAAAAGCGGAAGATAATGAATGAATGGTCAATTTATTAGATTCACTTTCTTGTTTTGTCTCAAGCTTAATATCAGCTGCACTGATCATACAGATGGGGTTTGTTCTGCAGTTCTATTCTGTAGTCCGTTTGTTTACATAGTCTGTTAGTCCTGTTTACCCAAAGAGCAGGTACTATTAGGGTGGTGGATTATTCTCGGTACTGCAGTGACACTAATGTGGTATCCAGAGAATCACATTGACTACAATCTGTAATTTAAAATCTATAAAATCGATCTATATGCTAAAATAAACAGTGAGTGTAGAAATAAGCAGGTGAATCTGAGAACATGGCAGGGTGTGGTAGCTCAGTGGTTCGGGTGTTGAGCTATCCATCAGAAGGTTGTGGGTTCAAAACCAGGTCCACTTAAGTTAAGTGTGAATCCTTGAGCAAAACCGTTAACCCTCATTTCTCCAGAGTGCTGTACCAACCCAGTGTTCTGACCCCTCTGTGTCTGCTAAATGAGCAAATTTAATGTAAATTAATGCTTGATTAAATATAACAACTTTGATTTTGTTTATGTTGCACAAAATAACCATAAAGACTTAGCTAAAGGATGTAAAAAAAAAAAAAAGTTTTCTCCATCTGTTCATGTGTACCTCTATGGCTCTGCCAACGAATACTGGATGGAACCTGAATATTAATTGGACTGGCGGGTCCTGCGGGACACCCTTAATGGACTCTCACATAGTTTTCCAGTTGTTAGGGCACGGTAGCTCAGTGGTCAGGGCATTGGGCTATCAATCTGAAGGTTGGGGGTTCAAATCCCAGGTCCACTGAAGTTACCAATAGGGGTTCCTTGAGCAAGACCCTTAACCATCATTGCTCCAGGGATGTTGTGATGAACCCTGTGCTCACCTTGTAAGTCGCTTTGGATAAAAGCGTCCAATAAATAACCAAATGTTAGAGTTTTTCCATTTGTTAAACATCTGTACATGGCTTTCCTACACTGCTGTTGCTGCCTGGCCGCTCAAGGAGGATGGGGCCCCCCACTGACACTTGGTCCTCCCAAAGTTTAAATAAAAACATAACAGGGAGTTTTGTCTTGCCGCTGTCGATTCAGCTCGCTCTTTGGGGGTTTAAAGGCTTTTCCTTCTGTAAAGCTGCTTTGTGACGATGTAATGTTGTAAAAAGTGCTTTATAATTAAATAATTTGAACTTGATATGATATCCTAAAAACCAGTTGCAGTCCCTGCTTCGTTGTTTGCTCATGTTCTGGATAAACTGCTTGTTTATGAATGAATTTATCCTGTAAAGACCTCATCGTGGGAACGCCACTCCACCAAGTCAGGGTCCTGATTCAGTGCGGACCGTGTTTATTCTCAGAGCGGTGACCTCACCTTATATAGAAGCCTTTCTGAAAGTGATTCACTTTAGTGCACTAATGATTTAGTGAGCAGCAGGTCGTGTTCAGGTCATCGCCTATAAAAAGGAGTTACATACAGTGCTGTCTGAAGTAGTCAGTCGGTATGTTCGCAAAGCTTGCAGGGTGATCCAGTGACAAGTCTGTCCCACTGTGTGGAGACTTGCATACTCTCCAATTTGTCTTGCAGCCATAAAGGAGGAGCATCGCAGTGGCAAATAAAATATAGATGTATGTACAGGGCACAGTAGCTCAGTGGTTAGGGTGTTGGGCTATCAATCTAAAGGTTGGGGGTTCAAATCTCAGGTCCACTGAAGTTACCAATGTGGGTCCTTCAGCAAGACCCATAACCCTCATTGCTCCAGGGATGTTGTGATTACCCCTGTGCTCACCTTGTAAGTCGCTGATAAATGACCAAATGTAAAATGTATGTATCTTTAGCGAAATTTGTCGACTGTGCACATTGTAGCTTTATTTACGGCATGTTGGCTTATCTTTGCCTTGATTCATTGGTGTGTGTTGCGTGCAATAAACCAATCAGCATGTCACTTGCCGTTTCCTTAAAAGCCAGATGCACTCTGAATTTGTTTGCCATTTTAACGGCGCAGTGCGACCGATTGCGCATAAATTTACATTCACAATGTTTGCAGGAAATGTTGTCACAAGTCTGGGTGAAGCTGGGCCATGTGGATAATTTCTAATATAATTAAATCCTAATATGAACCTACCTTGTTGGTAGGGTAATTATTGGGATATATTGGTGCGTCTGCCCTTTGATGGGCTTAGCAACCCCCTCCGAAGAGAAATCGAAACTGAATGCAGTGCTCTTTTTGACGTTCAGTCAGCTGACCACCAGATGACCTCACAGGATGTTGTTTACAGCTGAGGAACGTTTCGTTTCAGTTTTGGGATGCATGTTAGACCTGAAATGGATGTTTTATTTCTTTTAAAGATTTTTATTTTATTTTTTCCCTTTAAAGAGAATAAATAAATTGGTTTGGGATAAGGATTCCAGTGTTTAAGGTGATGGTTTTAAATGACCTGTGGAAAGCAGTTTTTGGAATTAATAAGCTGGTGATGTGTAATCACACAGCTGGACAAACACATCCCAGGTTCTGCTGTGTCATTTCTTCTTTTGGCTGTTCCCATCTACCTGCATGTCCTCCCTTGCCACATCTACAAACTTCCTCCTCCTGCCTGATTGGTCCATCACTTCTTTGCCAATATAAACCTTCTTCCCAGAACATGTCCTAACCATCTCAAACGCCCCATCCATCCCTCTAATTTTAATCTTCATCCTCATTATTACAGCATCTTCATCGCTGATGCTTCCAGCACACTTTTCCTCTTCGTCAGAGAACATCACAGGGCTCAAGCCTGTAAACTTTCACTTTTATCTCCGGTGCACCGTTGTAAGAGTGATCGGTCACACTTATATCCTTTAAACTTCTCCACTTTCTTTAAAAGTGTTTACCCCGTCATGTGATGGAGAACAGCAGCTCATGTTCCATTTTTATGGTGCTTATTACGGCAGTGTTGGGCTTCCTGACGTCATGTTTACAGCGGGGACATTATTAACAATCACATGAGTCTCATATAAATACATTTCATTTCACACATATTGTCCAGCACTTGTTGCTATGAGACTTGGATGGCCTGCACTCGCAACAACACATTAGTGATGTGCTGTTTTAAAGTACTCACATCTACAAACCCATAATCTTATATGAAGGGCGTGGTAGCTCAGTGGTTAGGGCATTGGGCTATCAATCTGAAGGTTGGGGGTTTAAATCCCAGGTCCACTGAAGTTACCAATATGGGTTGAGCAAGACCCTTAACCCTCATTGCTCCAGGGAAGTTGTGATGAACCCTGTGCTCACCTTGGCTAAAGGTGTCTGCTAAATGACCAAATGTAAGTGTCATATAGGCTCAGCTTTCGTGTGCTGATCAGATCCTCAAATTTGCACTTTGATATTCTATTAAACCTTATTCCCTTTTTTTTTTTTAGATTTGAAAATGTCTTGTTTTATCTCACATTCTGTTTTAATGTCTGAGGAGTAAAGACATCGAATCTCACAAGTCCAAATTAAAGAGCTGGATTTGGTTATTTGGCATGTTCTTACACCAAGTGATTTTTGGATGTTTCAAGCAGATCTCCAGAATGTCTAAGCGCCGTGCTTCAGAAAGAGGGGCAGGAGAATCCTCCAGCAGATCCAGCAAACTCCTCTGTCCCGGAATTTCTGGCAGCAATGCTAAACGGGCCGGACCCTTCGTCCTGGGTAAGAGCCTTGCAAGAAAGTGCATGCATTAACATGGGGGTTTTAAGTTAGGAGATTGGGGGGGGGGGGGATTGGCCTGGGTGTTAACCTCCACACCTCTGTTTTCTAAGGGCATCGCCTGGGCAACTCTCCCGTGCAGAGCATCGTGCAGTCTTTGGCTCGGAGGGATGGAACTGATGACTTCTATCAGCTCAAAGTGAGTACCGTTCCAGAAGGTTCCGCACTGGTGCAGTCGAAGCAGCACTCTGCCCAATTAAAGTGCTGCTGTTGTAAATGAGTAGATCAGAATTCCTTCAAAACCAAGTAGGACTGAGGTCATGGAGAACCATGAGATCAGGTTCCTGCATTTAACGGTGGTTTCATAGATGATTGCTTTGATGTCCATGGTTGTTCCATGCTGCTTCATTTGCTTTATAATTAAAGGTGACTTGATCATGAGGTGGAGTAGGGAGTAGTAGCTCAGTGGTTAGGGCATTGGGCTATCGATCTGAAGGTTGGGGGTTCAAATCCCAGGTCCACTGAAGTTACCAATGTGGGTCCTTGAGCAAGACCCTTAACCCTCATTGCTTCAGGGATGTTTTGATGAACCCTGTGCTCACCTTGTAAGTGGCTTTGGATAAAAGATTCTGCTAAATGAAGAAATGTGGTGTCTTTTTAGGTAGTTTTTACCTAATTTTAAGATCAGATGTCCTCAAATTTAAACTTGGAATTCTTTTTCCATGTGTCCAGTTATTTATGCTCCAGGGTTTAGTTTAAGCTTTGCCAAAGCTCCCCTGGAGCTCTATTTGTGGAACCATTTGCTTATAACTGATCTAAAGCCGTCAGTGCCATGTCTGTACCTCAGGTAAACGCTTTCAGGATTAAAAAAAAAAAAAGTGACGTTCCAACTTGTATTTTACTTTTTAGCCAATTAGCAAACATTACCATATATGGCAGTCATTCTGTTATCCGAATTTTATAATTCCACCGTTTTTATCCCGATTTCTTCTCCCACTGTTTTTTTGAGCAACTAAGGAATCAATTGAACTGTTCTCTAGCTATTCCTGTTTTTCCAAGGTAAAATTCCCATTCACTTTGCATTACGCTGATATTTGAACTCCCGTAACTCGGCCAATTTTTGAGCTACAAAGACTAAATTTGCCGGAGTCAGAGATTGGCCTTTGCAGAGTGATCGAGACACCCCGTTACCTTGCCACGCCCACTTTTTTTTTACCTTGTTAGCTGTATTGCATTGATGTAAGCTCCATCTCTTACAGCCGCACTGCAATCACACTCACATTTTCTTCAGGCGAAAGAAAATCTCTAGTTTTAGTTTCTATCCCTATATAAAAGTAAGCTGTATCAAGTACATGGAGTGTGCCTTTCACACTGCACAATTCCATGGGTTTCTATTAAGTTTTAAGCTCCACCTATTTGTTCACCCCTCCACAATAGACCTTTTCCCCCACATTTTAGTCCGTTGGTCTTTTAATAAAGCTTTTTTTGTGGTCAGTTATAAAGTGACTAATTGGGGTTAGGTGCTTTCTCAAGGCCACTTCAGCCTTAGTACGTGGTAGGGACTGGGAATCAAACCAGAGACCTTCAGGTCACAGGGCTGGTTCCTTAACCACAAACCTATGACTGTTGTAGGTATGAGTGGTCTCACTCTGTATATTGGCTTCTCAGCCATTACTCTGTGGTAATGCACCAGTGTGTAATGACCTCATGGTGACCTGTGAACTGTGTTAGATATTGACCCTGGAGGATCGTGCAGACACCACTGGGGAGACGCAGGAGGAGAGACAGGGCAAGATGCTGTTGCACACAGAGTACTCCTTACTGTCTTTACTGCACCATCAGGATGGAGTGGTGCACCATCACGGCCTCTTCCAGGTACCACCACTTTTCCAGGTTCCACTCAGTTATTTCTTTCTGCTGCTGTACTGTATTTAGCCGTATGTCTCTCCCATGTCTCTGTCTATCTCGCCGTGTTCCGCTGTCTGACTGCATTCTGAGGTCCATGTCTTCACCTGGTCCTCGTGCTTGTGCTCTTCTCATTCACTGCTTTATCGCTTTGAAATGTAGTATCTTCTAAGCCTATCACGTCTGTGTCTCAGGATGAAATTTTCGAGAGCGTGGAGGCCAATCGGGTGCGCAGGAAGAAGCGGATCTGCCTGGTGCTGGACTGTCTGTGTTTCAACGACTTCAGCAATAAAACGGCGGACCTCATCAACCTGCAGCACTACGTCATCAAAGAGAAGAGGCTGTGTGAGCGCGAGGCCATCGTCATCTTCTGCGACGTGGTGCGTGTGGTGGAGGCACTACATAAGGTACAGAACGCACCCTCTACAGTATGTAGACAACCCCTTGCCCGGATTATTCTTTTTTTTTTATTATTTCATGATCTTCCACTTAATCCTCTACTAGGATCATGTGGGGGGGAGGGGTGTTCACCATGCCCATCCAGGTGGAGCTGATGCACCCAGAACATGGTGCCAATTTGTTACTGCGCACACTCACTCACCCAGACACACTATCACACTATGTGGCAATTTAGAAAATTCACTTTGCCTTGAATCCATGTTTTTGGACTGAGAGGAAACCAGAGAAAACCCATGCAGACATGGGGAGAACATGCAAACTCCACCCAGATTGGGACCTGGATCAGCCAGCGCTGAGAGGAGGACATGCCACCTGTCTTCCGTCCATCCATTATCTTCCGCTTTATCCTCTATTAGGGTTGTAGTGGGGTTTCTTCATGCCCATCCAGGGGAGAACGTCTCGGGTGCTGGGCAGATACACCCAGAACAGGATGCCAATTGATCACTGGGCACACACACACACTATATAGGGCAATTTGGAGAACCGTAATGCCCCACCCGTTATTTATTATTATTACCAATATAAATTAATTGTTTTCAGCTTTAAGACACTTTATGGAAGGCCGTGTCTCGGTGCACACATTTATAAAACCCTAGTCTTGATTCATTCAGAGCTATGTGCAATGCTTACCGTATTTTCCGGACCATAAGGCGCACCGTATTATAAGGCGCAGTCTGGATTACAGATTCTATTTCTGTACGGTACTTATTCTGTACGGCAGCGTATTATAAGGCACATGCTAAAACATACGATCTACAAGAAAAGTAAAGGATGCAAAACGCTGATTTATAATTGAAGTTTATTCTACTACTTGACAAAACACACATTATTTTAATCACTCTTCTCCCACAAATCCATCAAATCCATGAGGTCATTACACACTGATGTGTCTGAAGTAAAAAGCTGCGCAATTTCAATATCAATGTCTGAGTCCGTCTCGTCTCCAGACGGCCGTTCGGCGACGATGCCGGCTTTCGTGAAAGCTCGGACAACGGTTACAGCAGAAACCTCAGCCCAGGCCTCCACAATCCATTCACAGACGGTGGCGTAACTCGCCCGAGTTTTAGTAAACGTGTGTTCGTCGTCTATCATCCATCGCTCCCACGCCGCCCGCAGCTTTACTTTAAACGCCCTGTTTACACCAATGTCCAGCGGTCGGAGTTCTTTATTTAATCCTCCCGGAATGATGGCAAGCTCCGAATTCATTTTCTTCACTCTGCTTTTCTGTGAGATGAGCGCGCATGGAGTCACAGATCAGCAGGGACAGTGATGTGTGGAAAAAACCACCCGGTCGCACAACTATACTTTTATAGATTTTGGAACTCAGTACACGTATAAGGCGCACAGGATTATAAGGCGCACGTCTGAATTCTGGGAAAAAAATTCAAGGCTTTTAGGTGCGCCTTATAGTCCGGAAAATACGGTACATTTGAGGAAACACTGTTCCTTTTACTTGGTCATGTTTGTGTCACATCTTTTAACTGATAAATCAAAACAAGAGGAGCTTTTATTCTCTTAATTTAGTTTGAAACATATTGTGCTGCCCTGCTTCTCACAGTGTGTCTGCCCTCTAATGCTTTGTTTTTCCTATTTATAGAAGAACATTGTGCACAGAGACTTAAAGCTGGGAAACATGGTGCTTAATAAAAGGTAAGATCTGATGTAAGAGCTGAAATCCTGGTGCACATGCAGGTGGTCACATGGTGTCTGTAATGGTGATGAAAGCCTGTGTGCACGGCTCAGTAGAGCTGCAGAGTAGAACACCATGTCCCAGCTGGAGACAATGCACAGCTCTGCCAAAGATCCATAACTCAGAGCTGAGTCACACGCACACTCACCCCCCCCCCCCCACCCCGAGCTAACACACTTACCCTTCAGTCTTTCCAACCTGCTTCTCCTGCAGAGTTCTGAACCTCACTGGCTCCAGATTTTCATAGCAGGTTCAGGCGGCGGTATGACGGTGTTGCCACGATGCTACTCGAACCTTTTCTGGATTTCTGCACTCATTTCAACACCCTGCAGAAGAGGAGTGGGGGTGTACCATTTAAATTCAACATGCTCTTTCCTCCTCTTTACTCTGCTGACATATCCGCTCCAATTTTGGTTGGGTGTATTTCATCGTTTTGGCTGTGAGGAAAGGGTGTCGCACCTTGGCGTGTATGTGTCTTTGGGTTTAGGGCTGTTCATGTTTGTTCCTTTCAGCATTTTTTTATTTGTAGATTTAGCAATAATTAAAAATAATAATAATAATAATTAAAAAATCGGGCTGTTAATAACCGATAATAATAGATTCAAATAAAATGATCTCACAGGGTGGATATAATTGTATATAGGCCAGATTTGGCCCGCTTGTTGAGTTTGACACCTCTAATTTAGATGCATTTTGTAGTGCAGTATATATTGGGGTGTGTGTCTGGGTTTAGGGCTGATCATGTTTGGTCCTTTTCAGCATTTTTAATTTGTAGATTTTAGCAATAATAAAAAAAAATGAGGCTGTTAATAACCAATAATAATAGATCAATATAAAATGATCTCACAGGGTGGATATAATTGTATTATAGGCCAGATTTGGCCCGCTTGTTGAGTAGGGCTGTTCATGTTTGGTCCTTTCAGCATTTTTTATTTGTAGATTTAGCAATAAGTAATACATTTCTTTTTTTTACACAGTAACTGAAGTGTTTAACCTGAATGTGATTTAAATCTACAGATTATTAAACAGGTTGCTGATTATTATTGATATTACCAGAAACTAATTTGCTTTATTTTGAAACCAAGTCATTAATAACACCTGGTTCTGTGTCTCTCAGAACCCATCGGATAACCATCACAAACTTCTGCTTGGGGAAGCATTTAGTGAGCGAGGATGACCTACTGAAGGACCAGCGAGGCAGCCCGGCCTACATCAGTCCCGATGTCCTGAGCGGTAAGTGTTCCCTCAGTGTCCCTGTGGTTTTAAGCTGACATGTCTCTGAGGTGGAGGCACGGTGGCTTAGTGGTTAGCACGTCCGCCTCTCAGCGCTAGGGATTCCCGGTTCGAATCCAAATCTGGGTGGAGTTTCCATGTTCTCCCTATGTCCACGTGGGTTTCCTCCCACAGGAATTATTTATTTATTTATTTATTTATTTATTTTTGCTTTAATCAGAGTACTTTATTCATTAAGAAAAAAGATGACTAAGTTGAAGATTATGAGTAAGAGTAAGTTCAAAAGTGTGTGTGTGTGTATATATATATATATATATATATATATATATATATATATATATATATATATATATATATATATATATATATATATATATATATATATATATAAATAATACAAGGTATTTCCCTTTTGAAAAATATATTTCTTCATTCATTCATTATCTCCCACTTTATCCTCTATTAAAGTCGCGGTGGGGTTCCCCATGCCCATCCAGGGGAGAACGTTTTGGGCGCTGGGCAGATACACCCAGGACAGGGCAGACACACTCTATATAGGGCAACTTTTTTGAGAATTCAATTGACTTGATCCATGTTTTTGGACTGTGGGAGGAAACCGGAGAACTCTGAGGAAACCCATGCAGACACGGGGGAAACTCCACCCAGATGGGGATTCGAACCGGGAATCCCTAGCGCTGAGAGGCGAACGTGCTAACCACTAAGCCACCGTGTCGCCTAAATCTATTTAGTGTGGGGAAAAAATATATAATCATATATCATAGTCAACTAATTTATTGCACCTGATATACAATTGTACATTTGTCTTAGTTATGAAATTTTAAATAAGTTGTTACACATTTAAAGATGCTCTGTGGTGCATTTGGAGGAAATGAGTCTTAGACTAAATGTGCTCCTGTGTCTGTCGTACCGCGGGTGGGACGCATTGTTCAAAACATGCCCTTCATCAGCCCCCTGATTTAATATGCAAAGTGTGCAAAGCACACTGCAAAGCAATTACTAATTAATTAATATGAAACTGATTAACTTCATACATGTAAAAAAAACGAACGTCACCGTCCTCCGAACGTCACAAATTTAAAGAGATGGGTATTTGGCAAAACAATGGTGGGTTACGAGAATGCTGTGCTGACTCGTGCCTGTTTTTAGATGAGCATTAATGATCTAAAAAATAATAATAGTAAATTAATTAATTAAAATATATATTATTATTTATTAAAAAAAAAATTTCCTCTTCCATCCCAATGTACTTTTTTTTTTTTTTTCTCACGATGTCTGTGGCCCACCAGCTGGGAATCGCAACATTGCTTTCTCAGACCTGCTCTGTAGTCTAATTATAAGCCCGGTTTCAAATCAAGTGTAAACAGTCTGATGCTGGTCAGTAAATAGGATTCGGGTTACAGCTGAATAAACAATGCTGACAGCTCGGTCTCTGTTCTGCTGATTGTTCTATAAGAAGTTTCTTGGTGTGGAACGTCTGTTTGGTTGATGCGGTGCTGTGAGCGCACCCGTCATTCGCCGTGTTTGCTTTCCGTGTTGCCCTGTATTCATAAAAACAAGGAACGGTAGATCAGCACAACGTAAGTTCAGAAGAATGAAGCTCTACTGAGTGATTCATCACACTGAGTCATGCTAAGGGGGAAACTCCACCCCCGCCACACTCTCTCTCTCGCTCTATCTCATGCTCTCTCTCTGTTCTATTGGCATAGTTCTGTACATTTACAGTATCACTGCAGCATTTGAGAAGATAGAACCTCTCAGCTGGGTGAATGGCAGAATGGCTCACTCATTCCCTCACTCACTATTCATGGAAACTGCTACGTGGCGACTTGGTTAGTGAAATGAGCATCTTCCAGTCAGAAGACTTTATTGGAAATATCAAGCAGTGATTCATAAAGCGCTGGAGATGCAGCACTTCTGTCTGGTGCATATAAAAACCTGTAAACCTCGAAGCCTCGCGACAGGAAGTGCCTTTTTGTCTGTATGAGAGAGAGTATCATTCTGTTCTACACATTTCATCCAAAATAAGTTCATGGTTGGAGTCAAAGCCATGGGGTGCTAATACAGCACCCCTGGAGCAGAAGGGCTAAGGGTTTATATCGAACGCCGTAATAAACCTAATGTTATCTATTTAAACTCTTAATCACGGCATCTTCTGAGGTTCGCTTGAGGTTCCACAGTGAACGTGTGCACTAGAAACCCAAGTGCATTATGGGATGTGTAGTAAACCAGATTCACTGCTTAAAGAATCTGAACACTACAAAGTGGCTGGTTCACTTCATAGTGCACTATATCTGTAAACGAAAGTGATTTTGAACATAACTACAGGAGAATGTAAATAGAAACCCGAAGAACAAATAATAAAACAAAACCAAACCATATAAACACACACACTCAGCTCTGTATTGGGCCGTCCTGTAAATGTCTCTTTGCAAAAAAATCAGTTAAATAAGAAGAATAAACACAAATCAAGACAAAATTATATGCCAATATAGTGAGTACATGCATCTTGTTTTTATCTAACCCTAATATATATATATATATATATATGCAATCAGAAGTATTCACACACACACACACCCAAAAAAAAAAAAAAAAAGTTTTTTTTCAAATAGCAAGATTCTGCTTTGGATGACTTCTTTATGAGTTGAGTGATACATAAAATCAGAATAGAAAATGCATGATATGTTATTTTGCATATTTTGTTGGGCGGCACGGTGGCTTAGTGGTTAGCACGTTTTCCTCTCAGATTCTCGGTTCGAATCCCAATCTGGGTGGAGTTTCCATGTTCTCCCCGTGTCTGCGTGGGTTTCCTCCGGTTTCTCAGGTTTCCTCCCACAGTCCAAAAACATGGATCAAGGTCAGTTGAGTTCTCCAAATTGCCCCATATAGAGTGTGTTCATGTGAGTGAGTATGTGCCCAGTTATAGATGGGCGTCCTGTCCTGGGTGTATCTGCCCTGCGCCTGAAACGTTCTCCCCTGGATGGGCATTGGGAATATGAATGAATAATGAATGAGTATATTTTGTTAAGATAGCCATGTCACAATTATTCAGCCTTTATATATTATTATTGTTTTTAAAGCTTTCTGACAGGTTTTATGGACTAAAGTGGAGTTGAAACATAACTAAGCCTTTGAGAACTCTACAATGATCCTTAATTAGCTTCAGCTGTAATGCGCATATATATATATAAATTTTATTTTTTATTTTTATTTTTTAATTGGGGGGTGGGAGTTTCTAAAAACTTGGAAAAACTTCAAAAAGCTTTGATAACTTTGTGGACGATTTTCTGACTTGGTAAGATTTCGTTTCTTGCAGTGCTTTCTGCAGCATTCTCCCTTTCATTCTGAATTTTATTCTCATTCTTTTCCCTTTTTATTGTTTGGCTCGAGTTCCTTATTTGTGCTTCTGTTTTGCTAAGAATAACACTGAAGTTGAGAAACACACACACACACACGCACACATGCGGAGTAAGCTGGAATACAAACACATACAGGATGTGATGAAAGCGAGAACACTGCCGCAGTGACTCATGCTGCTCTTGGTTAATTATCTATTTATGGTTCTAAGTGAAAGACTGGCACTCAATTCCTGTGAATGTGGACGGCTTACATTACCGAATTCATTTATTAATATCGCTACAGCTCCCAGAGAATTATTTTGTTATTATTTATTTAGTTTCGTTTTTAATTTTGTGCTTCATTGTTCTTGCAGTAGTTTGAATAGGGGGCTGCTTTTCACTGTTGTAGTTTCTGATTGGCGGTGTTAATGACCTGGGCGGGGTTTAACCCACATACCCATGTGTTGCAGGTCGACCGTATCGTGGCAAGCCCAGTGACATGTGGGCTCTGGGTGTGGTACTGTTCACCATGCTGTATGGACAGTTCCCCTTTTACGACAGCATACCTCAGGAACTCTTCCGCAAGATCAAAGCAGCAGAGTACTCCATCCCAGAGTGAGTTCCTAACCTGCACCTCATCACCATCATCTCCCGTGTCATTATATAACCAAAAACCCATCCTGATCACGAGCTGAGCGACACCCCGAGTGTGCAGAGGACCGAGAACGAAGGACCGTATGAAGCAGAGGAGTGCGTGACTGTGTTTTAAAACTCGGATCATTAATCTGCCGGCATGCTTTTGGATTTTTGGAGAAAACCTATTGAAATATAAGAAAAATATACAAAACCTCCATTATCACCCGTTTTATCCTCTATTAGGGTCGCGGTGGGGTTCCCCATGCCCATCCAGGGGAGAACTTATCGGGTGCTGGGAAGATACACCCAGGACAGGGTGCCAATCTATCACTGGACACACACTCACTCACACAGACACCCTATATGGGGCAATTTGGAGAACTCAATTAACTTGATCCATGTTTTTGGACTGTGGGAGGAAACCGGAGAACCCGGAGGAAACCCACGCAGACACTGGGAGAACATGGAAACTCCACCCAGATGGGGATTCAAACCAGGAATCCCTAGCGCTGAGAGACTAAGCCAACCTCCCGCCCATACAAAACATAAAAGAAAGAAACTTTGTTTGTATCTTCCCTGGATACAAATCCAGTCCATCACTGTGATCCTGTACAAAGTGATCGAAAAAGAACCAAAGAATTAAAAAAAATGTTTTAGAACTAATAACCTGACCTAAGGTGGCACTGTGGCTTAGTGGTTGGCATGTTCTCCTCTCAGCACTAGGGATTTCTGGTTCGAATCCCCAGCTGGGTGGCGTTTCCATGTTCTCCCAGTGTCCACGTGGGTTTCCTCCGGGTTCTCCGCTTTCCTCCCACATTCTAAAAACATGGATCAAGTCAGTTGAATTCTCCAAATTGCCCCATAGGTGGCACGGTGACTTAGTGATTGGCATGTTCTCCTCTCAGCACTAGGGATTCCAGGTTCGAATCCCCATCTTGGTGGAGTTTCCATGTTCTCCCCGTGTTCGTGTGGGTTTCCTCCGGGTTCTACGGTTTCCTCCCACAGTCCAAAAACATGGATCAAGTTAATTGAGTTCTCCAAATTGCCCCATATAGAGTGTGTCCTGTCCTGGGTGTATCTGCCCAGTGCCCGAAACGTTCTCCCCTGGATGGGAATGAAGAACCCTTAATATAGGATAAAGTGGAGGATGATGGATGGATGGAACCAGAACTAAGGCCTCAGGGTCTATTCTAAAAACGTGGTACCGCAGTGAGGAACTTCCGTATGCCCTGGGATCCTTACACTGTGTGGGTTATGTGTGCAGGGACGGCCGGGTGTCCGACAGCACGGTCTGCCTGATCCGCAAGCTCCTGGTTCTGGATCCTCAACAGAGACTGACTGCAGCCGAGGTTCTCGAGTCTCTCAGTGGCATCATGGCATCCTGGTGAGTGCTAAACGTAACGCCACATTATAGCGTAACGTTCCTCGTGATGAGAACCCTGCTCATTCTCCTTCTGCTCCTCAGGCACTCTGTCTCGTCCATGAGTGGACCCCTGCAGGTCGTACCAGATATCGACGACCAGCTCAACCAGCCAGAGCATCTTCAAGAGGTGAGGTCCAAAACATCTGATCATCCGTCCCTATCTGGATGTGTGTGTAACTTGTGTGTTGGAATGCGTTTTTAGGCAAAAGTAACCGAGGAGTCGTCTCAGTACGAGTTTGAGAACTACATGCGTCAGCAGCTGCTGCTGGCCGAGGAGAAGAACACTATCCACGAGGCCAAGAGCTTCCTGAGCAAGAGGCCCTTCAGCAGCGTCCCCCCTGTACGGCGCCTGGGCCACGACGCGCAACCGGTCAGCCCGCTGGATGCAGCCATGCTGGCACAGCGCTTCCTCAGGAAGTGAAGGACTGTCGGCGGAGCGTACGGCAGAACATTTGAGACGGCAACGCTAAGCCACGCCTCTTGCTGGATACAGAACCTGACTTTGATTAGAGCACGAGGCCCTGGCTTCTGAACATACCCCCTCATACCCCACCACTGTCCCCATCATACCTCACCGCGATTAATTTGAATCCACTAGAACCCCATCCCACTCCAACACCACTGTCCACTGTACCCCCCCCCCCCCCC
>JAFMOD010001097.1:323487-339341 GCA_019802435.1 Corydoras maculifer
TAACGTTCCCACCTCCTCGTTCTCCGTTTCTCTCAGCTCTCATTCTAAGGCAGCTAGCTTTAATCCCGCTGCCCCCCCCCAACTTGCCCCCCCATTATCTTAAGGTGCAATAAAGCCCCGGTTCCAACTAACATTCGCCGATGTCCCTTGTGTCACACTGGTGCCCGGCAGAGGTTTAATCTCGGAACCGGGGGTAAGAGAAACCCCCTCCCCCACCCCAGTGCTTATTGCCAGTTTGGCTTGTCTGTATAAACCTGGCACTCAGTATCGAGCCTTGAATGGAGATTGAGATGTAGCTTTAACGTCGCATTGTGTGTGTTTTTTTTTTTTTTTTTTTTTTTTTTTAATAATCCTTGTCTCTGAACCTGTGATTAGAGGACGCACCGGAGTGTTCAGTACTTTACATCTCGCACGGTCACCCTGAGTACCGTACGTCTCGCTTTCATCGCTTCAAAAGGTCACGGCCAATCAGCAGCTGGCGTGAGGCCACGCCTCCCCATCTTATTTATTCACTCTGTAAGAAGTTTCTTTAGTCCCTCTCCGTCGAAAGTGTCTGTCCTTCGCAGTTCTCTCCTGTCAGACGATGTTCTGTTAAGCTACATTATCCACGACTGACTTTGCATAGCTTTATTTTGAACCGGGCACGAGGGGCGCGGCGTCTGTCCCGCGGGTTTCGTCGGCCGTGCGCGGACGCCGGCGCCTCCGTGAGGAGCATTTCCACCAGAAGCATTAACCCGCTCCCACCGCAATGTGAATAGTTTTCATAGAGTGCAGTATTGTATTAATGTCTGATGAAGCTCCACCTCCTGGGAACTCCCTGCACGTTAAGGGGTTCAGGCCCGAGTTGGGCACGGCGTGTCCTGTTCCGCAGTGCGTGATCGATGCATGACGCAGGGTTCCACCTGCTGTACAAACCAAATCCACACTGGGTCCGATCCGGGGCGGGCTGGGAGATTTAAAAACCTTCGTTTTGGTTTGGTTTTTCCTTTTCCTTCTCGGCGCCCCCTACCCCCTTCCCCCGTCATAGAAACATTGGCTAACTGGAAACCGGTGTAGAATGAGGTTAGTGAAGCCTAAATGTGTCGGTGTTGTACGCTGCTTGTTTGGATAGATATCAAAGAAACTGGGTAATTGTACAGATTAAAACAAATTTGTATAAATGACATATTTTTGTACTTAATAGAATCTCTACATGCATGTCAGCAATAAACTTTGATATGGAACTTTGAGTTCTGCTTCCTTTTCTGCTCTGATGTTCCTCCTCCACTGATGAGACCGAGCCATCTGCAGATCATTCATTCATTATCATCCGCTTTATCCTCTATTAGGGGTCGCGGGGGGGGTTCCCCATGCCCATCCAGGGGAGAACGTCTCGGGCGCTGGGCTGATACACCCAGGACAGGACGCCAATCCGTCGCTGGACACACACTCACTCACACAAACGCACTATATGGGGCAATTTGGAGAATTTTAATTGACGATCCATGTTTTTGGACTGTGGGAGGAAACCGGAGAACCAGGAGGAAACCCACGCGGACACGGGAAGAACATGGAAACCACCCAGATGGGAATTCGAACAGGGAATTCCTAGAGCTGAGGAGAACATGCTAACCACTAATCCACCGTGCCGCCTATATAACTTATAGTTTATTTTATTTACTGTACATTTACAGTAAGTTGTTTTTTTACATGAAGGTCAACATCAAACACCTGAATTCAATATCCCAATTTTTTAATAAATTTATTTTTTACTGTTTATATGTACCGTAGGTTTTTAACAGCAAACCTCTCTCTCCCTTTCTCTCTCTGCAGTGTGACGTGAGTATACAGCTTTGTTAAATGATATTTCATTTGTATAATGAAATAATTATAGACGCTTTTGAGAATATGAAATTGAACCCTGAGCTTCTACAGCTTTTCCTTCAGTTTTTTATTACCAGCTTAACGTTTAGAGTTTTATTAAACTGTAGTTCGGGCGGCACGGTGGCTCAGTGGTTAGCACGTTCGCCTCTCAGCGCTAGGGATTCCCGGTTCGAATCCCCATCTGGGTGGAGTTTCCATGTTCTTCCCGTGTCCGCGTGGGTTTCCTCCGGGTTCTCCGGATTCCTCCCACAGTCCAAAAACATGGATCAAGTTAATTGAGTTCTCCAAAATTGGCCCATATAGAGTGTGTTTGAGTGAGTGAGTGAGTGTGCCCAGCGATGGATTGGCGCCCTGTCTTGGGTCTATCTGCCCAGCGCCTGAGATGTTCTCCCCTGGATGAGCATGGGGAACCCCACCGCGACCCTAATAGAGGATAAAGCGGGAGATAATGAATGAATTAATAAACTGTAGTTCTTAAAAGCTTGTTAAATGATCCTGGAGGTGAGATGGATGAGGTTTGGACATGTACAGAGAAGGAGGAGGTTTATACCCACTGAAGGATCAGACAGGAGGATGAAGACACCAGACAGGAGGTGGAGATAAGGGACAATGAGAGTAGGGTTATGGATGTTGTGATGCAGGACCCGTAGGTGTTTGAGGTGATGGAAGAGGATGCTCGGCACAGGGTGAGAGAAGGCTGTTCCTCTAAAGGGAACGACCATCAAGATCAGTTATTACAGTACCATCCAAACCTTGGGTTAATAATTGTCTAAGTGAAAATGTATTCATTCATTATTTTCTGCTTTATCCTCTATTAGGGTCGTGGGAGGGGGGGGGGGGGTTCCCCATGCCCATCCAGGGGAGAACGTTTCGGGCACTGGGCAGATACACCCAGGACAGGGTGCCAATCTATCGCTGGGCACACACTCACTCACACAGACACACTCTATATGGGGCAATTTGGAGAACTCAATTGCTTGATCAATGTTTTTGGACTGTGGGAGGAAACCGGAGAACCCGGAGGAAACCCACGCAGACACAGGAAGAACATGGAAACTCCACCCAGATTGGAATTCGAACCTGGGAATCCCTAGTGCTGAGAGGAGAACATGCTAACCACTAAACCACCGTGCTGCCCTGTGAGAATATATTAAACTTCTAATTTTAATTAAGTGTAAAACGGTCACAGACTGTATGGAAGTGAAATCCCTTCACTTTTAAAGTGAATTTAGCAATAAAAACCATTTAAGTTCTTAAAATAAAAAAATAAAGGCTTAACGTGCTAAACTTATTATCGAGCAAACTTATTATTAAAAAATAAATAAAATAAAAAAATAATAAAAAAAAAAATATATATATATATCGTAAAATCATTTCAGTGTGCTGCGTTACGAAATGAAATCCTGCCCTCTAGCGGAGCAGTACTGCAACTGCGCTCGGAGTTTATGTTCGCTTTCTGAAATACATTTTACACTTATAATTAAGGAGTTGTATTAATAATTAATGCAGTGACGCAGTGTTTGTGGGTTCTGTTGGTGTGAGATTGGAGCATGATGTAGTTTTATAGATCTTTAAAGACCCTGATTTTATGATACACCTCGTGTTAGGACGAACCTCTGAGGCAGTAAATATGTTTTGGAGTGGGACAGATTAATTTGAGGGAATAAACTTTTCAAAAACCTAAACTGTGTTTAAATTATAGATCTTAAACTTATTACTCCTGCTTAATAAAGCACAAGTTCAGATCTGCGGTCGAGTTTACTTTCTGACACCAACTGTATTTTCATGTTTGTTTTGTTGTCTATTGAAAAGATATGGTTCTCAGACATGTAGGAGAGGAGAACTGTACTTCTGCCCCACTGTGAGGCACTCTGATTAGATTTACTCTGAATCAGATTATTTACTTTTGATTCTGAAAGAGTTCTAAAGTCTGGTTTGGTTGTTCCAGGTCTTGGAGCAGTGGTTCATCCAGTGACCACCAGGATCAGGACCAGGAGGAACATCCATCAATGGTTAATTAAGAGTTTATCTGATGGTACTTATGGTTTTAATTATCAGAGTGCTGCTTAGCTTATGCAGAACATAATTCATTCATTCATTATCATCCGCTTTATGCTCTATTAGGGTCGCGGTGAAGTTCCCCATGCCCATCCAGGGGAGAACGTTTTGGGCTCTGGGCAGATACACCCAGGACAAGACACCAATCTATCACTGGGCGCAGAACATTCATTCATTCATTCATTCATTATCTTCCGCTTATCCTCTATTAGGGTCGCGGTGGGGTTCCCCATGCCCATCCAGGGGAGAACGTCTCGGGCGCTGGGCAGATAGACCCAGGACAGGGCGCCAATCCATCGCTGGGCACACACTCACTCACACAGACACACAATATAGGGGGCAATTTTGAGAATTCAATTGACTTGATCCATGTTTTTGGACTGTGGGAGGAAACCGGAGAACCCGGAGGAAACCCACGCAGACACGGGGAGAACATGGAAACTCCACCCAGATGGGGATTCGAACCGGGAATCCCTAGCGCTGAGAGGCGAACGTGCCAACCACTAAGCCACCGTGCCGCCCGGGCGCAGAACATAATATATTTTTAAAATATATTTAAAGCTTGTTTGGAAAAGAGTTCTTGGTTCAGATTTTACGTCACCTGTTTTTATACTGTCAATATACTGTCAATAATAAAAAAAATAATAATCAAAATTACACACTGTAATGTTAGTAAATTTGGGATGTGGGGTGTGTGTGTGTATGTATATCTCTTTTCATCCATTATCTTCCACTTTATCCTCTACTAGGATCGCAGGGGGGTTCCCCATGCCCATCCAGGGGAGAATGTTTTGGGAGCTAGGCAGATACACCCAGGACAGGGCACCAATATATATATATAATAATATATATTATATATATATATATATATATTTCATTCATTCACTCATTCTTTATTTTCTGCTTTATCCTCTTTTAGGGTCGCGGGGGGTTCCCCATGCCCATCCAGCGCTGTTTCGGGCGCTGGGCACACCCAGGACAGGATGCCAACCCATCGCTGGGCACGCACACACTCACTCACACAGACACACTCTATATGGGGCAATTTGGAGAACTCAATTGACTTGATCCATGCTTTTGGACTGTGGGAGGAATCCGGAGAACCCGGAGGAAACCCACACGGACACGGAGAGAACATGGAAACTCCACTCAGATGGGGATTTGAACCGGGAATCCCTAGCGCTGAGAGGAGAACATGCTAACCACTAAACCACCGTGCTGCCCTTTTTATATATATATAGATACTGTGATCCTCGGTGGGTTCTGGAGATGTTCTCATTCTCACTATGGATTATAAATGGTTAATAAAATCTGAGCCCAAATCATTTTCGTTCCCACTGTCTCATGACCGAGTGTTCACTTCCTGTCGTCCTAGATTAATCTGCGGTTCTGTGAATTTAAGAACCTTATCCAGAAACCTTACGACGGTGAGAAAGAATGTGACGGGGCAGAAGGCGACTCGGGGCAGAACGGCCTGTGGGATCAATGTCCCTAATCAGGGGCAGATTTCAGCTGGATGAGTTTCACTGCCCTGCTCTTCACTCGTCCTGTGATCCAAAATATCCTCCACGTCGTCCTCCACCCAATGAGGTAAGGTAGGATTATGTCTCTCTAGCGCCCACTCCTGTATTACTGAGTTTGTTCTGATCAGTCTGTAATCTGCTTTCGATTTCTACGTTGTTGTTGGCAGGATGCTGGAATTCTTGAAGTTCTTGTTCTCCAGATCATTGCGATGTCCAACATTCTGTTAAAGTTGGATTTCTTTTTTTTGGCAGCTTGTTTGCATCAAAACAGAAATGAAGTCTGATCAGAACATTCTAGATTCCCTGTGTGATCCACGGCGTAAACATGCCAACAAACAGAACGGCCAGTATGATGTCCTTTCTCTCACTCTTGAACACTCTCATGTCACAGTAACGAGGCCCTGGGTTTGGTTCCTGTGCAGAGTGGATTGAAATGTTTTCTGTGTGAAATTTGCATGTTCTCCCTTTGTGTACTTTATTTTATTTATTTTTTCTGTAAGAATTTATTCCAATAGCTAAATTATATATACTAATTTCTGTGTATCTGTTCGCCTCTCAGCGCTAGGGATTCCTGGTTTGAATCCCAATCTGGGTGGAGTTCCCATGTTCTCCCCGTGTCCGCGTGGGTTTCCTCCGGGTTCTCCGGTTTCCTTCCACAGTCCAAAAACATGGATCAAGTCAATTGAGTTTTCCAAATTGCCCCAAATGGAGTGTGTTTGTGTGAGTGAGTGTGTGCCCAGCGATAGATTGGCACCCTGTCCTGGGTGTATCTGCCCAGCGCCCGAAACGTTCTCCCCGGGATGGGCATGGGGAACCTCCCCCCCGCGACCCTAATAGAGGATAAAGCAGAAGATAATGGATAAATGGATAAATCTCATAGTGGTAATCACAACATTCCTGGAGCAATGAGGGTTAAGGGTCTTGCTCGAGGACCCACATTGGTAAATTCAGTGGACTTGGGATTTGAACCCCCAACCTTCAGATTGATAGCTCAACACCCAAACCACAAAGCTACCACGCCCTGGTTAATTTGATGTGGTCACATAAGTCAGACAATTAGGGAAGTGAAACCAGACATCCCATATAATTTCTGAGAACCAGTAGCCAAATCCTCTTCCTTGAACAGTTGCTATGCAAAACATTTTTGGCCAGAAGCCAAGGTCGACCAGAGGACACAAAGAATGGCATAATGACAAGTTGCATAATATGATATGATAAATGGTATAAGAGATAAAACATATTACACTTCTTCACATTACTAAATCTTCTTTAAAAACTGTCACATATATGGATTTCAATCTGTTACATAAGCAGGTTATATTTAAGTAAGCAGATTACAGCTTCATTAAAACACCGACTCCCGAGAATTCCTTTAGAAAACCTGCAGCTCTTTTTCCATCCATTATCTTCCACTTTATCCTCTATTAGGGTTGTGGGGGTGGGGGGGGGGGTTCCCCATGTCCATCCAGGGGAGAACGTTTCGGGTGCTGGCCAGATACACCCAGGACAGGGCACCAATCCATCGCTGGGCACACACTCACTCACACACACAGACACACTCCATATGGCTTGATCCATGTTTTTGGACTGTGGGAGGAAACCAGAGAACCCAGAGGAAACCCACGCGGACACGGGGGGAACATGGAAACTCCACCCAGATTGGGATTCGATCTGGGAATCCCTAGTGCTGTGAGGAGAACATGCTAAACACTAAGCCACCATGCCGCTGCAGCTCTTTTTATTAAATTTAGTTATGAGCCGCTTTTATTATAGCATCCAATTATTTGTTTATTTTTTCGTTTCAGAAAATATGTTTGAGAATCGGAACTCCGGAGCTAGGAATCAAAACCCTAGACTGAGGGATCATTACCCCGGGGGTGAGGAATTGGAACCCTGGAGCTGGGAAATCAGAACCCATGAACTGGGAATTGGAACCCCTGGAATGAAGGTGACCTGTCAGGAAGTTCTGAGGTTCCATGTTCTATATTTATCTCTGTTCTAACTGTGAAACTCCAACATGACATGATCATTATGGCTGTTTTTGGATTTTGCTGAGTGGTGGGGCTCTCTGTGTGGTTTTGGCAGAACAGAACTCTAATTGTACCTCACTGTGTTCTAGGTTGACCGTGGTGGTGGTGCTGGGTGGAGTCGTCCGCCCCATCTGCGGCACTGTGTCTTACGGCGTGATGGTGGTGTTCATGCTAAATGTATTCTGATCCACCACAGAGCGCCGTAAATAAATAGTTCCATGACAGCGGCTTCGTTCCGGCCCCCGATGGTTTCGCGATGACATCCGCAGGGTTCTCTGTTAAATTCAGCCGCAGAACCCAGATCCACAGGAATGATGCCTTCAGGTTTGATTATTTACTTTATTTCCATATAGTTATTACAGAGTTATTGAACTTCATACAAATAGAATTTTAACCTCATGTGTATTGAGCTAAAAATAGGGTGATCATTTTAAGATCAGGTTTCTGATTGGGCAGAAGTTTTAACACGAGTTTAATTCAAAGTACTGTACAAAGTTGCAGGTCGTCTTCTGTCCAGCAGGGGACATCCTTCAATACCCTCCACACCCCGGAGCCTGTACCTTAAGTACCTTAAACACACACATCACTCTGAGTCCCATAGTTACATCATTATTATATCAGTTAAGGGCGCAGTAACTCAGTGTGACCACATCAAATTTACCAGGGCGTGGTAGCTCAGTGGTCAGGGTGTTGAGCTATCAATCTGTTGGGGGTTCAGGTCCCCTGAAGTTACCAATGTGAGTCCTAGAGCAAGACCCTTAACCCTCATTAATCCAGGGATGTTGTGATGAACCCTGTGCTCGCCTTGTAAGTCGCTGTGGATAAAAGTAAATGTAGTAAAAAAATGTAAATGTAGTTATTTATTTTATTTTATTTTTATTGTTCATATATATTTTTGTTAAATTTTTTTGTTTTCTGTAATTTGTCATAGCATATATATATATATATATATATATATATATATATATATATATATATATATGTGTGTGTGTGTGTGTATATATATATATATATATATATATATATATGTGTCTGTGTGTGTATATATGTATGTATAGGGCTTATAGGTGGCTCAGTGGTTAGCATGTTCTCCTCTCAGCACCAGGGATTCCCGGTTCAAATCACCATTTGGGTAGAGTTTCCATGTTCTCCCCGTGTCCACGTGGGTTTCCTATGGGTTCTCCAGTTTTCTCCCACAGTCCAAAAACATGGATCAAGTCAATTGAGTTCTCCAAATTGCCCCATATAGACTGTGTATGTGTGGGTGTCTGTGTGAGTGTGTGCCCAGTGATAGATTGGCGCCATGTTCTGGGTGTATCTGCCCAGCGCGCGAAACATTCTCCCCTGGATGGGCATGAGGAACCCCCCCGCGACCCTAATAGAGGATAAAGCGGAAGATGATGGATGGATATATATATATATATATATATATATATATATATATATATATATATATATATATATATATATAGGTACAGAGTAGAAAAACAAGGACTTTTGGTTAATTTGATGTGGTCACATAGATCAGACAATTAGGGAAGTGTAACCAAACTTCCCATATAATTTTTAACAACCGGTACCCAAATTTTCTTCCTTGAACAGTTGCTTACAACTGTTAGTTTTTTTTTTTTTTTTTTTTTTAAACTTGTAGACTTTATAGAATATTGCCAGGTCTGATACTTCAGTGGGGACCCCATTTTCGGTTTGGAATTGGCATGTTCTCCTTATGGCTGTAATGGGTTTTCTTTGGGAAAATTGGTCAATAAATCAATATTCCTATCAAATTTTTCTCACACACAGCACATGTCTAATTATTCCTGTTTACATTGTACTCTGCTGCAGATTGGCTCTGAATGATCAATCACTTCACACACAGTAAAGGAGCTACTCGATATGTCGACAAACTTCACGCTAGTTTGATGAACCTCAAGAGTCCTGGTTCGCGTGTTCTCCATCGTTCCACAGCGGTTCATCCTCTGTAATCAGAACTACATCCTCTCTCTGCTGTGTGAACTCTCTCCTGCTTTAAGGAACAAATAAAGCAAAAGGTTCTAAAGACGAATAGGGGAATGAAGGTGTGTTTCTTTTCATCACACTGAACACAAGACTGAAACTTGATCTGTGCTGCGTTGGTGCCCAAACTTTGTCTTTATACCCACAGGCTTTACTCTGTTCTGCTTTATTCTAATGTTTCTAAGAACATGTGAGGACAAAAGTACACATTCTGTGTATGAAATTAAAAAAATTGTCTGTGTTGTCTAAAGCACCTGGGTTTAAATAACGCAGCACACTGCGATTCATTTTATTAAACGGAAACTTTAAAAACTCAAAATCCAGATAAAAAAGAAAAAAACAATGTTTTGGCTAAAATTGTTAAATCAGGACAACAATTATCAGCGGATATCCAGCTGTTCTGTTGTATAAAATATTGTATTTGTGGTAAAACGATCCATCTTTAAACAAATCACTTATTTTTGACTGATTCTTATTTTTATCAGACTTCATTCATTCATTCATTCATTCATTCATTCATTCATTCATTATCTTGCACTTAATCCTCTAGAGGGGGGCAGATTTACGCTGGGCAGATTCACGCAGGATGGGCCACCGATCTATAGCTGGGCACAATCTTTCACACAGACCCACACACTATATGGGGCAGTTTAGAGCATTCACTTTACCTTGAATCCATCTTTTTGGATGATGGGAGGAAACAGGTGAACCCGGAAGAAACCCACACAGACACAGGGAGAACATAAACGTCACATAAACGTTGGGATTCATCCATCCATTATCTTTATCCTCTATTAGGGTCGCGGGGGGGAGGGGGGGTTCCCCATGCCCATCCAGGGGTGAACATCTCGGGCGCTGGGCAGATACACCCAGGACAGGACGCCAATCTATCACTGGTCACACACTCACTCACACAGACATACTCTATATGGGGCAATTTGGAGAACTCAATTGACTTGATCCATGTTTTTGGACTGTGGGAGGAAACCGGAGAACGCGGAGGAAACCCACGTGGACACGGGGAGAACATGAAAACTCCACCCAGATGGGGATTCAAACCGGGAATCCCTAGTGCTGAGAGGAGAACGTGCCAACCACTAAGCCAGAATAAGGAATTAATTGTCATTGTTTTGTTTTCTTTTAAATAGAACCAACAGAACTAAAACAGGGATTTGGTTAAAAAAATTTTTTTATAATTTTCCTTTAACCCTCATGGCATCCTGCATTAATGAATCTCCTCCAGCAAAAGCTCTCGCTGCTTTTGGACGACGTGCAGCATTTTTGTTCGCTAGAGGTAGAGAGAGAGAGAGAGAGAGAGAGAGAGAAAGGTAGAGAGAGAAGTTCTACAGAAGAAGAAGATAAAACCCTGGATTAATATTTAGGAATGAATTTAGGATGAGCTGGAGGGAACAATTTGTCAGTGCAGTGCTGAGAGCAGTGGGGGGTGGGGGGGTGGTCAGAACCCTTTCACCTCGTGTTCTGCAGTAAAAACACGGACCCCCGCTGCTGGATAGAACAATCGGAATTGAACTGGCACATCTGCTGAAACGCTTTGGCGTCCTGGCGCCGGCTCTCTCCGGCGTTTTGCAGCGTGGGATTCGGAGAGTTTGGTGTGGAGTGAAGTGGAAGCGGCACGTAAAGCTTCTGTTCTGTAAAAACAACGTACAGTTGATTTATCCACACAGGGTTTAATCCTGACGGCACTGATCTTCTGCAGATTAAACTAAACAACCAGGAGCTTGATAATGCTTATAATCACAAATAGGAAGCACTGCTGTGTCATCAAAACCTTAAACCAAACAACCTGACCAATAATACATTCACTGCACAGATACCACAGTTACACACTCCATCTATAACAGAAATATACACTACACCTTTAACACAAACATAAATATACACTACATCTATAACTTTAATACAAATGTATACCTCACCTGTAACAGAAATATACACTATACCCATAACACGCATATCAATATACACTACAGCTGTAGCATTAACATAAATATATATATATACCTCCGGCGGCACGGTGGCTTAGTGGTTAGCACGTTCACCTCTCAGCGCTAGGGATTCCCGGTTCGAATCCCCATCTGGGTGGAGTTTCCATGTTCTCCCCGTGTCTGCGTGGGTTTCCTTCGGGTTCTCCGGTTTCCTCCCACAGTCCAAAAACATGGAACAAGTTAATTGAATTCTCAAAATTGCCCTCTATAGAGTGTGTCTGTGTGAGTGAGTGTGTGCCCAGCGATGGATTGGCGCCCTGTCCTGGGTGTATCTGCCCAGCGCCCGAGACGTTCTCCCCTGGATGGGCATGGGGAACCCCACCGCGACCCTAATAGAGGATAAGCGGAAGATAATGAATGAATGAATATATATATACCTCACCTATAATAGAAATATAGCTCACCTATAACAAATATATATACACTCCATCTATAACAGAAATGTACACTACACCCATAACATATGTACACTTCACTTATAACAGAAATATACACTACAGCTATTACATTAACACAAATATATACCTCACCTGGTTGGCACGGTGGGTCAATGGTTAGCATGTTCTCCTCTCAGCCCTAGGGATTCCCGGTTGGAATCCCCATCTGGGTGGAGTTTCCATGTTTTCCCTGTGTCCGCGTGGGTTTCCTCCGGGTTCTCCGGTTTCCCCCCACAGTCCAAAAAAACATGGATCAAGTTAATTGAGTTCTCCAAATTGCCCCATATAGAGTTTGTATGTGTGAGTGAGTGTGTGCCCAGCGATAGATTGCCCCCCCTGTCCTGGGTGTATCTGCCCAGCGCCAGAAACGTTCTCCCCTGGATGGGTATGGGGGACCCCCCCCCCGACCCTAATAGAGGATAATGCGGAAGATAATGGATGGATATACCTAATCTATAACAGAAATATACACAAATATCAACGTACACTATATCTATATAAACAACAATATGAATAAATATTGCTTCTATAACCATTTATAATTATATGCCAACCACTGATTGTATACTCCTTCTGAGCTGGAGGATTATGTGTTATTGATCCTGAATTAGATGTTTGATTTAATCTGCACTGCAGAAACCACTGGATTGAAGGATTTAAAAATGTAGAACTGATCTCAGATCAAAGTCCTAGAGGCACCACGTCTTTTACGTTCCTCTTTGACGTGCCTCTCTGACGTCTGTCCCACTAATTTTTCCCGTCAATCTGTCCCGTCGCCTCAGCTCTGACCTGAAGGTGTTCGCACAGGGTGAATATTTGATGATGTGCTCTCTTGTTCATGTAAACATGCCAGTCAGAAGTTTTATACGCCCTCGCTGGCGGTAGATGTGGTAACATCACGGTTCGGAGGAAATGTGGTTCCAAGGCAGTAAGTCTGAGAATAAGTGGTGCGTGAAGGAACCAGTGTGAGATCCAGCGGAATTAGAACCCCACAGCTCATGATAACCCAGTGATGCATGTGCCTTTCATCAGTTTGAACATGATTTACTCCTCCATTTTTATTATGAACAGTTTACCACTTAATTATGTTTAGAGAGTTATAATATGTAACAGAGGGCAGATGTGACTGGAGTAGCCGAGACGTGGACGTCCCACCAGGATGAAGTGTAATCTGTATGCAGCATCGTAAAAAGTTAGAGACCTTATTTAAAGCTTGCAGCACTGTGGTTCAGTAAATGTAGTTTGGTTCCTCAAACTCCTTCATGACTGATACTGAAGAAGGGTTGACTCAGTCGCCGACATCATCACAGACTAGTATCCTCTGTAGATACAGTCCTAAATGTTGTCATGTGTTAATTTAGTCCAAAATCTACATCTTTAGATTAGATTCAACTTTATTGTCATTGTAATGTAGTTAGCATCTAACCAGAAGTGCAATATATACTTTATTTCACATTTCACATTTGGTCATTTATTGGAAGCTTTTATCCAAAGCGACTTATACAGGTGAGCACAGGGTTCATCACAACACCCCTGGAGCAATAAGGGTTAAGCGTCTCGCTCAAGGACCCACACTTCAGTGGACCTGGGATTTGAACCCACAACCTTTAGATTGATAGCCCAACGCCCTAACCACTGAGCTACCATTATTTACATAAAGTGCAGTAGTAACAGTGACTGGTGCATGGAGAGGTGAAGTATTTAAATGTAGATACATAATATGAACATGATATAACATGAACATAATATCCATCCATCCATTATCTTCCGCTTTATCCTCTATTAGGGTCGTGGTGGGGTTCCCCATACCCATCCAGGGGAAAACGTTTTGAATGTTCGGCAGATACACCCAGGACAGGGCACCAATCTATCACTGGGCACACACTCACTCACACTAACACACTCTATATGGGGCAATTTGTAGAACTCAATTGACTTGATCCATGTTTTTGGACTGTGGGAGGAAACCGGAGAACCCTGAGGAAACCCACGCAGACACGGGGAGAACATGAAAAATCCACCCAGAATGGGATTCGAACCGGGAATCCCTAGTGCTGAGAGGAGAACATGCCAACTACTAAGCCACCATGCCGCCCATGAACATAATATATACATGATGTATACATGGTATGAACATGATATAAAGACATAAAGTGCATACAGTACAGAAGGTGCAGAGAAGTGGCTGTGCAAAAGCGTAATGACAGTCTATGTACAGCGTTCAGGAGGGTAACCACCTCAGGAAAAAAACTTTCCCTGAGTCTGCTGGTGCAGGAGCGGAGGCTCCTGTAACGCCTGATGGTAATGTGAGAAGTCCATGATTTGGGTGGGTAGTGTCCTTTATGATATTCAATAAAGAATAATAAAGCATTTTAATGAAGATAAGCATCATTCAGATAAAATAATGCTATTAAAATCTATAAATGGGCGGCACGGTGGCTTAGTGGTTAGCACATTCGCCTCTCAGCGCTAGGGATTCCCGGTTCGAATCCCCATCTGGGTGGAGTTTCCATGTTCTCCCCGTGTCTGCGTGGGTTTCCTCCGGGTTCTCCGGTTTCCTCCCATAGTCCAAAAACATGGATCAAGTTAATTGAATTCTCAAAAATTGCCCCGTTTAGAGTGTGTCTGTGTGAGTGAGTGTGTGCCCAGCGATGGATTGGCGCCCTGTCCTGGGTGTATTTGTCCAGCGCCCGAGACGTTCTCCCCTGGATGGGCATGGGGAACCCCACCGCGACCCTAATAGAGGATAAAGCGGGAGATAATGAATGAATGAAAAATTTATAAAGTCTGGCGTCCTTCCCTCTCTCCGTACAGTGCAGTCTGCAGTTTTACGATAGGGCGTCCGATATGGTGATGTGATGTTCTGTAATGCTAGTACTTTGTGTTGTATGGTGTTTATGTTCATGTATAATAGTTCTGCTGAAATGAAGCACATTGTGCTTCACCCTTGCGGTGAGCTGCACACAGACTGCAGTGTGGTTGGTGAGTGGAACCATCTGCCCCATTGTTTTTAGTTACAGGGTTGAGGGCTCTCTTGTGAACACTTGCTTGATCTCAGTTCGAGCCCGAGCCGCAGCTGCGTGGCAGGAATGCGCGCTGTAAAGCGAGCCTGTTACGGTTTAAGCAACAGAGCCTGCACCGACTAGCCGGCAAGATTGAATTCCGCCGGCTCGTTGTTTCACGTGGACTTGTTGCATTTGGTTGCAGGTCATTGAGTTTAATGAGCTGTCTGCCGTTCCTCCGGGCGGCTCGCACTTAATGCTAATGCTGCAAACCCCACCGGATTGGCACCGCCGCCAAAGGCCCAATTACAGATTTTTGGCTTTGGCTGAGGTTGGTAATGAAATTCAGGCTGGTTGGGCTGTAAACAATGATAATCTGAGGACAGGTGTGTTTTATTATAATGTTGTGAAATCAACAAAAGAGTTTAATTTAACTTTAAAAAAAAACCTATAATAAACAAATCAGTGCTGGTTATTTATGGCATCTTGGCTTTTAAAGTGGACCACCTGCGATAGATTACTGAGGTCCTGCAGCATCATCTTCTATTCTCAACACAGAATCTTTTTATTATTCATTTATTGTGCTTTTATGATTTTACAGTGAAGCATTGTCTCAAAGCAGCTTTACACACATTCTAAAGAGTGTATGTGTATTAAATGCTCCTTCTTTTTTTTTTTTTTTTTACTCCAGCTGATCAACAGTTGGTGGTGATGTCTGAGCTTCCTTGTTGTGATTAATGTTCATTAGAAGATTGGATTTCAGCAGGCCAGAAATATAAATGAAATCTGACTTTTTCCTTAATTCATTACAGATTTCCACAGTAATACATTGTTAAAAAAATAATAATAATAAAATAAAAAACTTCATATTCGTTGATTGGATGTTTAAAGTCTTATCAGACCATGACTGATGCTGGCTTTT
>JAFMOD010001097.1:340447-359186 GCA_019802435.1 Corydoras maculifer
TATATATATATATATAATTTTTATTTTCTTTTTTTCCTTTGAAAGCGTGGCCTTCAGAATTCTTTTTACAACCAAACATGGTCCTTACGTTCCAACACGGGTTCCTCCCTCACTTTCATCTTTTTGTAGTATTTACGTTCTGATGTTGTGTTTGTCACAGTGTCGCTGTATAACACGTGTTTTAGGTGAGGCTTTGACGTTCCGCTCCTCTAAATGTCTGCAGTGTTCCAAGTTCTAAAGCTCTGCCCATTCAAATGTTTTTAGAAACCCAGAATGATCTGGGAATTTTTTAACCATACTTGGACTCATTTCCACTGTGTTTATATTGACCAAAATACTTTACCCTTCAGAGTTCCACAAAGCCACCGGAATGCAGTCTGAGTTTCTATGGGAGTCAACGAAGTGACACTCACTCATGGTTCCAATACAACTCTTCTACTTTTACGCAAAATCCATCCATCCTCTATTATCTTCCACTTTATCCTCTATTAGGGTCACGGGGGGGGGGGCCCATCCAGTGGAGAACACCTCAGGCGCTGGGCAGTTGCACCCAGGACAGGGTAACAATCTATCGCTGGGCACACACTCACACACACACACTCTACATGGGGCAATTTGGAGAACTCATTTGACCTTGATCCATGTTTTTGGACTGTGGGAGGAAACCAGAGAACCCAGAGGAAACCCACGTGGACACGGCGAGAACATCGAAACTTCACCCAGATGGGGATTCGACCCGGGAATCCCTAGTGCTGAGAGGAGAACATGCTAACCACTAAGCTACCTTGCCCCTTACGCAAAATCATTTAAAATTTTTATTTTGATTAATGGAGTTTCCATGTTCGCCCCGTCTCCCCTTGGGTTTCCTACGGGTTCTCCGGTTTCCTCCCACAGTCCCAAAACATGGATCAAGGTAACTTGCCCTACCCACGGAGGGGTAACGCCCTCAGGTTAAGCTGAGAATCTCGATAAACATTTTAAACATTTCAATGCTGAAAATATAGCTCCTTTAATTAAAATCGTCCTACAAAACGACTCGTTTGGACTCTGATTCATTGTGGAATTTTAAGTGGATCTTGTAAACAGAAGCTCCGACATTAAAGCGAGTTTAAAATAAGCTTGCGGTGCGAGACAATACAGAAGTTAAATGCTACTTTTGATTGGACGGCTCATTATAAAGCTCTGTAATTACAGAAACATTTCTGAACCTCTCGAGTGGTGTCGATGACCAAGCACCACTGCGTCTCGCATCTCACTTTAACCACCGACCGCTGCTTAAAAAAAAACCCTCACCATAAATACAGGCATGAAACATTCTACAGACGGAACACGTGCATAAAGTCAGCAAACAAAAGTTTATTAGAGAAATTACACAGTGAAATACAAAAAAATCAACAGACAGAAGCACCAACTGCTCCTCACCAAACCCTGTTCCAAAACAAATCATTGCAGGTTCCACTGATATGAAGGTGTATCGTTCTGTCTGCAGGCCATAATAAATGGAGCATCATAAAGAGAAGGATCAGACAGCAGGGACCTCGAACTCTTGGTCAGATCAAGTTTTGGTTTCAGCAATAATAAATTAATTTTCCATCCATCCATCCATCCTTCCATCCATCCATCCATTATCTTCCACTTTATCCTTTACTTGGGTCGTGGGGGAGGGGGGGTTCCCCATGTCCATCCAGGGGAGAACGTTTGGGGTGCTGGGCAGATACACCCAGGACAGGACGCCAATCCATCGCTGGGCACACACTCACTCACACAAACACACTTAATATGGGGCAATTTGGAGAATTCAATTGACCTTGATCCATGATTTTGGACTGTGGGAGGAAACCGGAGAACCCAGAGGAAACCCATGCGGACATGGGGAGAACAAGGAAACTTCACCTAGATTGGGATTCGTATTGTGAGGAGAACGTGCTAACCCCTAAACCACCGTGACGCCCAGATGAATTTTCCATTTAACAAAATCTTTGGATTATTGATCACTGAATGGGTCTCATCATGTATGAGACACAGTATAATTAAAGAAGACCCAAACTTTTTGAACATGAAGCTCTCAGTTTCACACTGACTGCAAAAAATGAAATCTTAAAAAGTCAGAATACCTTTAAAAAAGTTTAAGTCATAAACAAGAGGTTACATAGACTGCCAAGTAAGATAAATAAAAGATAAATCTAGTTTTTACAAACATTCTCTTATTTTGACAAGATAAATATATTATTATATTGTTAGATACATTAATTGGGTTTATGTACAGTTCTTTCTTAATTTGTGTTGTTTTTTTTTGTTTTTTTTGACAGATTTTTTCTTTTTGACAGATTTTCTTTGCGGTGCTTCAGCTTTCTTGCACAAAACTCTCCCTCAATCTCACTATTTTAATCTTTTTTTATTTTGATTTTAATTAAAAAAATTTTTTTTTAGTTTTTTTTTTTAACTCTTACTTATTCTTAGCCCACTCTCCCACTTTCCTCTCCCACTCTCTAATTCTCACGCTCTCTTGCTCTCTCTAAAACTTTCTTAATTTTTTTTATTATATATATATATATATATATATATATATATATATATATATATATATATATATATATATAATTTATTTTTTTTTTTTATTTTAAATTTTTTTTTTTTTTTTTTTTTTAACTCTCTCTGTTACTTATTCTTAACCCAATCGCTTACTGTCACTCTCTAATTCTCACTCTCTCACACTCTCTTGCTCTCTCTCTCTCTCTCTCTCTCTCTCTACAACTTTCTTGCCTTTTTTTTCTCTCTCTCTCACCCTATCCCTCTCTTGTTCACCCTCTCTCTCGTGCTCTCTCTCTCTCTCCCCACCTCTCTCTTTCTCCCTCACCCTCCCCTCTTTCACATGTCTAAACTTTAATAGTGAATCATACGTCCACATCCTGGTGGAAGGGTGATACTTTCCTGTATGATGTATGAAGCTTTTTTTTTTTTTTTTTTTTTTGGAAAGGAACCCCTCCCCCCACATCCTTATGCTACCCCATCTTAAAGTTATACTTAACCCTGTTCCTCCCTCTCTCTGTAATAGCAGGAACATTGAGGCCTTTTATAGGTCCAGTCCTGAAACCCTGGGAACGGTGCCGAACTCCCAGTGACTGCTGCTGACCCCCCCAACCCCCCAAAATATTTCCTGCTTTTACCCTTCCAGCTAATATCAAACAGACATCCCCTTCTGTGTGTACTCGCCTCAAAGTACAGCCAGCAGGCACGATGATCCTCCTCACATTCATCAGAACCGGCAGTAGCAGCAGCAGATCAACACTGCATCCTAAACTACCCCTCCCACACCCCTACCACGACCCCCCTGGGGCCTTTGGGTAAATACAGAACATTTAAAATGTTCCACCATCCATCAGGTTCTAAATTCCACTGCAGTATTAAATTCCAGAACGAGTCCAGAGTCAAAAGGTCCCAATTCAAGTTGAATCAATTTAACTAACATAAATGATTCCTTTGAATCAGTTATTTAAAAAAAAGTAATTCTGCAAACATACATACATAAATATACATAAATATATATATATATGGTGGCACGGTGGCTTAGTGGGTAGCACATTCACCTCTCAGCTCTAGGGATTCCCGGTTCGAATCCGTATCTGCATGTTTGTTCCGTGTCCACGTGGGTTTCCTCCAGGTTCTTCAGTTTCCTTCCACAGTCCAAAAACATGAATCAAGGTCAATGGAGTTCTCCAAATTGCCCCATGTAGAGTGTGCTTGTGTAAATAAGTGTGCCCAGCGATAGATTGGCACCCTGTAATGGGTGTATCTGCCTGGCCCAAAACGTTCTCCCCTGGATGGACATGGGGAACCCCACCGTGACCCAAATAGAGGATAAAGCGGAAGAGAATGAATGAATATATATATATATATATATATATATATATATATATATATATATATATATATATATATATATATATATATACTGTGTATTTTATAACAAATTTACCAGTTTAACTGATATTTAAACTTTAAATTGTTGCACTAGGGCAGCACGGTGTCATCACTCAGCGCTGGGAATCCAGGTTCGAATCCCAATCTAAGTGGATTTTCCATGTACTCCTCAAGTCCATGTGGGTTTCCTCCAGGTTCTCTGGTTTCTTTCCACAGTCCAAAACTTTGGATTAAAGGTAAGTTTAATGCACTAAATTGCCCCATATTGTGTGAATGTGTGTCCAGCGATAGATCAGGCGCCCTGTCCTGAGTGTATCTGCCCAGCACCTGAAACGTTCTCCTCTGGATGGGCACAATCATTGTACTTTCATATTTATATTTTGTACTTCTTGGTAAAACCTGCCCTTTTTTATTTTAAATGCTCAATTGTAATTCTATTACCGTTATATTATATATCATTCTAATTATAACAGTATAAATAAGAACCTGCCAAATCCGTCTTATACTTGTGTAATAAAAAATATCTATTTTCCAGGAGTTGTTGATGTTCTGCCTCCAAAATTCCACAAGGACTTAGGCATCATATAGGTATCAACAGGTCCCGGCTGGAATATAACTCATAAGTAAGTAATATAAGTAGTCAACTTTCATTTATGTATTTAATGAAATATTTATGTCACGTCAATTCATGGCTCATGGAACCAATTCTTGATATATATGGTCATTTCTCTTACTTTACAACATTGGGTTTTATGGAGGATGCTAAAGTTATAGCCCACAAAGACGGTCGTACATCAATTTGGGAAACTGGAGAAACAACTGTTGGTTAACCCAAGAACTTAGAATGAATTGGAACGACAACTGGAGGGTTGAAGAAAGAATGATGGAGAGTTGAGCTGATCATCATCAGGAGAACGCTATTTTGAATTGTTCTTGCATGTGAAGGCTTTCGTGTTTTTGGTTCACTGCAGTGGTTTGTGAGGGCCGTTCAGTCTGTGGAAGAGATTTTGAGAGGTAACACCAGAGACCTCTACTTTGGGTGTGAAAGATTTAATGAGCAGGTCCACGGAGCCAGACATCTCCCAGCCGCTGAGAAATGGAGAGATTGTGTGTGTGTGGGAGACGTTCTGTAAACGCACATCGTTCTCACTCAGGCTGGAACCTTATAAAGAACACGTGTTTACATTTGAGAACCTTCTTTAAACGCTTCGAATGAAACGGAGCCGGTGTGAAGTCCTCCAAGGGTCTTCTCTGCTTTTCATATCAGGAGAAGCACTTTGGTCCTGATGGCTTATTCAGGAGGCGCGTCCTTACACTTGGCAGAAGTCTACAGCGATTCAGTCGACCTCCTGAACGATTAGATTAGTGGTTTATGAGGGTGAAAGGCCAGCGAATATATTAATTATATATTTCAGAGGAGTGTATATAGAGTCAGAATTCATTCTTACAGTAAACAGTCCTTCTCAAATAGTGGGGCGCAGTGCGGTGCCTGGGGGGGGGGGTGCATAACAAGATATCAAAGAGCAAGTGATATTAAGTGTACTGAACAAACCCTCAAGAGACAACAATGGAAAAATATTTAACAGGGATGGCGGAGAGAGACGAAGATAATGAGACCAACAAAAGTCAACGAAAACTAAAACGAGGAAATATCTAAAACGAGGACGAAGCGCATGTAGTGCCTGGCTTCACTGTAACTGAGGTGGGAGACGAAGAAAGTCCGGTGTGTCTTCTGTGTCTTAAAATGTTGGCAGCGGACAGCATGAAGCCAAATAAATGAAGGCGTCACTTAAAGACATTACACCCCAATCACGCTGATAAACCAATTAGGTTTTTTAATCAAAAACGTGATGAGTACAGCCAGCAATCATCCCGCTTTATGAAAGCTGCTTCAGAAAAGCTGTGCGCTGCAAAACGGGTGCGTTGAAGACATTAGCTCTGACTTCCTCAACAACAAAAAAATAAAAATTAAAAAACCCAGCACAAATTGTTGTATTCATTTTTGTTTTGTAGGTTAAAGTGTTAATATATTGTGCTCCTGAATTAATGTTGCTGATGAAGTTAATAAAATTATTCTTTGTTCTAAGTTGATCTATATTTCTTTCTTTTTGTTTTCTTTATTGTTAATAAGGAGACATTGTTTAAAAAAAAGTGGTGAACTTATAACAAATTTATAGACAAATGATACTACAGGGGTGGCTTAGTGGTTAGCACGATTCCAGGTTCGAATCTCCATCTGGGTGGAGTTTCCATGTTTTCCCCGTGCCCGCATGGGTTTCCTCCGGGTTCTCCGGTTTCCTCCCACAGTCCAAAAACATGGATCAAGTCAATTGAGATCTCCAAATTGCCCCATATAGGGTGTGAGAGTGGGTGCCCAGCGATGGATTGGCGTCCTTTCCTGGGTGTATCTACCCAGCGCCCGAGACGTTCTCCTCTGGATGGGAATGGGGAACCCCACCGCGACCCTAATAGAGGATTAAGCGGATGATAATGAATGAATGAATGATACTACAGTGGGTGTTGGGGGGTGGGGGGGGGTAAAGTGAGTGTGTGTAGGGGGGGGGGGCACAAAATGTTTTCTTCTTCCTAGGGTGGGCTTAACAGAAAATAATTGAGAATCACTGAGAGGATGAGGCATGTGACCACGTTCAAAACAAAAACAGGAGAGGAAGCGGTGGATCTCACGAAGCTTTTACGTGATGTTTTTATTTTATTTGTCTGAGTATAGAGTGTCTGTTCTGACTTTACAACGCTTACTTCCCGATTCTATTCAGGGTTGTATCCTGTGTTGGCAGGGATGTCCAACTGCGCCCAAATCAGAGACCCTGTCCAACAGGATGGAGGTGAACATGAGTTTACAGAATAAGTATTATTAGAGTGGTGGATGATTATACTTACTTTTACATTTAGCCATTTAACAGACACTTTTATCCAAAACGACGTAAAAAGTGGTTAGTGGTTAGCATGTTCTCCTCTCAGCACTAGGGATTCCCGGTTCGAATACCCATCTGGGTGGAGTTTTCATGTTCTCCCCGTGTCCGCGTGGGTTTCCTCCGGGTTCTTCGGTTTCCTCCCACAGTCCAAAAACATGGATCAAGTCAATTGAGTTCTCCAAATTGCCCCATATAGAGTGTGTCTGTGTAAGTGAGTGTGTGTCCAGTGATAGATTGGCGCCCTGTCCTGGGTGTATCTGCCCAGCGCCCGAAACGTTTTCCCCTGGATGGGCATGGGGAACCCCCCCGCGGCCCTAGTAGAGGATGAAGCGGAAGATAATGGATGGATGGATGGTTACGGACCAAATCGGTTGGAGAGATTGTGGAGACATCAATTTGGAAGGTCAGATAATACTGTAGATTGAGGAATTAGCTGGAATTATGGAAAGCTCTGTTTTTATTATTAATTTAGTTTGGGATGAAGGGCCTTCATCCAAACAGATATGTCTGGTGTGTTCTGTTGCTGGAGTTTAAACCTCCACCTTGCTTCTCCATCTTGTAGATGTAGAATCAGAGACAGTAGATCATCATGCTGCCCAGAATGTGTTCTCCAGCCTCTAATCCTCCATCAGTGATGCATGATGCTGCATATAGACTGGTGGTGGATGGTTTTAAGGTCTGTTGGCTTTCTTTGGGAGCTCCCCCCCCCTCCAAAAACAAACTAACTAAGTGAACTGGTGTTGGAACTGGAATTTCCCCAGCTGTAAACATATGTCTGTAGTGATGGGATAGGCTAAACCCCTTTATAATCAGAATACATGGATTACATGGTTCTGATATAACCTTTGTTAAACTCCACCATGTTTTGTTAAAGTGACAAAGATTAATCTGTAATTAAATAATAAGATCATTTTAATATAGTTTGTATTTACATTCGACTCTCATCAGTGTTGTAAATCTGAGCTAATGAGCAGATCTGCTCTCTGATTGATTCTTTTCTGACTTTTGGTGGTTTTATTTAAATTAGGGCTTTCTGTGGAGGCGTGGAGCTGGGACCTGCTCGTACACGCATGATGCTTGGTTCAGACAGGAAGCCACCACCAGCCCTCACCACAGAATGAGCAACCAGAGACCGCCCCCCCCCCCCTTCAGACCTACCACCTCTGTGTTTCAGTCTGGAGGTTTAGCAGGGGGTCAGGACGAGTCCTTGGTGGAGTTTAAACTGCTCCGGGAGCGTGGCGTGAACAGGGCTGCAGTCTGATGGGTTCTGTGCAGAAGAACAAAGAGGCTTTTTATTCTGGTGAGAGTGAACACGCCCCGTTTCCCTCATTTACTCATCGTGGAAAATCTTAGTTAATTGGTTTTGAACTGAAGATTTTTGTTTGCTTAACAACACAGAAAGCTTTACCCCTCCCCACTTCCCTCCCCCTCCTCCCAAACCCGCCCACTTCAGACTGTTCCCCCCTGTTCTCGCCCTGCTCCTCCTGACTGCCGTCCGGCTCTCCGGCTGGGTGGGACTCTCTGTGGATGAGGGGTATGGACAGAATGGTACTGTCTGTTACAGCTGCAGGACGTTGCCACCTCTAATCTCCTAAACTACAACCCGAGAGTGTTTGAGAACCGAGAGCTGGATTATGGATGGAGTTGGTGTAGAAACTTTTCCAGTAGCCATTAGAAGGAGAAACAGAAGAAACTCTCTACAGACTGAGTGCTGAATGTATGGACTTGTATCCAGAACCATAGCCCTGCCTGTGAAGTTTCTCTGCGGTAAGTGAGTTCAGTTGTTGTGTGTTGTTGTTTTCTGCTGTGGATGGAACATAATGGATGCCCTGCAGATGTTTGACTGCTGTTATGAATCCACATGTTCCCACAGCTCTCTTTAATTTCTCCTTCATTCACATGCAAAGTTCTCTGAGGTTATCTGGTGGAAACTGTGAGCACAAAACACAAGTTTTGTGGTTTATCTGGACATCTGTTAACATGTGATGCTCTAGAACATGAAACCTAGAACCATGAATCCTCCTGAAGGTGACAGAGCATCAGATCAGTGTTGGTTACAGCAAACCGAATGAAGGTGGATGCAGCAGGGTTCATATGCGGACATTTACACATCAGAACAACTTTACAAATACCAAAGCCACAAGTAAGACCTGCTGAGAAGAACCAATCTCAGAAGGTGACCCATGTTCTTCAGGAGGTGCAGGAATTTCAGTGATTCAGATCTGGGGGGAGGACCCCAGACCATTTTATGAGGGTGTCCAGGCGGAGAGCATATCTCACACCAGACTGGAACCTAAACTGGTGTCTTGTTTTTTTATGCTTGACAAAGTTTCATTATGGCTCAATTTTAAAGCTCTGTCATTCACAATTAAGACTCATATAAAAAAAAAACTGTTAATTTACTAATAAATATCTGGCGGGGGTTGATAAAGTGGTTTTAAAATGTGAGCGATGATGAACAAACATCTGGTCATTATTGTAAAATAAACATAACCATGCTCATCCAGAGGAGAAGGTTTTGGGCAGGGGCAGACACCCAGAAAAGGGCACCAAATCATTGCACATAATAACTATATATATAGGGGCAATTTAGAGCAGCCAATTTAATAATTTAAAAAGTCTGCTAGAGCCTATCCCATTGCTTATTGTGTGAAAGATCCAACCTAGTGGCAGTCAACTAGAAGCAATTTATATCATTGCCAGAGCTATACCCGTACTATAAATAAATAATAGAAAAATAGAAGACAGATCATGTTGTGATGTTCTGGAATCTTCCTGTCCAGTCTAGAGCTCCAGCTTGGAGAAGAGAAGCTCACCTACCAGAAGGTTGGGGAACTTTGATGTCCCAGATACCCCAGTGCAGGCTGAGCAACCATAGCTGAATACCCCACGGACACCATTAGCATGAGATGTCTCGCATTAATCCACCAGAACCATCTGTGACTGCATGTGGCTTAAACAGCTAGTGGTGGCCACGTTCACACCCACATCTAATAGCTTAGTTCATGAATGGTGCTTGAGATTAGACAGGAAGTTCCCTTTAGCATCTCCATGTGATCACTGGTCTCCCTCTTGTCTTCTATTTTCCATTTATTTATTTTATTTAAAGGTGCATGTTCTTTGAGTTCCTGATTATAGACTCTCAGTCCAAAATGTCTGCTGGGGAACCTACGGGTGGTATTCCATCCATCCATTATCTTCCGCTTTTTCTTATATTAGGGTCGCGGGGGGGTTCCCCATGCCCATCCAGGAGAGAATGTTTCGGGCGCTGGGCAGATACACCCAGGACAGGGCGCCAGTCCATCGTTGGGCACACACTCACTCACACCGACACACTCTATATGGGGCAATTTTGAGAACTCAATTGACTTGATCCATGTATTTGGACTGTGGGAGGAAACCGGAGAACCCGGAAGAAACCCATGCGGACACGGGGAGAACATGTAAACTTTACCCAGATGGGGATTCGAACCGGGAATCACTAGTGCTGAGAGGCGAATGTGCTAACTACTAAGCCACCGTGCCACCCCCGATTGGAATTCTACTGATTATAACATCAGCTCCCTCTCGGCTCCCGTTACTCCACATGGCCAACACAGAGACCCACATCTCCCCAGAGCTGCTTTAATTCTAATACACTTCATGTTTGTGATGTTCTCCTAAGTCATGGAACCAGTTTACCAATTAGGGAAGGTCCTTTCCTGTTTCAGCATGACCGTGTCTTCACAAAGGCAGTTTATTAAACCTTTGGTTGATCTGGGGCTTGGTAGCTCAGTGGTTAGAGCATTGGGCTATCAATCTGAAGGTTGGGGGTTCAAATCCCAGGTCCACTGAAGTTACCAGTGTGGGTCCTTGAGCAAGACCCTTAACCCTCATTGCTCCAGGGATGTTGTGATAAACCCTGTGCTCACCTTGTAAGTCGCTGTGGATAAAAGTGTCCAATAAATGACCAAATGCAAATGTATCTCCACTGAACCCCGATATCAGATAAATACCTGCAGTTAGATCTGAATTGTTGATTGTGAAAGAGTTTCTTGTGTAGGATCTTAACCTGACCAACCGAAGCTTCCATCCATCAAATATCTTCCGCTTTATCCTCTACTAGGGTCACAGGGGGGTTTCCCATGCCCATTCAGGGGAGAACGTTTCGGGCGCTGGGCAGATACACCCAGGACAGGGCACCAATCTATCACTGGGCACACACTCACTCACACATACACACTCTATATGGGGCAATTTGGAGAATTTATTTGACTTGATCCATGTTTTTGGACTGTGGGAGGAAACCGGAGAACCCGGAGGAAACCCACGCAGACACAGGGAGAACATGGGAACTTCACTCAGATTGGGATTCGAACCGGGAATCTCTAGACCTGAATGACGAACGTGCCTACCACTAAGCCACCGTGCCGCCCTCTCAACTGAAGCTTGTTCTCTTAAATTTAAACAGATACACTCAGTATTCCCAGAAGTTTGGAGGATGGGGGGAGACAGGGGATGTGGGGGGGCAGAGAACGTGACTCACCTCCACTGCACATGGTTTTGGAATGAGTTGTGATGGTCAGGAGTCAACATCTGTTTGCTTTTATGGTTTACTGCTGCTGGGTTTTGTTTTCTGGTGATATGATTTCGAATTTTTATGATTATAATTTTTTTTATTTAACTTTTTTAAGTTGATTTAGCCGAGATTCGTCCTCTTTATTTTGAGGTGCTGTAAGAATCTAATTCATTACATGATGTAACTAAAGATAAGCTTCACATCTGCTCTTTGTTATGGCACGGATGATTTAGCACCTTCGCCCGCATCCCCTCCTCCATCTCCACCTCCACCCACCCACCCTCCATCCTCAACCTCCATCCTCAACCTCCATCCCTGCTTCTAATACCTCCTCAATCTCCACCCGCTCCGTGTCAGTCCGACGACTCTGTCTCTGGTTCTGCCGCTGGAGGTTCACACATGCTTCAGATTTTAAGAGTTCAGAGGTCAGTCTATCTCACTAACTGCTTGTTGAACTGAACTTTAATACCACAACATGGACTCCTAGAGACAAATCGGACTGAGATCCCTTTATTATATTTTATTTATGTAAGATAATCTGAAGCCATAGGCGGAACGGTGGATTAGTGGTTGGCATGTTCTCCTCTCAGCACTAGGGATTCCCGGTTCGAATCCCCATCTGGGTGGAGTTTCCATGTTCTCCCCGTGTCTGCGTGGGTTTCCTCCGGGTTCTCCGGTTTCCTCCCACAGTCCAAAAACATGGATCAAGTCAATTAAGTTTTCCAAATTGCCCCATATAGAGTGTGTCTGTGTGAGTGAGTGTGTGCCCAGTAATAGATTGGCACCCTGTCCTGGGTGTATCTGCCCAGCGCCCGAAACGTTCTCCCCTGGATGGACATGGGGAACCCCCCCCCCCCCCCACGACCCTAATAGAGGATAAAGCGGAAGATAATGAATGGATGGAATCTGAAGCCATGAGAGGTTCTAATCTGACTGAGAGAGTTAACACAGTTGTTAAATTAATGTCCTTCAGTAAACACTAACAGAGTCCGATCTAATATATCATCACTGATATTAGATTCTGTTTCTAATCAGATAATTACATCCTAATCATTAATTCTAACTAGGTGATTTTATAATAATTTAGATTAAAATTTATTATTTATTCTGTTTCTAGACTAAGGATTAAAACAGAGTCTGATCCAATAATTTCATGTTAAATAGCAGTACAGTCTGATCCCGCGTTCCTTATTGATTTAGTGTCTGAGTATTGATTTATAAATTCTGACTTGCTACTTTAATTTGAAAACTATATTTAGATGTCTGATTTGAGGCAGCTCTGTGTCTTAGTAGTGTTCTTAGCATGTTCTCCTCTTAGCACTGGGGCTTCAGGTTTGCATGTTCTCCCCGTGTGGGTTTTCTCCGGTTTCCTCCCACAGTCCAAAAACATGGATTCAAGGTAAATTGGATGCTCTAAATTGCCCCATATAGTGTGTGTGTGTGTGTGTGTGTGTGTGTGTGTGTGTGCGTGTGTGTGCGTGTGTGTGCGTGTGTGTGCGTGTGTGTGTGTGTGTGCAAGTGTGTGTGTGTGTGTGTGTGTGTGTGTGTGTGTGTGTTTTTGTGTTTGTGAGTGTGCCCAGCAAAAGATTTGCGTCCTGTCCTGGGTGGGCATGGGCATGGGCATGGGCATGGGCATGGGCAGCCCCCCCCCCCCCCCCCCCCCCCCCCCCCCCCCCCCCCCCCCCCCCCCCCCCCCCCCCCCCCCCCCCCCCCCCCCCCCCCCCCCCCCCCCCCCCCCCCCCCCCAGTTTGATTAGACACTTAAACACACAGTATTTATTACTTAATATTAATAATGAATTCTGAATGAGTCTATGCCATTTTTTTTTATTTTGTAGCGTAAATAAGTCTTATCCATTCATGTTTGTAACATTTATTATTTACACTATATCTAATCCGTTTCTTAATCATTCTGTTTTCAAATCTGATCTGATATTTAATATGGTATTCATACTTAACTATACTCATCAGCTTCACAATGCAGATTCCAAAAAAAATTAATAATAATTTGGTTTAAACTAATAATATTTTTTACATCATCTACATGAGTGCAAGGCCAATTTTCAACACCCCACCACTGCACCACTGCTCAGACCCTCCACCCACAGCCTCCACTTAAACATGTGAATGACACAGAGCACATGTTTTGTGTAATACAGTAACATGAAGGTTAGTATAATAGCTGCAGTATGTCCTTATGGTTCTGCAGAGCCTCGGGATCAGATCTGATCTGTAGATTAAATCAAGCTTTATTTGTGAAATTTAAGAGCTGAGTCACTGGTGGGTTCCACCCTGCTCCTAATTCTACATGCACAGACGTTAAACCTTTATCAACATAAGGTTTGATGGACTGATCTGATGTTCAACATGCAACAATCTGACAAGACAAGTCAAAGAAAATTTTAAGTACTTTGGCATGTTCTCTGTCCACACCTGTATGGGTTTAGTTCTATAAATCGGTCTAGCTTGTGCATAGGAATGTATTTATTTATTTTTTTCCTGTCGTGTGGGCGTGGCCTGGGCTCCAGATGTGCATTCTTATTGAAACATCTCGCACACTGTGACTAACGGGGGGTAAAATCAGGAATGTAAAACATTTTAATGAACTTGCGTACAGCTTTAACCTCAGCAGGAAGAATTAATGGAATATCGGAACTTTAACATGAATTAGAACATCGAGCATTAGGTTCAGTTATTCACTTTAAAACTTCAAAAAGGTTATTCAGTCTTTATTTTGAAAAAAACAGAAATAAAATCCATGGTGTAAGGAGCCAGGTTGTCTGATGTGGTGTGGTCAGAACTCTGCATACTGATTGATGATGTCATAATGTATGTATAATAGACATAATAACTTGCTGTCTGGATGTCAGTAAGTCTTCAGCAGTAGATCTGTCAGCTGCAACCACCTGGATGTTCTCCATCGCTACACTTTTTTTTTTACCTCGACCCCTGGCAGCTTAACTTTCAGCACTTAGTGTCAAAGTCACACTTTTTTGTGTACGTAGATCAGAGGTATTTAAACCATTTCCTCTTGGGGCCGCCTTACCAGAACCTTGGGCCTCCACCTTAAATATGCAAACCTATATTTTAAATTTTTGTTTTAAAAGCACATAAGAGCGATGGTGGCTTAGTGGTTGGCACGTTGGCCTCTCACCACTAGGGATTCCCAGTTCGAATCCCAATCTGGGTGGAGTTTCCATGTTCTCCCCATGTCCACGTGGGTTTCCTCCGGGTTCTCTGGTTTCCTCCCACAGTCGAAAAACATGGATCAAGGTCAATTGAATGCTCCATATTGCCCCATATAGAGTGTGTTTGAGTGAGTTAATGCACCCAGTGATAGATTGGCGTCCTGTGCTGGGTGTATCTGCCCAGTGCCCGAAACGTTCGCCCCTGGATGGCCATCGGATACCCCACCACGACCCTAGTAAAAGACAAAGCGGAAGATAATGGATGGATGGATAATAAGAGCGTCTTCTTTGTTTTATCACAGAACTATTTCTGCCTCAGAATCCTTTCCGAACCTTCAGAAAAAAAACAAAACTACTTTTTATTTATATAGTTCTGATAATAACCACAATCTTTAAACTGAATTAGGCAAAAATGTTTTTAACTATTTTAAATATTAAATTGAGCAGTTTTCGATCTTACCTCTCACCTCACGTAACCCCCATTTGAAACTCCCCCACAGGCCCCCATAGCTTAAACTGTGACCTGCAATAATCAGAAAGAGGAGCTGTTTTAATCTCTAGTTCCTCCATCAACCTCCAAAAAAATTGAAAAGAAACAAAGTTAAATCTGACAGTGTCAGATCTGATTAAACTGGAATATTAAATGGAATTCTGAGTCAGGTTCAGCACCGGTGTTCGGTATCATAGTTCTTCTTGAGTTTCATTACAAGCTTAATAAAAACAGATTTGCAGTCGATCCTGAGCTATTAATTTTTGAAATTGGAAACAATTCGAGCCCAGACTCTAATCTCAGAGCTTTGTGGCTGTTAGACGTGCATTTTTCAGTGAAGCTGGCATGCAGCTTCAGGGTCAGCGCCGTCTCTTGGGTACGGGTCAAAACGCTGATAGCAACCACATGTCTGACCCGGTTCCAGCTGAAATACTGAACATATAAAGAGCCACTGATGGAGAACCTGGCAACCGAGACACAAACACATCCCACTGTGCTGATCCACAGAGAGTTAAAGCGTCAGAGGCAGATCTGTGTAACTGTGTGCATCCTGATTGAAGGCTTTTACAGATGGTTGTTGAATTCACTCCACTCCACCTCAGGGAGGATGACATACTCGGCTTGTTAGCTGGTGATGAGGTGGTGATAGCATGTGATCATGACGTCTGGGTCACATTGTATTTTTGTGTTTTTTATTCTGTTCATACATGACTTTAAGTGGAACAGTGGCACAGTTAGCATGCTCACCTCAAAGCTTCTGGGTTCAGTTACCGGGTAGAACAAGGATTCCTGCCTCAGTTTCCTGAGTGGACTTTGCATGTGTGCACCCCTGTGCAGGGGTGGGTTACCTCTCACAAGCCATATTTAGTTTTAAGACGTAAGATATAAAGAGGTTAAAAAATAAAGTAGGTGTGGCCGGGTAATAGGTTCATTCATTCATTATCTTCTGCTTTATCCTCTATTAGGGTCGCGGTGGGGTTCCCCATGCCCATTCAGGGGAGAACATCTCGGGCGCTGGGCAGATAGACCCAGGACAGGGCGCCAATCCATCGCTGGGAGCACACACACTCACACACACACACTCTTTATGGGGCAATTTTAAGAATTCAATTGACTTGATCCATGTTTTTGGACTGTGGGAGGAAACCGGAGAACCCGGAGGAAGACACGCAGACACAGGGAGAACATGGAAACACCACCCAGATGGGGATTCGAACCGGGAATCCCTAGCACTGAGAGGAGAACATGCTAAACACTAAGCCACCGTGCCGCCTAGTTGTGTTTGAAAAGAAAAAAATTTAAGTGGTTAAAAGTGGACGGCACGGTGGCTTAGTGATTAGCACGATCGCCACTCAGCGCTAGGGATTCCGGGTTCGAATCCCCATCTGAGTGGAGTTTCCTCCGGGTTCTCCGGTTTCCTACCACAGTCCAAAAACATGGATCAAGTCAATTTAGTTCTCCAAATTGCCCCATATAGAGTGTGTCTGTGTGAGTGAGTGTGTGTCCAGTGATAGATTGGTGCCCTGTCCTGGGTTTTTCTCCCAGCGCCCGAAACGTTCTCCCCTGGATGGGCAGGGGGAACCCCATCGCGACCCTAATAGAGGATAAAGTGGAAGAAAATGGATGGATGATTAAAAGTGAATGGAAAGTTCAATCAGTCTTTGTTTTTAGCGGTGGGTGTCTCTACAAATCATTTGGGGCATGGCGAGTTTTGTGTTTGTAGCTCAAAACTTGAGTTACGTGAATTTGAAAATCAGATTTTTCCTATAGGAAATGAATTCCAACATTTAAAGAATGATCACAAGTGAAGGAAGAGCGAGATGGCTCTGGCTGTAACCTTCTTAAATTTGTTTTTGTAGCTCAAACATTGGCCAAGCCAAATTACTATAATTCAATGTGTATGGGAATATCGGCTCGGAAAAACGGGAATATCTCAAAAACATTTTTTTAGCTGTATGTTCCTTAGCCGTATGAAAGCAGTGGTCTCCGATGAGCCGGAGGTGTCCTGCAAAAATAGTATTGATTCTGTAAGGAGAAATGGAGACACAAACGATGAAATAGGAGAAACATAATATAAAGAAAACTCATTCATTCATTCATTCATTATGTTCCGCTTTATCCTCTATTAGGGTCGCGGGGGGGTTCCCCATGCCCATCCAGGGGAGAACGTTTCGGGCGCTGGGCAGATACACCCAGGACAGGACGCCAACCTATCGCTGGGCAGATATAAAGAAAACTCAAAGTTTAAACTGACAACATGGTCAAAAGTATACATGTCTGTTGAAACATTTAAGCTGAATCCTTCTCCACAGGATTTGGGTGCTTGCCTGACACCCAAACTGGTCGAAGGTCATTTGTAAAGGCAGGCGTCTGCCGTCATGACTTCGTTCCTCTTATCAGTGTTCAGTAGACTTGAGGTCGTATCTTTATACAGAACAGAAAAGCTTTCTTTTCATGGTTCCTCTCAGTGGTTTCAAACTTATCTCTGCGTGTCATAATGCAGCTCATTCAGTCACGCTGACAGGAAATGGCCTTCCGCACTTATTAAAATGTGCCGTTATTAAAAATAGATTTGTTTGTTGCAGGATTAAACAGCAACCTTCTCAATCTGATGGTGGTGTGACTGTGACTTGTCTTGGGTTTCAGTTACTTGGCTGCTGGTTTTGCATGTTCTGATTAGGATAAGCAGCTTATGATGACCCACTGAATACGCTCTAGTTCATGAACCCGTTCTGTTCTGTAACCAGGGTTCTCTGGAGCTTGGTGCAGTTTAAAGTACCAGTCCAATTCTAAGTGAATAATTAACTTTAAGAACACAGATCCATCCATCCGTTATCTTCCGCTTCATCCTCTATTAGGGTCGCGGGGGTTCCTTATGCCCATCCAAGGGAGAACGTTTCGGGCGCTGGGCAGATACACCCAGGACAGGGTGCCAATCTATCACTGGGCACACACTTACTCACACAAACACACTCTATATGGGGCAATTTGGAGAACTCAATTGACTTGATCCATGTTTTTGGACTGTGGGAGGAAACCGGAGAACCCGGAGGAAACCCACGCGGACACGGGGAGAACATGAACACTCCCCCCAGATTGGGATTCAAACCTGGAACCCCAGTGCTGAGAGGAGAACATGCTAACCACTAAGCCACCGTGCTTCTTCAGATTATTATGTTATTTTAGGAAATATGGTTCATACGTGACGAGCAGGAGGTCATGTGACTTTGCACATAGAACTCCACTCAGTGTTTGTGTGCACTGATGCATGGTGGTGTTAGTAATGTGATTCAGACAGACTCCATCTCATTTTTTTCTACACAGTGGGGTGTTGTGGGTAAAACTTGGTGAGTCTAATGTTTGTGTTCGGGGATTTAGTAATAAACATGGTGTTTATGTTTAAATTTTCTGGAAACAGTTATTAACCTGCACGCTGTTTGCTTTGTGTTTTGTTTTTCTCATGGGAAGGGAATTATTAACAGCCCCGCTCAGCCGTCAGCTACGATATACGGCTTGAGCGTTTATCACGCGTTAAGCTGGAAACCAAACACACATCCAGAGAAATGCTTACGGCAGAAAAACCTGAGGCACATTTTTATTTAAGGACTTTTTTTTTTTTTTTTTTTTTTTTTTATATACAGTTGTTGTAA
>JAFMOD010001097.1:409463-420886 GCA_019802435.1 Corydoras maculifer
AATGCGAGTGTGGGTGCTGGTTCCTGATGGAATGCGAGTGCGGGTGTTGGTGGGAGATGCTCACTCTGTCTGATGCTGCGCGGTTCTCTCTTGCTGTCTCCAATCAAATTAACTGGAACCTCCTGTAGGAGAAGAGATCTGAGGTAAGCAGGAACCTGAACTTGGAACCTTCAATCTCAGTGAGAACAGAATCAAGCTGGAACCTTTCCAAAGTTAGCAGGAAATATGCCTCGCTCTCCTCGGAGCTCTCCCTCGAACCAGCCCGGTTCTGATGCCACGGTTACGTTCTTCACCACATCTCCAGCTCTGATGGTCAGCTCATCTCCGGTGGTTCCCTCAAAGTCGATCAGCACCAGCACCTCTGCCACGCCCATCACCGAGATCAAAGAAAAAAAGATCAATTTCATAAATAATCCAACATCTCGAGGTGGCACGGTGGCTTAGTGGTTAGCACGTTCGCCTCTCAGCACTAGGGATTCCCGGTTCGAATCCCCATCTGGGTGGAGTTTCCATGTTCTCCCCGTGTCTGCGTGGGTTTCCTCCGGGTTCTCCGGTTTCTTCCCACAGTCCAAAAACATGGATCAAGTTAATTGAATTCTTAAAATTGCCCAATTTAGAGTGTATGTGTGAGTGAGTGTGTACCCAGCGATGGATTGGCGCCCTGTCCTGGGTGTATCTGCCCAGCGCCCGAGACGTTCTCCCCTGGATGGGCATGGGGAACCGCACCGCGACCCTAATAGAGGATAAGCGGAAGATAATGAATGAATGAATGAGGATCCAACATCTCACCAGAGATCCAAGAAAAAGTCCAGCAACTGATATGTGTATTGGAACTGCGAGTGTGGGTGTTTGTGAGGGAGATGCAATGCAAGTTCCGTATTTGTGGAAGAAGAAATGCGAGTGCTGGAGTTTGTTGGGGAGATCGAATGCGAGTGCGGGTGTTGGTTCCTGGTGGAATGCGAGTGCAGCCTGGGGGCGAATGCGAGTGCAGCAGTACTAGCAATACTATGATGCATCAACACTGAACATCAGGATTAATCATCTTATTATGGGATGGAAACAGCTGGACATTTCCACATCAGACCTACAGGATCTGGAGCACCACCATCTCCACAGATCAGCATCCACTCCTCAGAGATGGTGTTCCACACTCCTCCTGCATCTGTAGAAGTTTTGCCCTCCATTCGTTAAGAAGATGATTCGTGACTCACAATCGCTGTTCCAATTCATCTCAAAGGTCTTGAAAAGGTTACAGTCAGCATTCTGTTTGGCTCCCCATACCATGTCTTCCTGGACCTTGCTTTGTACATGGGACACAGTCATGCTGGAGGCGAAAAGGGCCTTCCCCAAACTGTTCTTACAAGGTTAAAGCATATGGTGGTTCAGAATACAGAACAGCCGAGTCCTAAAATGAAAAAGGGTGTCCCAATACTTGTGTCCATACAGTATATAAAGAAATGTTCTCAAGTTTCCTGTGAGAACCTTCTCAAAGAGATCTCATCTAAATACATTTCGCTGCTGATGCGTTCACCTTTTTTTTGAGTCATGCATGATAGATTAGACTTTATGAAGCACATGATTGGTTCATTGGTTCCCCATACCCATCCATGGGAGAACATTTTGGGTGCTGGGCAGATACAACACATTTCGGGTGCCTGGACAGGACGCCAATCCATCGCTGGACACACACTCACTCACACAGACACACTCTATATGGGGCAATTTGGAGAACTTATTTGACTTGATCCATGTTTTTGGAACGTGGGAGGAAACCGGAGAACCCGGAGGAAACCCACACGGACACGGGGAGAACATGGAAACTCCACCCAGATGGGGATTCGAACCGGGAATCCCTAGTGCTGAGAGGAGAACATGCTAAGCACTAAGCCACCGTGCCGCCCAGCAGATTAATGAACCAGGTTAATCTGATCTCTAATCTAATCCAGGTCTGGATTTGGTTCTGGTGTTTTATGGAAGTTTCATATTGAATTCCTTTTGCTTTTAATGCACCACCTTTAGAACGTGTTTAACTTCAGAACATCTTTACAGACGGAATTCTGATGGAATGGGACCTGCGACCCGTGACCCGTGGTAGGACGATCCATTAAAATCATTATGCAGCGACGCCACCTGTAATCGCTTCTCATCAACAAAACCTTTCCAAACATTTCGCGGAGATCCTCAGGGTTCTGTGTTCCGACGGGTCGGATGGTATGTGCTATGAGTTCCAGCTCGAGTTTAAACCACGTTCAGAAGTTTAAACCTGACTTTCAGAATGAGCAGCGACTTGTCTGCATTTTTAAACCCCGACGCCTCCCTCCCTCAACTCTGGAGACCAGAGAACCTACAGTTCTGCACTCTTCTCAGATTAATAAAACTGATCTGAACCTGGTTCTAACTTCACAGTCTGAACCAGACCGATTAATCAAACTGAACATCTGTAGCTCCTCAGGTCGATCCTCAGGTCAGTCCACACCGGAGTTCAAACCCAAACCAGATTCCGAATTCAATCAGAACCAGAACCTTTGCCTGAACCGGGTCCATTACGATCCCAAACATGAACTGCTGTCCGTGTTAGAACCCGAACTGCCAAAACTCACCCATTGTTCCCGTCTGTGTCCCACTGCAGCCTCGTCTTCTTCCTTGGGTGCTCTCACTGAGACGTTCTCCTGCTAGTCCCGACAAGCAGAGAACCATTAAAGGTGATGTGTACGTGCCTGAATGAGTTAAAGAGAGAGGAACAGGTAGAACAGGTCTCTGATGGAATGAGGGAACGTGAGATCACAGCGTGACCCAGTTCAGCGCGACACTGAGGGCTGATCGTCACGCTGCAGGTGGACTACGGAACCGAGCTGAAAGATGTGCACCGTGTCCACAATCGCTGTGGAACACCAACGAGAACTTCTAAGATGTTCCACTGTGAGCCATTTCCTTTAACGGTTTTAACGCTTCTAGAAAAGCTTTCTACAAGATTTTGGAATGTGTCTGTGGGAACTTCTGTGGGGACTTTTTCTTGTCTGCTCACCCAGATGATCATAATTGAGATCAGACACCGACGTTGGACAGAATGCTCGCAATCTCTGTACTAATTCATCCCAGTGATGGTGAATGGGTTGAGGTCAGGGCTGTGTGTGGGTGAGGTCAAACTCACCTGTAATGTCCTTATGACTCTATTTGTGTATTGATTCACAGACATGCTGGAGCTGAAAAGCTGGAGGGCGCAGTAGCTCAGTGGTTTGAGCTTTGGGTTATCAATCTGAAGGTTGGGGGTTCAAATCCCAGGTTCATTGAAATTACCAATGTGGGTCCTTGAGGAAGACCCTTAACCCTCATTGCTCCAGGGATGGTGTGATGAACCCTGTGCTCACCTTGTAAGTCGCTTTGGATAAAAGCGTCCAATAAATGACCAAATATATTATTATTAACTGAAAATGGCCTTCCCCAAACTGTATGAAAAAAGCAATAGCAACAATCCAGAATGCATTGCAAGGTGATTTACTTCATACCTTTCACAGTTCATACCCTGAGGAAATGGGATCTTTATTAATCTACATACAGAGACAGAGAGAGCGAGAGAGAGAAAGACAGAGAGAGAGAGAGAGAGAGAGAGTAAGAGAGACAGAGAGAAAGAGAGAGTGATGAAGAAGGAAGAGAGGGGAAGAAAGAGTACAAGAGAAAGAGAAAGAGAGAGAGAGAGAGAGAGAGAGAGAAAGAGAGAGAGAGAGAGACAGAGAGAGAGAGTGATGAAGAAGGAAGAGAGGGGAAGAAAGAGTACAAGAGAAAGAGAGAGAGAGAGAGGGAGAGAGAGAGAATAAAACCACGAGAACAAGACAGCAAGAAAGAGCGAGTGAGAGCAAAAGACAGGAGCAGAAAGAGAGAGAGAGAGAGAGAGCATGAAAGTGGGGAGGAGAGAGAGAGAGAGAGAATATAAGAGAGAATGTGAGAGAAAGGGGGTGAGAGCTAGAGAAGAAGTGTGTGAGAGAGCGAGAGAGAACAAAAACAGAAAACAGTTCTTTACAGGTTTTTATTTCTGAGATTTTTGATATCCAGTTGACAGAACCTTAATTACCTCACATGACATTTATAATTATCAAACATCTTCTTTTCATAAACATCATCAAACACAACACCAATAATAGCAGGACATTTTGAATTCAAGTTTCAAAATAAAAGCCTGATCCCAAATTGAAAGCAAAAGATTAGAATTTACAAAAGAGTCCGGACAATAAACTGGAAACAACAAAGATGGATTACAGTTCCGATTGTTCTTAAAGGGGAAAAATTCATGCGTTTAAAACGTCTTCAGACAGATTGTTACTGAACTCCAGATTAAATGCACGATGTTTTAACTCCACCGCATTTTAATTCCATTCTACATTAAACTGTTTAACATCATCTCCTCTCAGCACTAGGGAATCCTGGTTCGAATCCCCATCTGGGTGGAGTTTCCATGTTCTCCCCGTGTCCGTGTGGGTTTCCTCCGGGTCCTCCAGTTTCCTCCCACAGTCCAAAAACATGTATCAAGTCAACTGAGTTCTCCAAATTGCCCCATATAGAGTGTGTCTGTGTGAGTGAGTGTGTGCCCAGCGATAGATTGGCGCCCTGTCCGGGGAGTATCTGCCCAGCGCCTGAAATGGGCTGAAATTTCCCCTGGATGGGCATGGGGAACCCCGCCACGACCCTAATTTAGGATAAAGCGGGAGATAATGAATGAATGAATGAACATCATCTGTGAGAGAAAGTGTGAGATCACTCAGGCATCACGCGGTTAGCTCAACAGCGGTCCTCTGGTTCCTCACAGCAAGGAGCAGGAACATGGAACTCTTAAGTCTCAATTCAAAAAACACTGAGAGAACTATAGGAACTATACTGTTTTACTCATCCACACACACATTTCATTCATCCATTATCTTCCGCTTTATCCTCTATTAGGGTCGCAGGGGCGGGGGGGTTCCCCATACCCATCCAGGGGAGAACGTTTCGGGCGCTGGGCAGATACACCCAGGACAGGGCACCAATCTATCACTGGACACATACTCACACACACACACACACACAATATATGGGGCAATTTGGAGAACTTAATTGACCTTGATCCATGGTTTTGGACTGTGGAAGGAAACCACAGACACTTGCACCTCTGTGCAGAACTACGGAACACGCGCATGAAAACCTCCAATCTGCCCAAAGATCAGAAAAATAGAGCTGTGAAACCGGTGTGGTTAAAAACCTTCAAACCAAACGTTTTCTTCCACACAAACAGTTAAAGGAAGACCGTGGGATAAACACGGTGCTCAGACCGGTCTCATTGGAAGTCTGTGCCTGTCTGTGAAAGTCAGTGAGAACACGGAATAGTAAACATGAAGGACTCTCGATTTTTCTGGATATCGCAATGCTTCAACTTAAAAGAAACTGTTTGGGGAAGGCCATTATCTGTTCCAGCATCAGCCCCAGTGTGCAAAGTCAGCATTAAAAACACAGTTGGGGGGTTTGGTGTACAAAGAACATGACTGATCCTGAACCTCACCCAACCCCATGTGGATGAACTAGAATAGAGAATATGAGCCAGGCCTGCAGTACCTGCTATCTAACTGAAAATCATTACAGCTGTAAGTGTGGGACCAACAGAGAATGTTTTTCATGCAGCATATTTGGCATGTTCTCTGATCCTGTATTGATGAATTAACTAACCTGAAATCTTCATACGGAACAGCCAGAACCCGATCAAACCGATTCTACAGTTACAACTAGAACACAAACCATGTAACCATGTTACAACGTTACCATGTAATAATGTAATGATGTCATAATCGAACCATGTAATCAAGCTAATATGTGTCCTCATCATGTCACCATGTCACAATGTAAACATATATCCTTGTTATCATGTAACTATTTAACCAAGTAACAATGTAAACATGTAACCTTGTTATCATGTAACCAAGTAAACCTGTAACCTTATCATGTCACCGTGTCACAATGTAACCATGTAATGATGTCATAATCGAACCATGTAATCAAGCCAACATGTAACCTTAGCATGTCACAATGTAAACATGTATCCTTGTTATTATGTAACCATGTAAACATATAATCTTATCATGTCACCGTGTCACAATGTAACCTTGTAAACATGTAACCTTATCATGTCAAAATGTAACAATGTAACCATGTAATGATGTCATAATCTAACCATGTAATTAAGCCAACTTGTGTCCTTATCATGTCACAATGTAAACATGTATCCTTGTTATTATGTAACCAAGTAAACATGTAATCTTATCATGTCACAATGTAACAATGTAACCATGTAATCAAGCCAACATGTGTCCTCATCATGTCACCGTATCACAATGTAAACATGTATCCTTGTTATTATGTAACCAATTAAATGTGTAACATTATCATGTCACCGTGTCACAATGTAACAATGTAACCAGGTAATGACGTCATAATCTAACCATGTAATCAAGCCAACATGTAACCTTATCAAGTCACTATGTCACCATGTAAACATGTAACCTTAGCATGTCACAATGTAAACATTTATTATGTAACCAAGTAAACGTGTAACCTTATCATGTCACCATGTCATAATGTAACTGTGTCATAATGTCATAATGTAACTATATAACCATGTAATGATGTCATAATCTAACCATGTAATCTAGCCACATGTAACCTTAGCATGTCACAATGTAAATATGTAACCAAGTAACCATGTAAACATTCATTCATTCATTATCTCCCGCTTTATCCTCTATTAGGGTCGCGGTGGGGTTCCCCATGCCCATCCACGGGAGAACGTCTCGGGTGCTGGGCAGATACACCCAGGACAGGGCGCCAATCCATCGCAGCCATGTAAACATGCAACCGTGTTATTATGTAACCAAATAAACTTGTAACCTTATCATGTCACAATGTAACCATGTACACTTGTAACCTTATTAATATATAACCATGTTGGTTCGTGAGCAGAACTCTGTAAAGAAACTTTAAACAAAATCACATTAACATACTCACTGCGGCCCTCTGTAACTGATCTGCAATCAGCCAAACACTGCGCTTAAGCAAACGAGAACCCTATATAGTTTTGGCGCCGCCTGCTGGCTGAGGTTAAATAATACATGCAGGATTTATGCGTTTAAAATGTCTTCAGATTGTTACTGAACTCCAGATTAAATGCACGATGTTTAAACTCCACACATTTTAATTCCACACATTAAACTGTTTAACATCATCTGTTAGAGAAAGTGTGAGTTCACTCAGGCATTATGTGGTCAGCTCAACGGGGGTCCTCTGGTTCCTCACAGCAAGGAGCAGGAACATGGAACTCTTAAGTCTCATTCATTCATCCATCTATTATCTTCCGCTTTGTCCTCTATCAGGGTCGCAGTGGGGTTCCCCATGCCCATCCAGGGGAGAACGTTTCGGGCGCTGGGCAGATACACCCAGGACAGGGCGCCAATCTATCACTGGGCACATACTCACTTACACAGACACACTCTATATGGGGCAATTTGGAAAACTCAATTGACTTGATCCATGTTTTTGGACTGTGGGAGGAAACCGGAGAACCCTGAGGAAACCCACGCGAACGCGGGGAGAACATGGAAACTCCACCCAGATTGGGATTCGAACCAGGAATCTTTAGTGCTAAAAGGAGAACATGCCAACCACTAAGCCACCGTGCCGCCCACACACACATTATAATGTATAATAAATACAGGTATTTTTAAACGTAAATCATCAGCTACATACTGAGCTCATTTTATAATGAATTCTGATTGATCAGTTCTGATCAATACTTCCACTATCTGTTATATCAGTTTAAATAACTGATCAAATAAACAAACCAATAAAATCTAAACACCTAAAGTTTAAATTCCTTTCTGTTTTAATTCAATATTTAAATGATTGATAATTTGTTAAGGACGGCTTAGTGGTTGGCATGTTCTCCTCTCAGCGCTAGGGATTTCCGGTTCAAATCCCCATCTGGGTGGAGTTTCCATGTTCTCACCATGTCAACGTGGGTTTCCTCCGGGTTCTCCGGTTTCCTCCCACAGTCCAAAAACATGGATCAAGTCAATTGAGTTCTCCAAATTGCCCCATATAGAGTGTGTCTGTGTGAGTGAGTGTGTGTCCAGTGATAGATTGGCGCCCTGTCCTGGGTGTATCTGCCCAGCGCCCAAAACGTTCTCCCCTGGATGGACATGGCGACCCCCCCAGTGACCATAATTGAGGATCAAGCTGGGGATAATAGATGCATGGACACAAAGTAGCAAAAAATTTACTTTCCCCGGTTTCCTCCCACAGTCTAAAAAAATGGATCAAGGTAAATTGAGTTCTCCAAATTGCCCCAAATAGAGTGTGTCTGTGTGAGTGTGTGTCCAGTGATAGATTGGCGCTCTGTCCTGGGTGTTTCTGCCCCCCCCCCCCCCGTGACCCTAATATAGGATAAAACGGAAGATAATGTGTTAAATATTAAAGTGAAATAATCTCAGGTTTTTAAAAATGAATTGATGAGACGGTTAATCTGTAAATAAACATATTTATTAAACCAATAACCATCCGTCACACGAAGACACATCTAAAACATTGTCGCCGTTAAATCAAAGGATATAGAAGTTTGACAAAATATAAAAAAGAAAACCCAAAATCTAGTGCAACTGCAGAGATTTTAAATCTGGGCAAAAGTATGTGGACTTTCAAAAGAATCACACCTTCCTAAATGGGCACAACATTCAAAACCCAGTGCGGGACCTTTCCATAAACTGTTACACCTAAATGTGAAGCAGCATTTAATCCTCTGTAACGTGTTCATCCTTCCACAGTGTAATCGCAGTTTTTGAGAGGTCGACCACAAGGCTGACGGTTCGGTGGGTTTTACCAGACCAGTCAAAAACCGATGTGGTTCCGGATTTAGGAACAGGTCTTATTCTGTGTTTGAACACCTCCGGGTTATTCTGCATCATTTTTGTGGAATGTTAATAAGATTAATAACGTGACCACAGTGTTCCCAGGTCCTCACATGACCCCGCTATGCATCGTTACATGATGCATAGCGGGGTCCTCACATGACCCCGCTATGCATCATGTAACGATGTTTGTGTTCATTGTCAATTTTTAGATTACCAAGATCCACAAAGTCTACGTCTCAGTTCACAGAGGACAAACTGAAGTTTCCATTGTACACACAGCGCTGGAGAATGTTAATGCTGTCCGCCGCTCGTGGAGGAGTCCTCCACTAATCCTCGGTCCTCACAAGGTTTCTTTCTTTAATAAACGTCTTGCCACTTTCTCATTGTCTTGTGCTTTGGGGTTTCCATTTTAGAAGATTGTACAGCTGCTTTGAGACAATAATCTACTGTAGTTATATAAGTTCAAGTCACTTAAAATGTCAGATGTGAAACTTTAAAAACAAAATAACAATTCAGAACATTCTAGCTTGGTATGGGCGGTGCCTTATTTTTAATGAGTTTATTGATTACAGGCGGCACGGTGGCTTAGTGGTTAGCACGTTCGCCTCTCAGCGCTAGGGATTCCCGGTTCGAATCCCCATCTGGGTGGAGTTTCCATGTTCTCCCCGTGTCTGCGTGGGTTTCCTCCGGGTTCTCCGGTTTCCTCCCACAGTCCAAAACCATGGACCAAGTTAATTGAATTCTCAAAAATTGCCCCTTTTAGAGTGTGTCTATGTGAGTGAGTGTGTGCCCAGCGATGGATTGGCGCCCTGTCCTGGGTATATCTGCCCAGCGCCCGAGACGTTCTCCCCTGGATGGGCATGGGGAACCCCACCACCCTAATAGAGGATAAGCGGAAGATAATGAATGAATGAATGAATTATTGATTACAGAGGGCCGGCACAGTGGCTTTTTGGTTAGTGGTTCGAATCCCCATCTGGGTGGAGTTTCCATGTTCTCCCCGTGTCCGCGTGGGTTTTCTCCGGGTTCTCTGGTTTCCTCCCACAGTCCAAGAACATGGATCAAGGTCAATTGAGTTCTCCAAATTGCCCCATATACAGTGTGTGTGAGTGAGTGTGTGCCCAGCAATAGATTGGCGTCCTGTCCTGGGTGTATCTGCCCAGCGCCCAAAACGTTCTCCACTGGATGGGCATGAGGAACCCCACTGCGACTCTAATAGAGGATAAAGTGGAAGATAACGGATGGATGGATTGATTACAGAGGGCTGTCCACATACTTCTGGCCTCAGTGATGTTGTGAATGAAGCAGGCACAGGAGCGTGGCAGCCTCAGTTTCCCTCTGTGTGCTCCCTGTGGACACACTCGGGCTCCTCACTGGTGGCCTGGTTCCAGGTGGAGTTCTGGGTGGAGGTGGTGGGGCGGCGCAGAATGAAGCGACCCTTTGCACGAGGAACCTCATCCTGGCTTTTCACCTCCAACCACTTCCTGTCACTTTCTGCCTCCTTTTCCTTTCCGAGCTACAATCATAAAGAAGAGGCAGAGGTGGTTCATCAGAGGCCGAGCGGGTCCTTCTACACGATAAAATACAAAATAAAAGTCCCGAAGGATAAATTTACGTCACTATTAGAACTATTGATAATGTCGACATCCAAACTACAGACTGAGAGCAGACAGAGGTTCTAAAAAAGAGCTCTGCCGAGACGTATGAGACTTTTGGGAGAACATTTTTGTAGAACTTATTTGGGTGGAGTGCTGGGACCTGTTTCTTTTATCTTTGCTCCTCAGTGGCTAAAGTATGTCTTTTTGGCATTTTATGTGTGGTTACATACTCACACAGCTTCAGTAACAGTGGCAATGTGGGCGTGTCCTATTTTAATTAAGGAAATTAAAGTTTAATTATGCAGGTTTGCATTAGAATCATTAAGTATTTGTTGGGGCAGCACGGTGGCTTAGTGTTTAGCACGTTGGCGTCTCAGCACTAGAGATTCCCGGCTCGAATCCCTATCTGGGTGGAGTTTCCATGTGTTCCCCATGTCCACGTGGGTTTCCTCCGGGTTCTCCGGTTTCCTCCCACAGTCCAAAAACATGGATAAGGGTCAATTGAATTCTCCAAATTGCCCCATATAGAGTGAGTGTGTACCCAGTGATAGATTGGCGTCCTGTCCTGGGTGTATCTGCCTAGTGCCTGAAACGTTTTTCCCTGGATGGGCATGGGGAACAGCCCCCCACGACCCTAGTAGAGGATAAAGCTAAAGATAATGAATGGATGGAATACATAAGGTCATTTTGCATCTGCTTTTATCTGAACTGTTGTAACTTAAAGTATGAGATCTGAGTTTGCATGTTCTCCCTGAATCTGCATGGATTTTTGATAGGTTCTCCAGTTTCCTTTCAAAGTTTAAATATATATTCATGTGTTTGTGAGAAATAAAGAGTGTGTGTGAGACCAGTGATAGATTGGCGTCCTGTCCTGGGTGTATCTGCCCAGCGCCTGAAACATTCT
>JAFMOD010000011.1:9397-20159 GCA_019802435.1 Corydoras maculifer
GGTCTGGGCTAAGCGTCTAATTAAGCGAAGTATTTGCATGACACTGCAATTGTGGCTTGTGTAAAGGGAGAGCAAGAGGAGGAGTATAGAAGCCTGGTGGAGGAATTTGTGACACGGTGCCAAAGGAACATCTTACTACTGAACACCTCCAAGACCAATTAGATGGTAGTGGACTTTCGTTGGGATAGGCCACTCACTCAGCCAGTGTCTATTGAAGGGGCTAAGGTGGAGATGGTTAAGACATACAGGTACCTTGGTCTGCACCTGGATGAAAAGTTGGACTGGTCAGCCAACACTGACATGCTCTACAAAAAAGGTCAGAGCAGGCTTTATTTCCTGAGGAGACTGGGGTCCTTCAACATCTGTAGGAAACTTCTGCAGATTTTCTATCAGCCTGTGGTGTCCAGCTCTCTCTTCTATGCTTTGGTGTGCTGGAGTGGCAGTATTAGGAAGAGAGATGTGAGGCGGCTGGACAAGTTGGTCAGACGTGCGGAGTCAGTGCTGGGTGCAGAACTGGACTATGTAATTAAGGTGGCAGAGAGAAGGACACTAAGCAAACTGCTCTCCATCATGGACGATGATGGTCACCCATGGCAGGCTGTTGTCACTGAACTGCTCCACAGAAAGACTGAGGAGATATTTTGTTCCGAGGGCCATCAATAAAACACCTATTTTATTGTACTTTTAATGCTACTGGCTGCTAAATTTCCATCGGGATGAATAAAGTATTCTATCTAATTAAAACTTAGAAATACAGTAAATAATCTCAGTCAAGCAGAACAAATTTAAAATAGAATAAACAAATCAATAAACATTATTTTAAAACCAGCAGATATCATCCTAAGCCTACATTTAAGAGCATTATTAAATCTCGGCTAATTTGTTTTAAAAGGATCTGAACGTATAAATGGAATGTAGAGATTGCAACCCAGATTTTATTTAAAGCCTTAAGAAGGTGAGGTTATACGCGCAGATTCCTAAGATTAATTAAAGCTGAAGTAAAAAAAAAGGGCAATATACCCATAGATAAATCTGTAAATAAAAAAAAAAATTAAAAAAAAGGATAAAATTATTCCAGCTGTACATCAATTCACACAATTTGAGCTCAATAAATAAAAATATAAAAAAAACTTAACAAAACTAAAGCAAGAGGTAACACCATTAAAGAAGTATAATATATTTTTTGCATATAGAAGAAACAAAAGTTTTAAAGATATCTTAGTTCGCTCTAAAATGGAAGGGACAATTTTAGATCACATGAGTACATTTTAATTACTCCGTATGTCAAATAACAACACAAAAGTTATTTAAGCAGCGACACAACAGGAGAGAGCTCATTTTACAGCAGGCTCTCCACCGAGGCACAACAACACAGCAAGCCTGGCCTGATGAAGGCTGATGCAAGTCGAAACGTTGCCATGGATTTGCTGAACATAATGGCATACCAAACACTCCTAAATGGAGGAATTTTTTGAAAACTTGGTAATTCTAAAACCACTCATTACATTTTTTTTAAAAACCTTAAAGCAATTACTAAATGGTGGGTGAATGGCCACAACTCAACAAGTGGCCCAAACTTGTTCGGGGCTGCGGTCTGAGGTGTAAGGCAGAGCATACCAAATGCCCCCAGGTCAGCCCATTGCATCAGACTGTGGCAGTGACCAGTATGCCACAGCTGAATACATAGAATACTTTTTAAATCCGATTAGCATTAAAAATCCCATTTACATCAAAGACATGTTTTGAACTGTTTGATACAGTTTGATAATTTGGACAACAGGACGTGTCAACAGGAATGTGTTTTAAAGTTACACCACAGAGGAGGGGCAAGATGCAGAACCAGTTGGTAAAGTAGTTACTGTTGGTCTCATAAAAAAAAAGGAAGGATGTTTCACAGGAGAGGAAGGACATTTATCTGGCACCACACACACACACACACACACACATAGAGAGAGAGGCAAAGAGAGTCACGCCCTGCCATTGACCTTTTTTTTTTCTATTTTGTTATTATTCAGTAACTCGCGTTAAATTCTTTTGAAATGAAACCATTGACTTCTGACCATTTATTGGAACATAACAGATTTCATAAACAAAATTACTGAATTGAAATTACCTTATGAATGTCTACTCTTTACAAATGACGTAGATAGCTTATAGCCGTACAAGAGTTCTTTTCCCGATACCCTGATAAACAAAGGCCAGAAAAAGTATTATTACAATTATGAGAAATGAACGTAACACAAAATGATTTCCAGTTTAATTCAGAGTGGTTTTACAAAACAAAGGGAAAGCCATGGGAAAGAAATTTGCACCTTCCTATGTCAATATTTTTAAGGCTAAGAAGGAGGAGGGAGCCCTGGCATCATGGCCCCTAAAACCACTGCACTATTACAGATTCCTGGATGACATCTGTGCTGTCTGGCCAGGAATGGTGGCACAACTTGAGAATTGAATTTCATTTAATTACAGAACAGTTAAAAAAAATTAAATACACATTAAATTGTACACCATCACTTTCAAGGGAAAGGAGTTTAGAGACACGGGCCGGTTACAAACAAAGGTGTTCTTTAAGGAAACAGATACGGGTGCTCTACTGCTAATTTGAGTTTGAGACCCCTGACTTTTAGGACTATTTCAGCCTATAGAAGAAACAAAAAAATAAAAGATCTACTAATTACCAGTAAATTACCTGTATTACAAATAAATGCCAAACAATCCAAACCAATCAAGGAATTCAGACCCAAACGATTTAAAACCAACCCAAAATCTTTAAACTGTGGTCACCCATAAACCAGGACATTTTAATTTGCATCTATTTAATCTATTGTTCAAAATGTAATGCACAGTCCGTGGTGGAAACGAGAAATACACTTAGGTCCATAATGTAACCCAAAGTCAGGGATTTGAAAAAATCTGGATTAGGGAACTAGGTTCTAAACAACTGTGGGGATTAAATGAAAAAAGAAAGAAACTGTTCATGCTTAAGGGACAGCGATGACGGTGAGTAGGCCATGCCTAACAAAGGTCTTAAAATTAGCAGGACCACGGTCTTGACCTCCCCATCATGAACCTCCCCGGGATCATTATGAATCAAACATTGACAACGGTCTGGATGAATCGTTTAATGTGGTGGTTAAATAGCATCAAAGCCAGATACAACAATCGGTACGTCCTAAAACCTAAAGGCATCAAAGCACTGATGATAACTCCATGACGATCTGTTGGGTGATGAGGGGCGTGAAGGATAGTGAGGGTCCTGCCCCTCAGTTTATCTGCACTTTAGGAAGAAAAATCTTTTACCCTTGAACTTCTGTTGCTAACCAGCCAGTGCCATTAATCAAGCTGTGCGTCTTCTTTTCTTGTTAAAACTTGGAACAAGTTGTAAAATATAAATATCTTAATAAATAAATATAAATAATATAAAATATAATATAAATATCTGCTTAGACAGTTCACTATATTTCTCTACTCATATCACAAACATACAAATGAAAATCAAGGCTAAATTTGGGTTTTTGTATAGAAACCTTTCATCTTTCTACAAAACTCACAATGGTCCAGTTGACTTTCTCTTTATAGTTTATGGTGACACAGTCCACAGACAGGCAAGTAATAGCACTCTTCAGAAGCTTGATGCCTTGTACCATTCTGCTCTCCGGTTTATTCCAAATGCTCATTTCAGAACTCCTCAGTTCTCTTTACACTGAAGTAAATCGGGCATCAGTACATATACACGTCAAATACACTGGTACACGCTCATTTATCAAAGTTTGCTGGGTTTGTCATCACTTTACGTACAGAACCCATTTCAACCATTATCTGTGGCATACAACACCAGGTCACCTACGTTAATATAATTGTTTTTTATTTCATCTTTGTCTCATTTTCCATTTTCTGTTCTTTGGTGTTTCCCCTTCTGCTACTTGCCAGGCCGTTATTGTAAATAGGAACATGTTATTAATGACTTCACTGGTTCAATAAATTAAATACATAAAAAAAAAACTGTCTGGAGTCAGGGATCTGAATGTTTATTACTGCTGCTGAACACTGCTGACCAGTTCTCATGTTGGACAAAAAAAAAAATTTAAGTTCATAAAGAAAGAAAAAACTTATGGCCTTACATTCTGACTTTTTACTTATTAAAATAATTCCGCAAATCAACAAATACTGTTCATCAGGTGTTTGGACTGGAGCATCGTTATGTAGCTGTAGTGAAGATGGAATTACAGAATAAAGAAATGATGTTAAACGCATTAAATAAAGTCTCACATGCCAAAACAGAAATACCAAATGTTAATATTTTAACTTTAGTAACATTTTTATAGAAAAATAAACAATGTTTATATGTATATATATATATATATATATAAAAAAAAGCTTCTCAAAGTAACATTAATTAAATTAAAAAAAATCAGTCCACAAAATTTATAGTTATAATGTATAAAACATTGTCTGAGCTTTAAACAAGTTAAATTAGCAAAGTAAATAAGTTTACGGTAAGTGTGCATGTGTGTATTAATTGGTTTTAGGTTTTTGAAGTTTGAACACACTGATGTGAAGATGAGCAGCAATTTGCTTACAAACACCAGAACAATAATACACCAGATCACACGCAGAGAGAACCTACACACACACACAAAATAATTTTGGTAAGAGTTGCACATACAATATTCATATTTCAGAATTATTCAGTAACTATCAGTAATCAGTATAAAAACCCAACCCTTCAGGTGACATTATACGTTTACACTAAAACTAGTACACATTCCATCTCTCAAGATTAGAACTATATTTTAAAAATGTTAACAGAATTAAACTGAGATGCTGAGTTATTTCAGCTCGTTTCATCTCAATGTGTATAGCCCTCCTTCGTACACACACTTATCACAAGATTACCCCCCCCCCCCCCATTCCTGGCATTAAAATTCAGATAGTACAAGATTTTCCCATTTTCACTTTAGCCACAATCATTAGTCATTAGAAAGAAACAAGTTCACAAACGTAAAGTGATAACATATTTCATATTTTCAGGGTGAAGGTTGCACGTTCTTCCTTTGTGTAACTTCCTCCCAGCAGCTCCACTTTCCAACCACAACTCCAATTACATGCAAGTAGACAAACTGTATATGCTTTATTGCACCTGTGTGTGAATGTGTGTGTGAACTTTTGCTTGTCTGTGCTGCGATAGACTAATGACCTACCCAGGGTGTTACTGCCCTATGAGTGCTGGGGTAGGCTACTACACTCTCTAAGACCCTGATTAGGATGAAGATTTGAGGAAATTGTGTTGTACTTACCAGCACCACCCACAGAACACACTGCTCACTGATCACACTGTTCATACACTGGTTTATTAAAATTAACAACGGCATCAGTAACGTCACATCGTTGCAAACCATCTCACTCCGAGTCATGTGTGCAACCTACAACATAAACACAGCCAACAACAATGTCCCAAAAATCAGAAACATCGGGAAGTGCAAAGTTCATTTACATTTTCATTTAGTTATTTAGAATATTCATTCCAAAGTGATTACATTCAGTATATCAAAGAGGAATCGGCGGAACTATAGTCTCATCAATTATCATCATTTACGATCAGGTTTCAATGACTAGATTTCATTCATTCATTCATTATCTCCTGCTTTATCCTCTATTAGGGTTCCGGTGGGGTTCCCCATGCCCATCCAGGGAAGAACGTCCCGGGCGCTGGGCAGATAGACCCAGGACAGGGCGCCAATCCATCGCTGGGCACACACTCACTCACACAGAGTGGGGGCAATTTTGAGAATTCAATTAACTTGTTCCATGTTTTTGGACTGTGGGAGGAAACCGGAGAACCCGGAGGAAACCCACGCAGACACGGGGAGAACATGGAAACTCCACCCAGATGGGGATTCGAACCGGGAATCCCTAGCGCTGAGAGGCGAACGTGCTAAACCACTAAGCCACCGTGCCTGATTAGATTTCATTTTATAAAAAGAAATGGGGAGTTTCCTAAAATCAGGAGTGTCTTAGCAGCAAGCACAGAGTTGCCAAGATCATTCCACTATTTAGTGTTATAGACAGAAGGGGTCAAATTTTACAGCTACAACACAACTATGTATAATGTCCTGAAAGAGAAGGAAACCAATGCTAGACTGAGTAATAAACACCAAAGACATCACCCAAATAAAGGTGAAAGCAGGTAAACATATATACGGTGCAAGTAAATAAATCAGAAGAATACATTTTTTAAAATCCAGAAGTTTTTCAATCAGCAGATCTGAACCCAACTGAACAGAGGGGACGGAGAACAAGGAATTTGAAAAAATGTTGGATCAAATTGCTGCAAGCCAGAAATATTAAGTGTAATTTACCTAAAACGACTTTTGTGCCTGTCTGCTAACGGTTGAGACGGAGAAAATATTCTGTTTTGTTATTTTTTAGTTTGAAACTTTTACATGCATGTATTTTCAAAATGATTTGTGTGATTAATGAGATGTGATTGGGTATGAACTTTATTAAGAGGAGGCATGTAGAGACTAAAATAAAATTGAAGGGGTAAAAAGGGAATATAAAAAATAATCTTACCACCAGACGGTTTGTGATCTTTGCTGAGCTGAAACCAAAGGCGAGAATAAAGACACAAGGACTTTTTTCAAACAGCTTCTGAGTTGATATCTTATAAGTGAGTAAAGCTAAACTTAAAAGCAGAGTGATGTGGAAGGCAGGGGACAAAAAACTGGTTCCCTAAAAAAGACAGAATATTTACAATATCAAACATTTTGAATTTCTTATTTACATGTAACACACACATAATAAAAGAATAAAAGCCAAACTGTGTGACTAAAACATTTCACAGCTGAACTTGTTCAATATAAACATTAAAATTATGTTACAAATCGAATGAGGTTCTAGTTCATCATGATTGAAGGAGTCAGAGGAAAATCTCTGGAATCAGATTGTAGCCACATGGGCTAGGGAGTACTTTGAAACAATGATTTACCATAATCTATTGCTGCATCAAAAAATGCAACCCGAACATGAATTATTTAACAAGAAAACCATATACACATTGTTCTGAGCCTAAGGTCATGTGGACAAAAGTACTGGGATAGACCTTGGTTGTTTTATTTAATCTATGCCATTTGCCCTTTGCTACCACCACCAAAAATATGATCTGGACCAACTTCTCAGGTACAACACACTTATTTTTGTTGTCACAATATATAACATTAAATTTAGTGAGTTGCAGCATTAGTTTATAATGTGTTTATAATGTTACAAAATTTAACTAAATATTTTTCTGTCGAAAAAAAAGATGTTTTCCTGATTTTATCAGATAAAAATAAATTTGAATGAATTAAATAATTACAGTTTAGCTTAATTGGATTTCAAGAAGACTATATAATCCTCCTTAAAAGTAAATCATTACAATCTCACCGTGAAATAACATTTTTTAACACAATAATCCAGTAACAAACACTTTTACATCCGTTCTTATTTACCGTCACTAGGCTCAGTTTGTTGTATACTTTATCATTCAATGTGCATTCAGTAAATCAGGGCACAGCTGTACAGGTTTTCTTGATCCAGTACGTGTTGAACTGACAATGTGTCTAGTTAACAACTGCTTCAGATACACCATGGATATTTCTGGAACCCTCACAAACTCACAGGGTGTTCTATGTAAATATTAAGGTTGTTTTAAGTTGATAAATGCACATCACCTTTAATGTTAACCATAAAACAGATAGGTCTGGTCTTTAAATCTAATTGGCTGAGCCGTTTGTCCAGCAGTCATGACATCATTAACAATAACGCACAACTCTGAGCGCTTTACATTTGTATGAATAAGTGATATACAATACATTATTTCCGATGTTTTTTTTTTTTTATAAACTGCGTTCTGTAATAAATGTATTTGTGAATCCAACCTTGGTTTCTTTTTTATTATAGTGTGTAAAAGCAGTAAGAAGGTCTGTACTCTGCTACACGTCAGGACTAATAACACCTCTTTATGTGATTGATTCACAATAACGCCACACCCTTTAATATCTTTTTTCTTTAATGTATTTTTATAGGTTTGTGAAATATTAATTTTGTGACATTAAAATAAACTGTACAAACATCGTATCAAACCTCAGGCCCTGTAATCGTGTGTTTAAAAAGCATCAGGGAAACGTCTTCTAAACTCACCGCGATGGTGGAGCCATTCTTGCTTCTGCCCCCATTTAAAATAACTCTTACATAGTTTGAAGAGGAAAAAATTGTAGCAAAAAGAGTGAAAACTGAAGGAATCACTTTCATCTGAATTTTTACTACTGGCACCTAAAAAATATACATAAAAATGACATGTAAGAACGCTGTGAGAAACATCAGATACCAGCAACCTGCAGTACAACAGAGTACACTACTACTATTGTACTACAGTATAATACAAAAAAGGATGCAGTACAATAAGCTATACTATGGCACACTGGTGGAGTATACTACAGAACAAAATAAAAAATATATGTTAACACTAAAGTATTAGTATACTATAGTACAAAACAGTAAAATGTTTTACTATAAATTTGTAGGACTATTAACAGGGTCCATGTCTACATTACCACATACTGCCAGAAAGCATTTCCTCCAATAGCAGCCAGCAGGTAGATGATAATAATGAACATCTGCACTTCAGTCACATCGATGCTGTACAGGTACAAAAACACAAAGAGTCAGGGATAAGACCAAAAATCTTATCTAACTTATTTCCTCCTGTGTGTCATAAAACTGAACAAATCTAACAACAGGCAGGTGAAACTGAAGAGATTACAGTTTAGTAAAATATCATGACATCATTTCATCATCTTCATATTGAGTCTTAGGAAGTTGAGAACTGAAGATGTAAACAGAAAACTAAAGCACCTTCAGCTCTCTGAGGTTCAGGTTTTTTTTTACTTAACTGCAAATATTCATCCATGTTTCCTGAAACATTACAATATAATACTGTTATCATCTTTTACAGATTATCTTTACTGTAGATTTTAAACTTTATTCATAAAGTTATTTAATTGATTCTGTTTGAACTGATTCAATACTTTTAATGAGATGCAAACTTCAGACTTTAAACAAACCTGCTGGTAGCTGCAGTTACATGAAAAATGGACAAGAAATGACAGACTGTGGAATAAACTCACATCCCAAAGTACAACGTTCCAGATACATAAGTCTGCCAGTGAGCAGCGTAGAACATGAACATTCCAGCAAAACAGCAGAAGAACATTAAATCTGGATCAGTTCCCATCTGTACTGCTATACATGTACCTAGAACTACGAAAACTGAACACACACACACACACACACACACACACACACACACACGTTTAGACAACATACATTGTTTACGTGAACATTTTTTCTAATAATTTTCTGTCTTTGCTTTTGAGCAAAAATCATTACAAAAAAGTCAACAAATCCTTTAAACTCCACGTGCCAGAGAGCTGCAAACATTAAATCTGATTACAGGTTAGAACAGCTCCGCTTCATCTGCAGCAATCAAGGAGTGATTAGTAATGACATTTACACACACACTCACACACACACACACACACTCACCAGTGGAGAGAGAGTCACAGCCATGGTCAAATAGTTCTCCGAGTGGAGTGCTGCTATTAGTTCGTCGTGCCTGTTTTCCATCAATGGCATCTAATGATTGGTAGATGAAAAGGCCCACAGCGCAGGCCAGATAAACCCACGACGGAGCCTGAGGAGACACGGGACCAGAAGCAACAACCTCTCTGTTATTTAACTGTGACACACCTTAAGTTAGTTCCTGATTCCAGGAAAAGTTCTTTTTGGCGACGTCCCATGTGGCGAACGGGGCACGGTCCGAAAAGACGCTCAGCTCGTGCTTTTGAAAACTTTCAACCAACATTATTCATTCATTCATTATCTCCCGCTTATCCTCTATTAGGGTCGCGGTGGGGTTCCCCATGCCCATCCAGGGGAGAACGTCTCGGGCGCTGGGCAGATAGACCCAGGACAGGGCGCCAATCCATCGCTGGGCACACACTCACTCACACAGACACACTACTATATAGGGGGCAATTTTTTGAGAATTCAATTAACTTGATCCATGTTTTTGGACTGTGGGAGGAAACCGGAGAACCCGGAGGAAACCCACGCAGACACGGGGAGAACATCAACCAACATTATACTGATCTTATTATCTTTGATGTCACAAAAACTGAGACTGAAAAAAGCTTCGATGTGAAGCGGTGCAGCATGGTCTGAAGCAGAGAACCTCTCTCACATGTATAAATGAGACAGTCGTTGTTCCAATTCAAACTAAATAAATGAATGTATATCAAAACCGCCTTTGGACCCATTCTTTCAGAACTGTTTTTACGTGACCTGTTGTGTGTGTTTACCTGTTCAGTAGCAGTGGGGCAGTGGTAAGCCAGTACGAGTGTGCTACTGATGTTGACCATGAGGCCGATGATGGTGATGAGGTTGGGTGCAACCCACACGGGGCAACGTCCCACCAGCCAGCACCAGAACGGCTGCATCACCGGATCCAGCACAGATTTCCCCGCGCTGCTGTATCGGTGCTCCTCCAACCGCTTCAGCTGGAGCTGAGACAACCACAGGTCCATCTGCACCATCTCCACTACGACTGTGATCCCTTCAATCACCATTACCATCACAATCACCATCATCATCATCACCATCATCATCTCAATCAACATCATCATCATCATCATCATCACAATCACCATCATCATCATCATCA
>JAFMOD010000011.1:20367-30587 GCA_019802435.1 Corydoras maculifer
AATAGAGGGTTAAGATGACTGACCAATAAACATTTTTTTCCCTTTTTTTGTTTTTTTTCCACTAGATGGCGCCAGTGCTTTATTCATTCAATGTATAACGTCGTTTTACATAAAAGATTTATTACCCTTCTCCTTTTATTATTATTATTATTATTATTATTATTATTATTATTATTATTATCATTTATTTTGTGAAATGCAATGAAAACAAGTCTTAGTTTTTTAAAAGTGGCAAAATAGGAAAAAAATACTCAGGTTTGATCAATAAACTAAAATGTTATTGTAACATGTGATTTTAGAATGCAATGAGCTAAAAACCATTAAACCATCAACTACTACTAAAGTTTTAATTAATAAAGGGTTAATTATGTAATTCTTTGAACTGCATAATTAATCAGATTTCTAAATAAATGAGGGAAATCAATCAGTTCAGAACTGAGGGTGTTTAACCTTCACCTTTTATTTAAAATAAAGCCCTAAATGGTGAAATGGTTTGAATTTGGTGGTGTTTTCTGAAACATTCATTTTTATTAAATCAACACTTTTATTAAATGGTTAATTTTTTAACTCTGCCGCTTTCTGCGCACCGCCTGCGCACTAATGACGCTCCAAACAGCGTTCGATCTTTCCCTCCGTATGAAGCGGGTGGCGCGCGCACGTGTCTGCGTTTAAAAAGCAAACATGTCGAAATTAAACAGAAAGCGATCTGTGATGAAGATGAAGATGAAGATGAAGATGAAGGAGGAGGAAAGTAAGCGACCTGAACTCCTGAACGCGCTCTCTGCGGCCGCACGGTGGGTCTCACACGAACAGCAGGCGGCGCTTTGATCTGCGCTGATCGATCAGATTAATAATAATATAATTCATTAATGACATAAATTAAAGCCAACAGATTAAAGATTAACCGTTTATGTCAGATTTGTATTTTCTCAGTGAAGGCAGTTTATTAACGACTCGGTGCATTACGTCATTAATCTTAAAATTAATATTTCATTATATTTGATAAAAATCTGATCAGAAAAAGCACCGCACTGTAAATCAGATGAATGAGTGTTTTGATCACATGACCGCCCCCTGCTGTGTCTGCAGTGGTGGTGCAGGACCTTCATGGTGGATGAGGGATGATCTTTCTGAAGAACTGAGGCTGAGCTTCGTCGCTCTGCACGAATTCTCTCCAAATGTGTTTGATCATTCAAACCTCCGTGTCCCTAAACTTCCACATCCTGTTGCGTCCCCTCCACTTCCTTTTGTTCACTCACATGCTCCCGAGGGCCTTGGTCATCCCTCCACCATCGTCCACGCTCATCCTGATCTACAGGACCACCGCAGCTCCGGCCCCCTCCATCAGGACCAGCAGCCCATTCAGAGCTCAGTGAGTGAGGACGGGGACAGAGACGCAGAGAGACGACCTGGACCCGGAGCCGCTGAGGAAACACCAGAGACTCGAGCAGCGAGACCTGAACTGAGGTGGAGCAGCGGACTGGACCCTGGATCAGGGGGTGTGATGCAGATCAGGTTTGCTCACAATCTAAATATTATTAAAAACAACACACTGTGAAGGAGAATTCATTTCTCTACATGTGGTGACTGTGTGTGTTTTGATCACATGACCGTCCCCTGCTGTGTCTGCAGTGGTGGTGCAGGACCTTCATGGTGGATGAGGGATGATCTTTCTGAAGAACAGAGGCTGAGCTTCATGGCTCTGCACGAATTCTCTCCAAATGTGTTTGATCATTCAAACCTCCGTGTCCCTAAACTTCCAGAATGTCCAGTGGTAGGTTTACACACCACTACAGCAAACCTGGAACCACTCCGATACAGATTAACTTCAGTTCCAACAGTTCAGACGGGATCCATTAGAGGGGATCAGATCAGTTACAGATGATTAAAGCATACAAATGAAAACAAATGACATCAGATTTTAAAAGGGAATTAAAGCAGTGGACCTTCAGCTGACCTTCAGCAGGGTCATGGACGATTTTTAATTAAAACTCTACACTCCTCTTTTTATTTATTAATAAACATCACAATCTTAAAATGTCCACGTTTGGAATATAATTCACTTTGTTCTGATTATTATAATTATTATATTATTTAAAGGGAAGGCAGTGGTGCTGGTGTGGTTGTAAAAGTGTGGATGAAGATGTAAGTGGACATCCTGTTGCGTCCCCTCCACTTCCTTTTGTTCACTCACATGCTCCCGAGGGCCTTGGTCATCCCTCCACCATCATTTACGCTCATCCTGATCTACAGGACCACCGCAGCTTCAGCCCCCTCCATCAGGACCAGCAGCCCATTCAGAGCTCAGTGAGTGAGGACGGGGACAGAGACGCAGAGAGACGACCTGGACCCGGAGCCGGGTCGGACTGTGATGCTGCTGAGGACACACCAGAGACTCGAGCACCGAGACCTGAAATGATGTGGAGCACCAGACTGGAACCTGGATCAGGACCAGAAGTTAAGATGGACGGCTGCCCAATGTGTCTGATTGTATTTCCTGCAGGGTAAATTTAATCCCATTACACATGACCGCTACACTAATGACCCACCATGACCCATGCTTCTCCACAGACACACTAACCCCACACGACCACCTGCAACCACACACTGATGCCAACTGAGGACTGCATGCCTGTGTGTGACTGCATCTTCACTTCCTGTATAGCAGATGCACAATATACATATAGCAGATGTTTATTCAGCTTACCCTCCAAAATCAATATAATGATATAATGTGTGCGTGTGTGTGTGTGTGTGTGCGTGTGTGTGTGTGTGTGTGTGCGTGTGTGTTTATGAGCTCCTGGGTCTTATTTAGTGACATGTCTCGTTGGGATGTTCTTTTGCAGGTTCTCTCAGATGCAGTGTGATGAACATCTGGCTCAGTGTTTATCCGAGCTGCATGCAGATGTGACATGGTGAAGAACATATAATAAAAAGTGAATTTCTCCTGATGACATCATTTCCTCTGACAGCTGTGCTACCAAAACAACGGTCTACAATTAAAATGAATAAAGTCGAGGTGACGGCGGTGCAGCAGTTATAAGTGTGTTATAAACATTTACTGATTTACTGATCTGAACTTCATAACCCCATAAACATGATCACATGACCCACTGCTCTCCATTAACACTGTTCATCAAACATAGAAAAGCTCGTTAGTGATGATGCGCTGCTGAGAATTGTCTTTATGTTCCTGTGGATGAACGGTTCTCCAGGCTCTCGGTGGTTCTGGATCATCACACGGTCCATTTGTTGATTTTCTTCCAGTAATGAAGGTCACGGTCCCCATGGAGAGATTTGATGGTAGAGGGAGTGAGTATTTACAGAGCGGTTCTCCATGTTTGCTTCTTTTTTGATGAAATGTGATGATGGACTTTGGAGTGCCTTGTGAAAGACCAATTATCTTCTCCATCTGTACGCTGAGGCTCCAGAACTTCCTCCTGCCTCAGTCCACAAAAGTGTGCATCTTCTTACTCTCCTCTTTATGAAACAGTTCCAAACTGATAAAGAACTAAATCTGGATCCTGCATAGTTCTAAGTAAAAAGCAGTGCAGAACCCAGAGGTGCCAGTCTCATGTAGAGCGAGAACCGGAGCCATCAGTGCTGATTTCAAACCAAACGCTGCACCAGGATTACAGCAGTTCTACATGAACACATGAAGTGTAAAAAACAGAAACAAGATGTCCATGGTCACTACAAACCTGAATTAAAGCAAACAGCTGTTCTGGAACCTGCTGATCATCTGATTCAGGCACTTTTTCTTGTTCGATGTTTTATATCAGAATGAGAACCCGGTTCTGATGAAATGAGAAATTCAGATGGGTTCCCTCTCTCTTTCTCTCCACACGGTACATCAGAAAGAGAATTTACACTCGAGTGGAACCCTCTGAAAGAAGGTTCCTCATGTATCACAGACCTGATCATCAACACACAAATCCACAGGAGGTCAAAGAAATCAACTTATAAATAAGAACTGAAATCCCGTCTGAATCCAGTTCTGAACAGCAGGGGATTATGGGTGATGTAGTGCAAATGGACATAAAGAGCAAGACGCAAAGAGGAAGACGGTCCACGGCGTTTTGTTTTATGACGGAAAGTTCTGTCTCGTTCAAATCTGAAGCTTCTGAATCAGAAAGAAACTTCTACAGAGTTCAGAGAAAAGGATCCAAAAACAAAAGCTGGAGGAGTTCCAATTCTGTTCTCCAACTCCTCATACTGTTTCCTCAGAGGAGAGCAGCAGGGGGTTGATGTACTCGAATCCCTCAAATTCAGACTGATCAATTCGCTTGATCACATCCCTGAAGAGAAACAACACACAAACATCAGTCCAACCAGCAGAGCACCGATGCCCATCTCACTGAACACAATGGTCTCTGATGTCAGTGAGTGTGTGTGTGTGTGTGTGTGTGTGTGTGAAAGAGAGTGATAATAAGTGATCACTTACTCATCATCTGGTGTAAGCTGTACAGGTTCGTTGGTGAATTGTGTGTCGAAGTTCTCTAATCCATAGTTATCATTGATCTGTGGCTTAAAGGGTGGTGTCAGCTGTTTCTCCTCCAACTGTGTAACACCCACACAACATCCAACCAACACCCACGCAACATCCACACAACACCCACGCAACATCCAACCAACATCGACACAACACCCATACAACATCCACACAACATCCACACATACAACATAAAGCCCATGGTAAGTGACTGCATACTGATCTGCAGAAACGGCGCCCCCTGGCCGTTCATTCTCTCTGGTTCACCGTCGCAGAACCAACACATAATTCTGTTTTTAAATCTTCATTAATGAATTAACTTCTAAATGTGATATAAACAAATTAAACGTTGTATAATAATGTACAAAGAACCCGATCGATGTCCAGAATGACAAACAGATTAATCACATGACCTCAGTGGTTTTTATAAACCTCTTAACATCACATGACGATGACATCACCACCTTACACACCGCTGTAGTGAGAGAGAGAGACGTGTGGATGGAGGAGTGATGCTCTCACCTGATCCCAGTCGATACTCCTGAAAAACGTGTGAGATTTGATTTCTGTGAATCCTGTTTCAACCTGGCAACCAAGTCGCTCCTTTGGATCCTGGAGAACATACCATGTAATTAAAGCACATCAACAGGAGGAACACATGGTGTTAGTGGAGTGGAGCAAGTCCCCGACTTCTAGTTCCATGTGCACTCCTGAATCTCTATGCTACGTCTGGTTTCAATTTCTGAACAACAAAGGGCTTTTCCTAAAACTCACCTCACACAGAGGCAGTACACAACTCTCAAATGAGTATAATAATAATAATAATGATGATAAAAATGATGATAATAATAATAATGATAATAATAATGATAAAAATGATAATAATAATGATAATAATGATAATGACAATAATGATAATAATAATAATAATGATGATAAAAATGATAATAATAATGATAATGACAATAATGATAATAATAATAATAATGATGATAAAAATGATAATGATAATGATAATGAAAGTAATGATAATAATAATGATAATAATAATAATAATGATAATGATAATAATAATGATAATAATAATAATTATAATAATAATGATGAGAAACGAGAGAATAACTGATCTATTATTTATCTCAACTTCACATTACACAAGAACTAAAAATAATAAAAACACAGGAACATTAGATGGGAGGGGCACTGGTGAGGGGGCGGAGCTGAATTACTCACCTTGTTCAAAAATCCTTTTAAAACACTTGCTGCTTTAACTGAGAGTGAACGAGGAATCCTGATCGGCTTCTCCAGGATCACTGAATATAAAAAACTCTTCATCAGTTATGTTGAAACAGTGGTGGTGGTGTAGGTAAGGATGAGGATGTGTGTGTGTGTGTGTGTGTGTGTATGTACAGACTTACCCTGAAATAGATATTCCTCTGTGTTCATGTCTGGATTTTCAGTCATAATGTCGAAGGGAGAACGACCCGCCATCATCTCAAACATCAACACACCAAGAGCCCACCAGTCTACACTGAACCCTGAGAGAGAGACAGAGACAAAGAGAGAGACATGTGAAAAAGAGTTACAGTAAAAGAGTACTTAGTTTATGTCTATGATATTATTCCCGTGAACGGGATAGGTACCGTAATCTTCCCCTCGGAGGATTTCTGGAGCTATATAATTAGGAGTTCCACAGAAAGTGCTGGTGGTGTCACCGGGTCTGATTCCCTCCTGAAGCACAGAACAGATGCTGTGAATGAGCTGCTCTTCAGGCTTCCAATTCACTCCACAGCGTTTATAGAAAACGATCTCTAAATCGTTCCATTAATCAACCGCTCACCCAAAACCCCTGCTGTGATCTCAAAGGGTTTCTTCAAATATTTGGATCAACCTAGTGGCCTTCAACAGTTACTGTTTGTTTGTGAATTCTCTGAATTCAGGTGTCGGCTTGATCATGTGACCAAAGTATCTAGGTCAGTTTAGCTTTTTGGGCAGAAGCTATACAGAACCCAAAACAAAGGCCCCATTAACAGAACCAAACACACTGATGATGGAACTAAAGAACTAAATCAGAACACAATCCATCCATCTCTACATATAACCACATGATGTTAAATAAGGTTTTCTTTTTTCCTGATTGTTTAGAACGATGGTTCTGTGAGTTCAGTTTGAAAGAGAGAGGGTCTGAAGACTTTCTATAAACTTCTCATTCAAACTCTATAACTGAGATAGAACTGAACCTGAAGCTGGTTTGGACAGGATCAATAGTGTGTGTGTGTGTGTGTGTGTGTGTGTTCTGAGTATAGTGTGATACCTTGCACATGCCGTAGTCGGTGAGTTTGATGTGTCCATCCTGATCCAGGAGAACGTTGTCCAGTTTCAGATCGCGGTATATGATGCCCTTCTCATGAAGAAAGTGAAGTGCAATACAAATTTCAGCAGCGTAGAATCTGTGCAAACACAATTCATATCAAAAACAAGTCACATGCATACGAGTGTGTGTGTGTGTGTGTGTGTGTGTGTGTGTTGTACCTAGCATGTTCCTCTGGAAGTTTGCGTTGACGTTGCATATGGAACATAAGGTCTCCTCCATTCACATACTCAATCACCAAGAACAATCTGCATGAAGACACACACACACACACACACACACACACACACACACACACACACACAGTCCTCATATGTATCACATGGTTGCATTTGCAGATTGTAGGAGGTGCAACTCACCGGCTGTCTGTCTGAAAGCAGGAATGTAAACCAACCAGGAAGGGGTTTGTAGAGGCCTGTTCAAAAACATGCTTCTCTGTCTGCACCCAGTCAATGTCCTGCACACATACACACATACACACACACACACACACACACACACACAGACAGATGAAGGATACACACACCCTCAGACAGTGTTCCTCAGACAGTGTTTGGTTCCTCACCTCGTCATCATGCACCAGCTCCTTCTTAACGACCTTCATGGCGTAAACATGATCATTCTTCTTCAAACGCACCAGCAGCACTTTGGCGTAACTTCCTCGTCCAATCACACGCATCAGATCGAAATCAGACAGAGTGAGAGAATCAGAGAGTTGCAGCTTCTCCATACCATCCACGACACCCTGTACACACACACACACACACAGAGTTCAGAGAGCTTATTTTCAGTATTTATATATTTTCCTTCACATTTCTATGAAACTCACATCAGTCAGCCTCCTCTCAGAATCATCTTCAGCTTCATCAACAGCACGAGTGTGAGACAGGAAGGAGACTGCAGAGAGTGAGACAGACAGAGATACAGGAAGAGAGACAGAAAACCTGAAGCTGCATCCAAATCATTTATGTGTTTTTGGTTTTTGCTTCTGATCTGTTGAACCATGTGACCACAGACACACAGACCACCACATCCAGCATATTACATAACGCCATTAGATATGAGAGGGTCGTCACCCCCCCCCCCCCACCAACACCATCTCCTGTGCATTACCACATTCTGCCTTTTCTCACTCACTCGTACTGAAACCGGGGGGGGGGGGGGGGGGTGGACCTACTCCGTTGTGTATCTTCATCATTCTCAGGTTGAATCTCATCATCTTCCTCCTCTGCACTTCTTTCATCCCCCTGTGGCTCCTGCGATGGCATGACCGGATCCTGCAGTGAACAGGGGATTTATCTGAGCGGTTGATTACTTATTAAAAAACTATTCTAATGATCAAAGCTTCTTTTCGTACCATAAGCCTTTTGCAGTTCAGAGAGACGAGTTTGTGACAGCGCTTATGCACCAGCAGGCGACAGGTGATACACTTGTACCCTTGTTGTCCTAGACCCCATATCCTCTCACTACAGTGCCCACAGTATGCCTTCTGTTAAACGGAGAACATACCAACACAGTGTCTTTATGCATTATAAGATCTCAAAAAGGTGTTACGTTAGGATTATCAGGGCCCGGATCACATTGTTGCTGGTGCAGGTTCCAGGTGGAAGGAGGCTGTGTGTTACTAATGTGCTGGGTGTGTGTTGACCACTCCATGTTCTTCATGTTGGTGATCTTTTCCTTCACCTACAACACTGTGCATCTCACTTCAAATGTGCACAAACCACCAGCGCTCTTCCACATCACTGATCATGAGCGGTTCTGCTGGGATAAGACCCATCCTGTTACTGAACGTCAAGAAGGCCAAAAAAGAGCACGCCTGTACATACTCTGCTGTTTCCATTTCCAGACTTCAGATGTCCTGAAACATGTTTTGGAATTGTAACTCTGTGTGGTTCCAGTGCTTTTTGAGCCCCTGCAGCAGCTCCACTCGGCCCTGCAGAGGATGAATGAAATCTGCCAGCGCATCATCAGCACACTGCCACCTTCCATCTGACACCATCAGCAGCAGCATCACAGAGCGCCCCCAGCTGGTCATGCAGAACCTGTCATCAGTACATTTCAAAACATGTTTGTATTTGGTATGTTCCCCTTCTAATCTGATTTCCAAACAGCAAATGTGGAGTTCAGCTCTCAGGTTTTACTGAATGAGTGGGTTCTGGGAACAGCAGCTGGTATTGATCAGGTGACTGTAACCTGATCTGAGATCAGAACTCACTCTGTTAAAGCCCTTGGCCTGAAACAGATGGCCGTTGACTCGATACAGTTTCCTCCATCGCTGAGCTCCACGTCTGTAGATGGATTCTGCAAAAAAAACAGTGTTGCTTACACACATTTATACATATATATATATATATACACACACACACACACACACAACAATGAAATGTTCCACTGCCCCCCCACCCTCCCCATGAGAGATCTTTAGTGTCCTGGTTTCAGATAAAATGTAAAACTCTGCAGAACACAGAAGGTCAGACTGTAACCGGGACAGCTGAGTGGGTGGGGCCTAATGTCACATCCATATAAAGTGCGCATCACATCCACCTCCTGCAGCCTGCTCCATCACAAACATCAAAAGAAAGAAGAGAAACGAGAAGCAGCTGAGCTGATACTGACCTCCAGAGTGGAGACATGCGGAGGTGAATCCAGCCATCATCTCCAACCCTACACACCTTCATCCACGCTCCTCAACAGTGGCTCTATTACAGCTGAACAGAAATGAGGGTGCGACTCAGGCGCCACCACCTCACTTCCTCTTATTGTTAGGAAGTCACAGGAAGTTAAGAGCTGGTCTTTTTCCTTCTCCATAAGATTTAAACTACACATGTCTGAAACTCGATGGACTGAGGGCAGAGCCAAAGACCCCAAAGAATACAATCCCAAAGAGTATTGACTGTCCATCAGTTCAACAGGTTACAGGTTTAAAGGTGGATGAAGCTCCACTTTCATATGGACACAGATGTAATGACTAAACTGTTTTGTAGTTGAGTTTAGAATTCACCGCTAATGGTTTTCTCCACCCCACCTTCAGTTTTGCTCTGATGTAGCACCCCCTATTGTCCTCATGTATAATCCAGTGGGCGGGGTCCTTCTATAGGACTGGCCATAACACAACTTTCATCAAAGAATGAGGAAAATACAAAAATGCTAAATAATCATTCAGTGATCATCATTCTGTTCATGTTCAAAGTCAACATCAGATTTCAAATGAAGTCTGAAGACCTTTCAATAACTGATTTAAAAAAACTAAACCATGATTAATCACACGCTAACCTCAGAGAACAGTCCAGTGATGGACGAGAGGACGAGTGATGGACGAGAGGACGAGTGATGGAGGAGAGGACGAGTGATGGA
>JAFMOD010000110.1:32353-43619 GCA_019802435.1 Corydoras maculifer
CCCTAAACACTACACCCTACATTCTGAACACTAACCCCTAAACACTACACCCTACAGTCTAAAACCTACTTCCTAAACACTACACTTTACAGCCTGATTCTAATCTTAGGGTGTAAAAAAAACACCCTACATCCTAAACCTCCTAACGTTTAACCCTAAACCCTGATTTCTACAACATGCAATTTATTTATATCACCTGTGTGTGTGTGTGTGTGTGTGTGTGTGTGTGTGTGTGTGTGTGTGTGTGTTACAGAGCACAGAGAGAGTATGAACGGTGTTTGTTGGGAGCGGGTAACTCGTTCCAGCAAGTTTTGCAGCAACCCATTATGGAATAAAATAACTACGTTCACCGAGTGCTGCTGTCTCCACGGAGAGGCCTGGGGCATGGACTGTTCACTGTGCCCACAAAAACACACAGGTGAGCACACGCTCTAACAAACAGAACGCAGGCTCTCGGCAGTGTGTCGCGTTGTGTACAAACAAAAAATGGACAGAGATGCCGTTAGCCGAGCGGAGGCTTCGGAACGACGCCTCGCAGAAAATCACAGACGTTCACACAGCGGTTCAGAAACGCCCCCTGTTCTGTAGCTCGGACGCTCGCTGGCCACGTCATTATCCACACATCCTTGTTTCTAAACCAGCTCATATAATCCAAATAGATTACCGTATTTTCCGGACTATAAGGAGCACCTAAAAGCCGAAAATTTTCCCCAGAAATCGGACCTGCGCCTTATAATCCGGTGCGCCTTATACGTGTACGGAGTTCCAAAATCTATAAAAGTATTGTTGTGCGACTGATCTGTGTTGTGCGACTGATACTGTTGTCCCTGCTGATCTGTGACTCCATGCGCGCTCATCTCACAGAAACGCCGAGTGAAGAAAATAAATTGGGAGCTCGCCGTCATTCCAGGAGGATTAAATAAAGAACTCCGACCGCTGGACATCGGCGTAAACGGGGTGTTTAAAGTAAAGTTGCGGGTAGCGTGGGAGCGATGGATGATAGATGGTGAACACACGTTTACTAAAATTTGGGAGGCGGCGGCGGGGCGAGTTACGCCACTGTCAGTGAATGGATTGTGGATGACTGGTCTGAGGTTTCTGCTGTGACTGTCGTCCGAGCTTTCACCAAAGCCGGCATCGTCGCTGAACAGCCGCCTGGAGACGAGACGGACTCGGACATCGATGAGGGGGGGACACCGGAGTGCTCGATAGTGAAACAGCTTTTTAATTCAGACACAGAAGACGAGGACTTTGATGGATTTGTGGGAGAAGAGGATTAAAATAATGTGTGTTTTATCAAGCGGTAGAATAAACTTCAATAATAAATCAACGTTTTGCATCCTTTACTTTTCTTGTAGATCGTATCTTTTAGTGAGTGCCTTATAATACAGTACAGAATAAGTACCGTACAGAAATAGAGTCCCTAATTCAGACTGCGCCCTATAGTACGGTGCGCCTTATACGTGGGTCAAATACAGAAATAGACCCCGTAATTCAGACTGCGCCTTATAATATGGTGCGCCTTATGGTCCGGAAAATACGGTAACTGTACGGTAAATACTGGTCCCATTTCGCTGCCAGTCTTCTGAAAAGCCATCCGGGTCACGAGGTGTCGAAATGCATCCACGGAAATGTAAATGAATCCCTTTGATGATGTCATTTAGCCCGATGTCATATGTGATCCGTAATCCATGATGTGTTTCTGTTTTAGAGCATTATGCCATCTTGTGTAACATTCCGCTCAGAAGGCCGTACGGTCGAGACGCCTTGGTGGCCTGGGACGATCGCCAGTACGACGTGGACTCTGAGTATAACCCCCAACCCCTGAACCCCAACCCACACTTATATGAGGATTATGGCGAACAAAGTGAGTATCACTCAGGAAGGCAGCGTCTTTATGTCTTTACATGTAGATACAGCGCCATCTGTCTGCTAAATGTGGACCGGGTGTGTTTTGGGACATGCGGTTAATGGTTCCACCTTTTGTTCACATGCAGTGGGCCCGTGGTTCCAGCAGTTCCACAGTTGCCAGCACCGCTTACTGGCAACAATAAAGTACTGTGGGTTGGGTTTCAGTTTAAATAAACTCAGGCTGCTCCAGTTTCATTCATTCATTCGTTCATTATGTTTTACGTAATCCTCCATTAGGGTCGCTGGGGACGGCACGGTGGCTCAGTGGTTTAGCATGTTCTCCTCTCAGCACTAGGGATTCCCAGTTCGAATCCCCATCTGGGTGGAGTTTCCATGTTCTCCCCGTGTCCGCGTGGGTTTCCTCAAGTCAATTGTGTTCTCCTAATTGCCCCATATAGAGTCTGTCTGTGTGAGTGAGTGTGTGCCCAGCGATAGATGGATGCCCTGTCCTGGGTGTATCTGCTCAGCGCCCGAACCCCCCCCCCCCGCGACCCTAATAGAGGATGAAGCGGAAGATAATAAATGAATGAAAGGGGCGGAGGGGGTTCCCCATGCCCATCCAGGGCAGGACAATTCGGGCGCTGGGCAGATACACCCAGGACAGGGTGTCAATTTAGAGCATAAAATCAGTCGACAACACGATGTTTCAGTGTCGCTGGTTCCACAGCTCATCAGCACCATCTTGTGGTGAGGTCTGGTATTTTTTCTGGTTTTCTGATAGCGTTCAGAGTTCCTGAAGCAGCTTGGTTTGTGCGTTCTGCAGGTCGATACGAGGCGTTTGAGGGCTTGAGGGCAGAGGAGTGCGGGGTGTTGAACGGCTGTGAGAATGGACGATGCGTGCGAGTGCAGATGGGCTACACCTGCGACTGTTTCGACGGATATACGCTGGACATGTCGCGGATGGCCTGCGTGGGTAAGTGTGGCACAAGGTGCTGCTTTACAGTACAACAGCATTCGAACAATTCACTCATTCATTCTGTAAGTCTACAGCTCCTACCTCGGCTCATAGTGGAAACCAGGGCCTATCCCAGCATCTAATAAATTGGGTGCAATTATTAAATAAATGCATTTATTTATAAATAAATTTAAAAATTGGGTGCAATTAATATTAATAAAGAACACATCACCTGGACGGGCGGCACGGTGGCTTAGTGGTTTGGCATGTTCTCCTCTCTCCTCTCCTCTCCTCTCATGTTCTCCCCGTGTCCACGTGGGTTTCCTCCGGGTTCTCCGCTTTCCTCCCACAGTCCAAAAACATGGATCAAGTCAATTGAGTTCTCCAAATTGCCCCATATAGAGTGTGTCTGTGTGAGTGAGTGTGTGTCCAGTGATAGATTGGCGCCCTGTCCTGGGTGTATCTGCCCAGCGCCCAAAACGTTCTTCCCTGGATGGGCATGGGGAACCCCCACCGCAACCCTAATAGAGGATGAAGCGGAAGATAACGAATGACCTCCTGGACCTCCTCATGTCTAAGGTTTCCTCACACAGTCCACATGCATTCAGGGGGAATTGGTTGCTCTAAATTGCCCCTGTATAGCGATGGATTGGCGTCCTGTCCTGGGTGTATCTGCCCAGTGCTCCAAACGTTCTCCTCTGGATGGGCATGGGGAAACCCCCCTTGTGACCCCACTGTGATAGGGCACGTTCTCCAGTAGTTCTAAGAACTAAAAAAACGTTCCTCCGTTGTGAAAGTGCCCATGGATCTTTGCCCACAGGGGGCCGGGCCGCCGTGTTAGGTTACTGTGATGCGCAGTAAATTTGTTGATTTTATTTTGTTTTCTTTTTCAGATGTGAACGAATGTTCGGAGTTAAACACACAAATGTCACTGTGTAGAAACGGCAAGTGTGTCAACACACCGGGATCGTACAGATGTCAGTGTTTACCCGGTTACACCCTGTCAGAGCCCAACCACTGCATTTCCAGCACGTCATACACTAACACTGCCACTGAGTGAGCAGCAGGGGGTGCAACACACACACACACACACACACACACACACACACACTTATTTAATCAAAGCCAATATATTCTGCACTGTATTATAACACACCCACATATACACTCCAACACACACACACACAGACACACAGACACACACACTGCTACTTGAGATGAAGATAAATTTAATGTTTTTTAGAAACAAACCTGTATAAAAGTGTTTATCGTGTATTTTATTTGTTTTTTTATGTTATTTAGAAGGACTAAAAACAATCTGCAAATAGAAAGACAAACCCTACGAACTGAAAACTGGGGGATGAATGACTTTTATTTACCCCAGTGTGAGACAAATATTTTATTTTATAAATAATATTCAAGTTTCTTACGTACTGTCTTCTTTTACCCACCGCACTTTCTGGTCTTCTGGCTTTTCCTGGGTTTATCCAGCTTTACAGGTTGGACCTATAGTTTTGTACACATGAAGCAGTAAATACGACCCCAAAATATATGAGACATTGAAAACAGAACCATGAAGAGGTTTATTAAGATAAGATATTTTAATCTAGGAAATAATTTTTACAAATACAAAATGAAATGAGCATGAAAGTGTGTGTCACTAAAGAATTAACACACACGCAGTGTATTAATTGTCCTATCGAGATTCTTTAAAAATGTATTCTGTTATTTATATTTAAATTAAAATCCCCAAACGTACGGAATATTTATTTTGCTTGATTTTGTGCATAATTAATTTAAGGGGTCACATGGGAAATATTAAAACAAGTTATGAATTTTATGTTTAATAAGCTCGTTTAGGCAGATAAATTACATACGTATATTATACCATACAACAATCATTTTAATCCTGTATTTGTGTGAATTTGTGTTTTAATATTTAATATTCCATGGCATGGTGGCTTAGTGGTTTAGCATGTTTTCCTCTCAGCGCTAGGGATTCCCGGTTCGAATCCCCAATCTAGGTGGAGTTTCCATGTTCTCCCCGTGTCTGCGTGGGTTTCCTCCGGGTTCTCCGGTTTACTCCCGCAGTCCAAAAACATGGATCAAGTCAATTGAATTCTCAAAATTGCCCCATATAGAGTGTGTCTGTGTGAGTGTGTGCCCAGCGATGGATTGGCTCCCTGTCCTGGGTGTATCTGCCCAGCGCCCAAGACGTTCTCCCCTGGATGGGCATGGGGAACCCCACCGCGACCCTAACAGAGGGTAAAGCGGCAGATAATGAATGAATGAATGTTAAATATTCCACGAGTTTAATTGGCAGATTGTGCTCAACGCTGTCGATTAAACATGCAATACTGTTAATAGCCGCCAGATGGCAGTTCACGATTTCATGTTAGGACAGCGTCATATTAGAGAAGCTAATATGAAGTTAGTGAGAAATCAGCCAAACTCACAATGAAAACTAAGGTTTATATCGATAAACACTGAAATATAGAGTTTATATTTATATATAAAGATTCGATGGCACTTCGTCGCATATTGCGACAGCAGACCCGTGAATGGGGTTGCCAGTTGTACCAAAGATAAACAATCTTACATTTTTTAATTTATTCTGCCTACTGTGCAGACACACAGAGGAATTTGTCCTTTACAATTAACTAATTTGTCCTCCACAATTTGTGCAGTAACACACATACACAACACACACACACACACACACACACACACCGGTGAAGTGAGGACAAGTGCCCCGAGTGGTGGGCACCCTTAAATACGGCCCCAGGGGAGCACTTGGGGTCAGGTTCCTTGCCCAAGGGCACTTCAGCCGTGGTACTTGGTGGGACCGGGAATCGAGCCGGGGACCTTCGGCTCACAAGGCTGGTTCCTTAACCACAAGCCCATGACTGCCACATTTGTAGGTGAAGTGGATGTTGTGTTTTTATTACATCCACCTAAATGTTGCTCTGTTGCCTGAAAGCAACAGCAGAGTTAAAGAGGTGCTGTGTACTTTCAATAGAACACGAAGCAAAACTTACCTTATTTTCAATTCTTGTATTTAAGTTGGACGGCACGGTGGCTTAGTGGTTTAGCACGTTCGCCTCTCAGCGGTTCGAATCCCCATCTGGGTGGAGTTTCCATGTTCTCCCCGTGTCCGTGTGGGTTTCCTCCGGGTTCTCCGGTTTCCTCCCACAGTCCAAAAACATGGATCAAGTCCAAAAGTCCAAAGAGTTCTCCAAAAATTGCCCCATATAGAGTGTGTATGTTTGTGTGAGTGTGTGCCCAGCAATAGATTGCCCCCCCCTGTCCTGGGTGTATCTGCCCAGCGCCTGAGACGTTCTCCTCTGGATGGGCATGAGGACCCCCCCGCGACCCTAATAGAGGATGAAGCGGGAGATAATGAATGAATGTATTTAAGTTCAGCTGTTCGAACGTTAATATTTTGTTTGGAGTCTTGTGGGGGGGGGGGGTAAGTCACACAAAGCAGAACCCTGACAGACTGATGACTCTGAACTGCTTTACTCATCACTTTGGCTCGGTTTAAAATCACATAATGCATAGTAGGCAAAATCATACGTCTGTAATGTTTATTTTTGTGGTTGTCTTTGCTTAAACACACGATTCAGCTCCAGTTAAATCATGGGATAGCGCAGTATGTTGCGTATGCTTACTGCAAATTCTACTCGATGCCTACTGCTTAATGGGACGTATTAGTATGGCACACTGTGCTATCCCAAGATTCAACTGGAACTCAATCACGTAAGCAGGTTGTTTAAGTGTAAATGAGATACAACCTCGAAAATAAACCTAAAAATATTGTGATGTTTTAGTGAATAATGGAACCTTCACCGAGAGGGGGTGTGGCATCTGAGTGTAGAATGGCAGCCGTGATGCCTCTGAGGTTGCGTGGATACAACATGCTGCTTATTTTAAAAATCCTACAACTTTAAAGAGTACGAGATTAAAACTAGTACGTAAAGTTTAGTAGGCGATCGAACTCTCAGTTTGTTATTTTGTAAAATGACAGACCGCTGGTTCTCCGAGCCAACAGGCGTGCACTGCCCCAAACACACCGTGAACCACAGTATCAACACTCCATAAATAAAATAAGCACTGTGAAGAACCTTATCAGACATTTTTATATGATTTTACACAGAACTGTAAATATTAATGTTTTTATTTTAATGCACAAATTAAAACGTAACTTCTTGGCTGTTTTGGATAGGCTTCTCTGACTCCCCCTCTCTATTGATGCCACTCGCAAGCCTGGATTAATAGAAGGGCTCAGTCAGGAGGAGCATCTGGTCTGAAATGGTGCCAACTCGGTGAATCTTTTTTCTGTAACGACCCCAAACGGGAACACCCGCTTTAGTAGGTTCACCTTCTAAGCTCAGCTTCAGTTACCATAGAGATAGACTTTGTTTTGTTATTCTACGAACTGATCAGACTCTTATAAACTCCAGCAGCATCTCGGTGTCTGATCCACTCATACCTTCATAACACAAACTAACACACCATGCCAGTGTCCCTGTAGTCACGTATGCAGCACTAATAGTGAAGCTGATACAACAGACTGTAAGGGTTTAAACGAGGTGAACCTAATTGGCGAGTGAAGTGAGTGAATATTGCAGGCTCCTCCTGTCAGAATTTGCGGAATTTAGTAATTTTCAGTAATCACTGGTTCGTATGTCAGTATGTTTATTTAAACATTTCCATTAGAAGTGGGTTGGCATGGTGGTTAAGTGGTTTAGCATGTTCGCCTCTTAGCGCTAGGGATTCCCGGTTCGAATCCCCATCTGGGTGGAGTCTCCATGTTCTCCCCGTGTCCGCGTGGGTCTCCTCCGGGTTCTCCGGTTTCCTCCCACAGTCCAAAAACATGGATCAAGTCAATTGAATTCTCCAAATTGCCCCATATAGAGTGTGTATGTGTGAGTGAGTGTGTGCCCAGCGATGGATTGGTGTCCGGTCCTGGGTGTATCTGCCCAGTGCCCAAAACGTTCTCCCCTGGATGGGCATGGGGAACCCCCCCGCGACCCTAATAGAGAATAAAGAGCGAGATAATGAATGAATTGGAAGTGGAGATCCAATATAATTGAATCCAACCTAAACCATCCAATACCAGCTTTTACTCATCAATTAAATTCCAAGGGCTGCTGATGGAATGAAACGAAAAATTTTAAGCCAAGACTTCAGCTAAACCTGGTTCGTTAATATTATTCACCTATTCTAAAATAAGAAATAATTATTACTTCTTACTGTATTTTTATTTATTTATATCTCTTAACAGGTTTTTTTTCAACTAATAACAGAATCCCAGCCACTGTAACCGCTTTCAGTCGATCTTCTTAAGGGTCTAAGACCTTTTTTTTTTGTCGGGAGGGCTATAAATTAACTGTAAATGAAGTAGAGATAATGATGCAAGCCACGTGTCTGTTAGATGTCTGCCTCAGTCATATCTGTCTTCCTTCTCCAGTGACGAGCACTAAAGTATATAAATAGTAATGTTACTGTACAACAACAAAGCTAAAGATAGTATTATTAGTATCACGACGCTTGTAATTCATCAGGATCCAGTGCGAGAATGTACACAGAAGAAAATGTATCGGGTTCTAAACGTAATGCTGCATTCGCAATGTTGTGAAAAAGCTGAATTACACATCAGCTCGTGCTGCTGCACTGAATATCAGCGCCGCTGTCCATAAGTCATTCATCCGGTGTTATTAAAACCGCTTTGTGGTCATTAATTTCAACGTCTCATTTGTTCGAATCGAAATGGCCCCCATTTAACAGCATTTGCATATTTGCACTTTTGTTCTAAACAAGTGTGTGTCTGTGTGAACGCGGTGCTGCTAGATTAATTATGGACCGGAGTGTTTAACTTCAGCTTTTTTTACAGAAATAACTTTTTAAAATCTTCTGTATGAGAAGAAGTGCCTTAGTCCCGTTTCCTCCTCCATCCTTCGTACTTTATCCTTCATCCTCCAAATCTTTGGAGAAAGTCTTGCCAGGTTGCAAAGCTGCTACGAAACAGCCGTGGGATTCGTTTTCTTTCTTTCCTTCATCTCTCTTTTTGTACATTTATGCAGAAGAGCTTTGGTTTTTATGTATTTTAATGTGTTCATGTATAAAATAACTCCTGTATGATGCTTCATATAAATATGTATATTAATAAATCTTCATAAACCACAACACTCAGGTTTCCACCTCTGTTTTAATGCCTGATGTTTGAGAGGAACAGCAGCACCTGGTTTTGTGAGGGAGAGTCTATGTGTGTGTGCGGGTGTGTGTGTGTTTTTGTGCATGCAATTATGTGCATGTGTATATGTATTTGTGTGTGTGTTTACTTGCATTTGGTTATGGTTTTGTCTGTATTTTTCGTGCATGCAATTGTGTGTGAGCATATAGGCATATATATATATATATATATATATATATATATATATATATATATATATATATATAGTGTGTGTGTATGTATGTATATATGTATGTGTGTATTTATGTACATGTGTGTTTACTTGTGTTTATGTCCGTGCATAGGCTTGCTGTATACGTGTAGTGGTCTGTGTTTTGTACATGCAGTTGTGTGTGTGTGTGAGTGTGTGTGTGTTTGTACTTGTGAGTGTTTAATTTGTCCAATTGCATTCCATATGCTTAATATATATATGTGTGTCGTAGTTTGTGTGTGTCTCTGTGTGTCTTGATGTGTAGTTGTCCTTTGTGTGTTTATGTAAATGTGTGTGTGTGTGTGTGTGTGTTTTTGTGCAGGTGATTGTGTGCATGCCTGTCTGTGTATGAGTGAGTGTGTTAGATGTGCGTTTATGTGGATGTGTATTAGATTTTCCCCTTTAAGCACTATTAACCTGTCTCTGAGTGTGTGTGTATGTGTGTGTGTGTGTGTGTGTGTGTGTGTGTGTGTGTGTGTGTGTGTGTGTGTTGGTGTGTATGCAGAGAGAGCAAGAAGGACAGTATCACATGCTCGGCTCTCACGCTGCTTCATCTGCGCTCTGTTCTCAACTCTCATTCTGAACACTGTGTGTGAGAGTGTGTGTGTGAGAGTGTGTGTGTGAGAGTGTGTGTCATTCTGTAAGAGTGAAAGTGTATATATGAGTGTGTATGTTAGTGGGGATCAGTCTATGAGTGTGTGTGTGAGAGTGTGAATGTGTATCAGTGTATATATATGTGCATACGTCAGTCTTCATGTGGAGATAAGTGTGTGTGTGTTTGTGTGTGTGTGTGTTAGTTTAGGAGTGTGCGCAAGTGCCCATACAACCAGAGTACACACACAAGTGTGTGTGTGTGTGTGTGTGTGTGTGGACAAATGCAGATGGACTAACAGAACAGACCTGTGGATATACGTGGATCATCAGTGAGGTAAGGCCGACTCTTCATCACACTGTTTACATTCTGTATTAAACACTTTAGGATTAATGAAGTGGATTCGGAGTTCCGATTCATTCAACTCCATTCAATTGGTTCTGTGTGTCAGAGTCAGTGAGGTGCAGCCTCTGGAGTCGGTTCTGCCGTTGTGCTTCGGGATGATCGGATGGGGAATCTGTTCATGCACTGTGTCGTTATTCGGTACGAATCGTTTTGGAATCGATGATGAGATTCATGCTTTGAAAACGTGTTGCGGTTCATCTGCCTTGTTCTCATACGACGTGCTGAGAAAACTTTTATACAAAGTCCTGCATTTGTTGCTCAGAGCTGTGAACTAGTGGCGTGTTAGGGACCGTAAATCAGCTCAGCTGGACGGCTCTCTGTGCAGTTGGTGGAGTTTGTGTATATAATTAAAACAGAGCTGCAATTTAGAAAAGAACCCGAGTGAGTGTCAGAGCTCCGGTGCGGTGACGGGTTTAACTTCCCATCACACACAAAACAAATGACACTATTATATGTCATTGAATTATATTTAGGTTGTTTACTGTATGTAAATTCAGTCTGTTTAAAGGTTTAAAGTTTGTGTCTTATCTCAATTTGTATGAACTTAAATATATATATATATATATATATATATATATATATATATATATATTCATTCATTCATCCATCATCTTCCACTTTATCCCCTATTGGGGTCGGGGGGGGGGGTTCCCCATGCCCATCCAGGGAAGAACGTCTCGGGCGCTGGGCAGATAGACCCAGGACAGGGCGCCAATCCATCGCTGGGCACACACTCACTCACAGACACACTCTAAAGGGGGCAATTTTTGAGAATTTAATTAACTTGGTCCATGTTTTTGGACTGTGGAAGGAAACCGGAGAACCCGGAGGAAACCCACGCAGACACGGGGAGAACATGAAAACTCCACCCAGATGGGGATTCGAACCGAGAATCCCTAGCGCTGAGAGGAGAACATGCTAAACCACTAAGCCACCGTGCCGCCCTATATATATATATATATATATATATATATATATATATATATATATATATATATATATATATATATAAATTAT
>JAFMOD010000110.1:54766-72168 GCA_019802435.1 Corydoras maculifer
ATCTGTAGGTATCTTCCAATCTGACCGACTGTGATGCTGCAATTTCCAAACCTCACCTCACTTTATGTTAAATGTTTTTCACAGCAGGGAAGAAAGGATTTTTATGGGGCGACTGATATGATATAATTAAGCATGCAGAGATAAGATGCTTTGTGTCGTCGTATGTAGATCGTAAAATGACATGAGAATTGCTTTTCTGGCTGCTTTGATCGGCATAACTCACAAATTAGGAAGAGAAACATGATTTCAGAAACTTTCGCTGCGTGGATTCGTTTGCACCATGATAAGTGAAAAAAAAAATTGAAACCATAATATACAGGAGACGTACATGCAATGTACCCAATACTAGGGTCACAGGGGTGCCCATCCAGAGGAGAACGTTTCGGGCGCTGGGCAGATACACCCAGGACAGGGCGCCAATCCATCGCTATATATAATATATATATATATATGGAGGCTCTTAGGACATCAAATGTTCATCAGTGAAAGTATTAGTTCAAATTATAGCATAATTTCAAATCTGCAGTTTAAACTCTGGGTAAATCACAGTGGTTTAAAGTGTGTGTGTGTGTGTGTGTGTGTGTGTGTGTGTGTGTGTGTGGTCAGAGTACCTAATTCATTGTACTCTGACAAACATCTGACATGCTGTAATGTGTTATTGATGCAGTGAGTCACCTCAGAGTAAATCAGTGGAGCTTATCTCTCTGACACAGCCTTCATTATTAAACCCTGAATGATTCTTTGTGGTTTTGTAGATACCGTGAAATGTGACACTTGAAAAACAGACAAACGGAGGACGAGGAAAAAAGCTGACTATAAAATATCTTGGTGGTTTAATCAATCAATCATATATATATATATATATTCATGGTATTGCGTCTCCTCATTCTGTTTCACAGTGCAGTTCTGAGCAGGTGAATCATCCACCAACCCCGACAGCCACTCATCAATCAGGAGAAGAACCCAGAGTACAGAAGGACAGAATCCAATGGCATTGATTAAAACGAGAGATTAAAGTCGCCCAGCCCTGAAGGTGATGGGGTCGTGTACTCTGGGGAAGGCAGCCCCTCTGGAGCTGCTGCTGGACACCTGTATCAATGCCTTTGGTGAGAGTTACAGACTCGTAACCGTAGCAACAATAGTGGCACATGAATAAAACCTGTGACCCTGAGTGCATGGTAATGTTTATGAAGCTCATCTGAGCGTCATGACCACTTGGGAATGAGACGATTACAGATTCTGATGTTACGATTATTATACAAATGATTAACTTTACCAAAAAAGTGCCAGAAATCACAGGGACAATGCACGGTTTCTTTGCTTATTGGTTATTTATTTGGTGTAAATATGAAATAATTTTTATTTTGAAAGCACAAGGCTTTTGATGAATATTAACTTTTTGTGAAACTCAAAGTAAAAAAAAAATCTGTCCCCCCAAGTACATATACATACATTTATAAAAAATGTCAAATATTTTTTCTTATAAATGTCAACATGACGATGTTGAGACGCTCATGCTATTAATTGATCATAAGGTTTTTAATTGCACTTAATTGCAAAACCGATTCCTTGTCTCACTCCTAATGTCCACATGCTTTCAGACCCAGTGTGTTGATGGTATCTGGAATGCTTTGTGATTACAGTGTGCATGATGTGGCACTAATACAGTTAAAATGTTTATCTCCACATTTCTTTTCTGCATGTGTGCAGATGCTGATGGAGAGCTGAATGGTAATCAGCTGCCCCGGACTCTTTTGCTCATGCACCGCTGGTACGTCTCATCCACCGAGCTGGCAGGGAAACTTCTTCTCATATATCCTTTCCTTGTGCTAATGACGTTCTTAATTTCGCATTAAAATTGCAAATAGATCAGTGATCTGAGAAGAAGTTATAAACACCATGGAGAACACCATTTTAGACCAACTGGCAAAAACTTTTTCAGTTTTCACCAAATAGTCATCAGATTTTAAAACTCAAGTTATAATGATGCATTTATTAATGATGTTTTTATGTATGAAGGGTAGACGACATCTTAAATTCTTATATAGTCAGTATACCTGTAAGGACAAGTCCCTACTAAACATGGGGAGAACATCCCAACTCTACACAGAAAGCAGCCTATTCCTCTCTGCCAGTCATTTCTACTTACCAAAATACTAACCTCCTGGACTGTGATGGTGTTTATTGCTAATAAACGTTGAATCTTTTAACTCCTGAATGTCGGTGTTCTGGCCTTTAGTGGAATCTTCTTGCAGCACATGAAGCAAATATAGCAAGTATACAACCAGATTATGTTCAGGATGTAACCTGATCACAGTAGAGCTATGGCTTCTTTATGGTTTAGTTTGTTGTCCTTGTTGTCTTTAACAAATGTACGTATCGTGACTGTTCTGGAGCCAGCGGAGAGAGAACCAGACTCAAAATCTGCTACTTAATGAGGTACGAGCACTTCCTCTGACTCTACCACCTGCCCTTTTGCCAACGAATGCTGGGATGGGTTTTAGTCACCTAATCCCCCCCCACCACACCACACACACACACACACACATACAATAAATGAATCCTATAATTAACATATATGATATACACTGTAGTGGCAATTAAATATAGGGCTGTGTGTGTATGTGTGTGTGTGTGTGTGTGTGTGTGTGTGTGTGTGTGTGTTTGTGTGTGTGTGTTTGTAGGTACTGGATTGTCGAGTTTCCGGCTGAGTTCGATCTGGATCTCGGTCTAATCCGCCTGACGGAGGAGTTCAGAGACGTAGCAGCACAGCTGGGCTGCGACCAACACCTCCAACTGCTTGACATCTCCACCATGTGAGACCACACACACATATACACACACACACACACACATTTTACATGCCTTTGCATTTGTGCACAGAGAGACCTGTGTGTGATGAATCTGTCATGGTTGACCTATGAAGTTTAAAGCATCGCTCCGACGCTGATGAACTCCTTCTGATTTATGTTAATATTTGATAAACACAGAGTTTGCCCTTCTGTGGACACAGATTTCCGACTGCGATTGATTCCACATCTCCTGAATGAGTCGTGGGGTCTTATTGGTTCAGGATGCTCTCGGTATCAAATCGTCGCGGTTCATAAACCCAACAAACGGCACGCTCACGTCACATTTAATTAGCGGCCTGACGATTAGAGGGCTAATGGGAATGAAAGGAGGTGAAACCGGGACAATTAAAGAAGCACATCATACTTTAAGAGAACAATGTAGGACTCTGGATCGTGATCAGGGAAACGTCATGACTGATCGCTGGTAAACCCTTCAGGTTTTTGGTTTAGACAAGTCACAACGTTTCAATGTTTTGTACTTCTCCGGTACATGTGCAGACCGTCGTATGATTGGATGAGAAAGCTGACCCAGAGGAAGAAGCAGGTGAAGAAGGGCAAAGCCTCGCTGCTGTTTGATCACCTGGAGCCGATGGAACTGGCCGAACATCTGACGTTCCTCGAGTACAAATCCATCCGGCGGATATCAGTAAGAACCGCATCATAGACAATGATATCAGCCCATAACATGGGAATACACACAGGTGTGTGTGTGTATGTATGTATGTGTGTGTGTGTGTATGTATATGTGTGTGTGTGTGTGTGTGTGTGCACGCACTCAAAGTTCAAAAAGGAGGTTTATGGATTTGGTGAGCGAGGACATGCAGGTGGTTGGGGTTATAAAGCAGGATAACAGGATGAGCTGGAGAATAATGATCCTCTATGGCGCCCACTATTGGAAACAGAAAAATGTAGACGAACACACGATGCCTTTATATTTGTCTACAGTTGTTGCCCACTATATAGTACGCAGTAGGTGATTTGGGATGCAGCATGTTAACTTAACTAACATGTTATGTAAATGCTTCAGTAAGAACTTTATTAATAATATAACGCTCATTAAAGAGCTCATCTCATCTCATTACCCTCCACCTAAACCTTTACTAGGAACTAGGGTCACGGGGGGAGTGTGTGCCAATACATTCGTACACAGACACAAATGCACTATATAGGGGCAATTTAAAGCAGCCAATTCACCCTTATTTTGTTTTGCGTTGTGATCTTACGGTTTGGATTGATTTTATATCATTCATTCATTCATTATCCTCCGCTTTATCCTCTATTAGGGTCGCGGGGGGGGGGGGCATCCAGGGAAGAAGGTTTCGGGCGCTGGGCAGATACACCCAGGACAGGATGCCAATCTATCACTGGCACACACTTACTTCAACACACACTCTATATGGGGCAATTTGGAGAACTCAGTTGACTTGATCCATGTTTTTGGACTGTGGGAGGAAAACCGGAGAACCCGAGGAAACCCACGTGGACACGGGGAGAACATGGAAACTCCACCCAGATGGGGATTCAAACCGGGAATCCCTAGTGCTGAGAGGCGAACGTGCTAAACCACTAAGCCACCGTGCTGCCCGGATTTTATCTCAGATCTATGAAACCAACGGCTAAAATGAAAGGTCTTTATTGAAGGTCTTTGTTGAAATGCAGCGGTATTTTTCCGAAGTGTGACCTCAGACCCTGGATATCAGTTTTGATTAAAACAATTCCACTGATGAAGCTCAGAAATGGAAACAACACGAGATAAGACCCTTTTTTTCCCCCAGTAAGCAGATTTAGCAGCTCTGCCCCTTTTAATGGAAACATGTTTTATTTTCCATAATACACCTCCACATGCTGAACACCAGCAGCGCAGGGAACTTAACACTACCACTTTTAATCGGTGCCTGACCGGCTGCTTGATGAAGGCGAGGTGTGGGGCTTGTTCTGAAGTCTTTATTGACTCTGTGATGCCGCCCTTCAGGGAGCATTTGTAGGTGTCTGAATCTCGAATAGGCGGCACGGTGGCTTAGTGGTTAGCATGTTCTCCTCTCAGCACTAGGGATTCCCGGTTCGAATCCCCATCTGGGTGGAGTTTCCATGTTCTCCCCGTGTCTGCGTGGGTTTCCTCCGGGTCCTCCGGTTTCCTCCCACAGTCCAAAAACATGGATCAAGTTAATTGAATTCTCAAAAATTGAACTGTTTAGAGTGTGTCTGTGTGAGTGAGTGTGTGCCCAGCGATGGATTGGCGCCCTGTCCCGGGTCTATCTGCCCAGCGCCCGAGATGTTCTTCCCTGGATGGGCATGGGGAACCCCACCGCGACCCTAATAGAGGATAAGCGGAAGATAATGAATGAATGAATCTCGAATAGTGCACAGTGGACCAGCCATGATGTTGTGACATCATAAGCAACCTGTTAAAGGTGAATCTCTGATAATGGATGTGGTTTATGTGGTGATTTGTTGTCAGTTCACAGACTATCAGAGCTACGTGGTGAACGGCTGCGTGATGGACAACCCGACCCTGGAGCGGTCCATCTCGCTTTTTAACGGGGTGTCACAGTGGGTCCAGCTGATGGTGCTGAGCAAACTCACACCTCAACACCGAGCCGACGTCATCAGCAAGTTCATCCACGTGGCGCAGGTAACACCCCCCCCCTCTCCAGAAACATTTGCTGCATTATATTTGGTCATTTATTGGATTTATTGGTCATTTATTATCCAAAGCGACTTACAGGGTGAGCACAGGGTTCATCACAACACCCCTGGAGCAATGAGGGTTTAGGGTCTTGCTCAAGGACCCACACTGGTAACTTTAGTGGACCTGGGATTTGAACCCCCAACCTTTAGATTGATAGCCCAACACCCTAACCACTGAGCTACCACTCTCTCAGAAACCACACCAGCTTCCCATCCATCCATCCATCCATTATCTTCCTCTTTATCCTCTATTAGGGTCACGGGTGGGTGGGGGGGGGGGGTTCTCCATGCCCATCCGGGGAGAAGGTTTCGGGCCCTGGGCAGATAGACCCAGGACAGGGCGCCAATCTATCGCTGGGCACACACTCACTCACACAGACACACTCTATATGGGGCAATTTGGAGAACTCAATTGACTTGATCCATGTTTTTGTTCTGTGGGAGGAAAGCGGAGAACCCGGAGGAAACCCACGCGGACACGAGGAGAACATGCAAACTCCCCCCAGATTGGGATTCAAACATGGAATCCCTAGCGCTGAAAATCTTAAGTCACATGACCCATTGGTGATCCAGCTCATTGTAAAGCATGTCCACTGGGATGGTCACCAGCGGGTCCCCAAATCCAACACACCGGTCCCCTAACTGACGGTGGCGTCTGAATGTTTCCAGCCGTGTGTTCGGAAACCGCCGGCCTGCTTTAGGGCCAGCACTTGATTGAATGGCGCTGAAACGGGGCGAGGCCCCCTGCCTGTCGGGCGCTGAAGTGCTCAGATAAAGGATGCTGACATTTTCGGGGGGGCCTTTGATATGCAAATGCGTTTCGTGCGAGAGAAACAGAAGAGTGGACGTGGGCGAGTGTTAAAGACGTAATGTACGTGCTTTTAGTAAAAGCTATTCATGTTCCGCTGATTTTTATTTTTTTTTCCAGAACAAAGCCGAGCTTTTCACTCAGGAGCAATTACACCGCGCGGCTAAGTGCATTAGCATTAGCGCAGGCGGCTGGAGTGAGGCTCCCTCTCAGCTGGGGGGGGGTCAGGGATCCGACCAGCCCGTTTTAAAAGGGGGGGGGGGGGGGCGACAAGAACCAAAACACTGACAAGTCCGTCTGTTTGTATGAATGTTCTTTATGTTTGTAGGTGATGGTTGTGACAGTTCAGCGCTTTAGCAGTGAATCTAATGACTCAGAGTCGTGGAGATGACTCATGGTTACTGACTCACGTTACTGACTCATGGTTACTGAGTCATGGTTAACTGAGTCATGGTTACTGACTCGCAATTACTGATTTGCAGTGACAGACTCACGATTACAGACTCACAATTACTGACTCGCGGCTACGGACTTACAATTACAGAGTCATGGTTACTGACTCACGGGTTACTGAGTCACGGGTACTGACTCATGTTAATGTCTCGCGGTTACTGAGTCATGGTTACTGAGTCACAGGTACTGACTCACGTTACGGAGTCATGGTTACTGAGTCATGGGTAACTGACTCATGGTTAACTGAGTCATGGTTACTGACTGGCAATTACTGATTCGCAGTGACAGACTCACAATTACTGACTCACGGCTACTGACGTACAATTACTGAGTCACGGTTACTGACTTAAGTTTACTGACTCACAGGTTACCGAGTCACGGGTACTGACTCACGTTAATGACCTGCGGTTACTGAGTCACGGTTACTGACTCGCAATTACTGATTTGTGGTTGCTGAATCACAATTACTGACTCGCAGTGACAGACTCATTATTACAGACTCTCAATTACTGACTCACGGCTACTGACTTACAATTACAGAGTCATGGTTACTGAGTCACGGGTACTGACTCACGTTAATGTCTCGCAGTTACTGAGTCATGGTTACTGAGTCACGGTTTCTGAGTCACGGTTACTGACTCGCAATTANATCAGAAACTCCTCCACCTGCAGAACTTTAACACCCTGATGGCGGTGGTTGGAGGGCTGAGTCACAGTTCCATCTCTCGTCTAAAGGAAACCCATGCGCACCTCAACGCTGACGTCGCCAAGGTAAAACATGAGTGGGGCGAAAGAGAACATACCAAAGTACCTGATAACTATCTACTGTAAGCCTGTGTGTACATTTTTGAGTCACAGTGTTAACTCCACCCATCTGAATGTCTGACTCGCAGATCTGGAGCGAAATGACGGATCTGGTGTCGTCGAAGGGAAACTACAGTGCGTATCGCAAAGCGTACAGCGACTGCGAGGGCTTTAAGATCCCCATCCTGGGCGTGCACCTGAAGGACCTGATCGCCGTGCATGTCATTTTTCCGGACTGGATCGACAGAAACAAGCTGAACCTGGTGAAGATGCAGCAGCTGCACATCACCTTTAAAGAGCTGATGACGCTGCAGAGCTCCGCCGCTCACGTGGAACCCAATATGGACCTGATTCACCTGCTCACTGTGAGTCGCTGCGTCGCTGTACGGGCAGAATGTGGGTGGGGCAGTCATGGGCTTGTGGTTAAGGAACCAACCTTGTGACCTGAAGGTCCCAGGTTTGATTTCTTTTCTGGTCCCACCAAGTACGACGGCAACTTATTTCTGGGCTCACTTCACTCAGTGTGTGTGTGTGTGTGAGAGTGTGAGTGTGTGTGTGTGTGTGTGTATTTCACTGCACAGATGGATGAAATGTGTCGAACACATTCCTCTGTGTTTAAAAACAGGAGGCAAAATAGATCCCTTTATCAATTTAGGGTCGCGGGGGGGTTCCCCATGCCCATCCAGGGGAGAATGTTTCGGGTGCTGGGCAGATAGACCCAGGACAGGGCGCCAATCCATCGCTGGGCACACACTCACTCACACATATACACTCTATATGGGGCAATTTGGAGAACTCAATTGACCTTGATCCATGTTTTTGGACTGTGGGAGGAAACCCACGCGGACACGGGGAGAACATGGAAACTCCACCCAGATGGGGATTCGAACCGGGAATTTCTAGTGCTGAGAAAAGAACATGCTAAACCACTAAGCCACCGTGCCGCCGTCTTTATCAATCTATCACTTAATATTGTGTGTTTTAAGTATAGGAGGCTTTCTTTTTTGAGGGCATGACGAAGGCTCCCAGAGATGTTGCTCCAAAAAATATGGGGATGAGGGTTAAGGGCCTTACTCAGGGTTTTGAACCTTCAGACCTATTGCTTTCTGTAAAACATAGAACTTCTGATTTACTATAATCACTTTCTTCATTATGGTGTCTGTTTGATCCACACAGCTGTCATTGGATCTGTACTACACAGAGGATGAGATCTATGAGCTGTCTTTATTACGAGAGCCGCGAAATCCCAAGTCTCTGGTGAGTAGGTTTGTTAAAAACGTGCCTCCCCATCACGAGGTCACTGAAGACTGAAGACGGGTTGGAATTTTGTAGTCAGCATCATTCATTCATTCATTATCTCCCACTTTATCCTCTATTAGGGTCGTGGTGGGGTTCCCCATGCCCATCCAGGGGAGAACGTTTCGGGCGCTGGGCAGATAGAACCAGGACAGGGCGCCAATCCATCGCTGGGCACACACTCACTCACTCACTCAAACACACTCCATATGGGGCAATTTTGTAGAACTCAATTAACTTGATCCATGTTTTTGGGCTGTGGGAGGAAACCGGAGAACCCGGAGGAAACCCACACGGACACGGGGAGAACATGGAAACTCCACCCAGATGGGGATTCGAACCGGGAATCCCTAGCGTAGTCAGCATCATGTTAGACACATATTTATCACTCTGTGTCGCATCGGGATCGGGATAGTGTGTAAATACAGGAGCTCTCAGAGCGTTGGAGATAACCGCTGCTATTATTAACCATTTGCATGACGTCGTGGATCGTTGGGTTTAATTTACTCTGATCTTCTGTGTTCTGTCATGAAGCCGACGTCGCCGACCACCCCGAGTAAAACTCACGCCCCTCTGGATTGGGCTTCAGGAGTCACCACCAAGCCAGATCCCTCTGTGGTCAACAAACATATCCGCAAAGTGGTGGATGTGAGTAACATATTCAAAATGCCTTTTATTTATGTGTTTGCACTGGTTTGTACCATTATCTGGGTCGCTTCCCAGACAGGAGGAGCAAAGTTCTCACTGTGTTGGCATGTTCTCCCCATGTCTGGTGTCTCTCCTCCATTCTTATCACTGGTTTTTCATGTTTTCACCGTTCTCATGTTAGTACAGGGATGGATGACACATGATCCCCTCAGGTATGAATGTGATGTATGGGTGACCAGTTTTAAGATTATTGCTGGGCATACACTCACTCACTCACATAAACACACTATATAGGGGCGATTTAGAGCAGTCGAATCACCTTGAATCCATGTTTTTGGAGGAAACCTTGGGAAGCTGGGGGAAGCCCATGTGGGCATGGAAAGAACATGGAAACTAAAAACTTTAGTAGAAAGTTTAAAACTCTTAAATAAATCCATCTAATTACATGATTTCCGTGTTTTTTTTTCCCGGGTGAGCAGTCTGTGTTTCGGAACTACGATCACGACCGCGATGGTTACATTTCCCAGGAGGACTTTGAGAGCATAGCGGCGAACTTTCCCTTCCTGGATTCCTTCTGCGTTTTGGATAAAGATCAGTGAGTTGCTGAGGTCTCGTTTTTTTTCTCACCTTTTTTTTTTTACACATGTGATCCAAAGATATAACGTCGCTCGTATGGCGTTCTCTCTCCACCTGTTCCTGTAGAGACGGCTTGATCAGTAAGGACGAGATGATGGCCTACTTCCTGCGCGCCAACCCCGTGCTGCAGTGCAAGATGGGACCCGGCTTTATCCATAACTTCCAGGAGATGAACTACCTGAAGCCCACCTTCTGTGAACACTGTGCTGGATTCGTAAGTTTTCGTTCCTGCATCAGTTCACCTGTGCACTCCTGAGAGTTTTAATGGTTCTGACATCATCAGCGTGAACTGGGAACATATACCAACAAACCAATACCTCGCGAGGGCAGGATGTAGACACTGAAACACCCAGATTTGGGCTGGGGGCGCTGTGGTTCAACAGACAGACAATAAACACAGAAGAGCCAGAAATGAGATCTGTTTTATATATATATATACATGGTGGCACGTTGGCTTAGTGGTTTAGCATGTTCTCCTCTCAGCACTAGGGATTCCCCGTTCAAATCCCCATCTGGGTGGAGTTTCCATGTTCTTCCCGTGTCCGTGTGGGTTTCCTCCGGGTTCTCCGGATTACTCCCACAGTCCAAAAACATGGATCAAGTCAATTTAATTTTCAAAATTGCCCCATATAGAGTGTCTCTGTGTGAGTGAGTGTGTGCCCAGTGATAGATTGGCGCCCTGTCCTGGGTGTATCTGCCCAGCGCCCGAGACGTTCTCCCCTGGATGGGCATGAGGAACCCCCCCGACCCTAATAGAGGATAAAGCGGGAGATAATGAATGAATGAATAGTGAGTGTGTATATATATATATATATATATATATATATATATATATATATATATATATATAGAGAGAGAGAGAGAGAGAGAGAGAGAGAGAGAGAGAGAGAGAGAGACTTATATATAAATTTATATATAAGTCAAAAGTCTCACTCTTTAATACTCTGTGTAGGTTGTTATACTCTGTACTAACCACCAGGTGGCTTAAGAGGCTTTATTTTTGCGATTTTTAGCGAGCCATCAACAGCGCACCCCTCAGCTTGATTTGGGGCGTGTCAGCTTGTCTTTGCCATCACAACAACATAATTCATGTCTATTTAAAAGGTGTCAAGTGCAATCAACCAATCAGCGTGTCCCTCGCCATTCCATTTAAGAACCAGATGGGTGCGCTCTGACGTTTGCAGGGAAGCTGTGCACATGCCGCTTCATGCTTCACGGCCTGTGCATGTTGTTCAAGACAAACTGTTTCTATTGCAAGAAAAAAAGAATGACATTTCAATTTATGATCTCAAGTGATTTCATTATTAACCCAAAAGATCACCGGATGTTTTTCCAGCTTTGTTCTGCCCTCGGTCTGTTGCGTCTTGCAGAACGGTGCCGTGCTGGACTCACTGATTACACAGCAGATGTCCAACCAGATGATACGTTATCTAAACCCTTATAACGTAATAACAGCTCTGATGTCATCACAGCTCTGTTTCACAGAGATACAGACGTATCAGCTCGTTCTGTTGATCCTGCGGTTCTTATTTTGGGGAAATAAAGCAGAGAGTTTTCCACGTGTGGCCTCAGTGACTGTTTACACAGCGCCGGGTTTATTTATTGCTTGTCGTTCAGCATGAAACTCAAAAACGACGATCTGTATGCGATATCAGTACAATATAATAACGCATGCTGTCCGTCCTGTGGAAATTAAACTTGGGATTATTAAACGTGCAGCTCGCCCTGTTCCAGCATTTCTGTAAAGACGTACTATGATATATATCGAATATCATCCAGTATCTTCCACTTAACCCTATACTAGGGTCATGGTGGGGGGCAGGGGTGCCCATCCAGGGGAAAAGTTTTAGGACAGGACACCTTTATTGATGGGCACACATACACACACACCCAAACCCACAAACACCGACAATACCAAGAGAATTCAGAGCATCCAATTCACCTCTAATCCATGTGTTTGGACCGTGCGAGGAAGCCGGAGAATCCAGAGGAATCCCACGCTGACACGGGGAGAACATGCAAACTCCACCCAGATGTTCAGGATTTAAACCTGGATCCTCAGCGCTGAGAGGAGAACATGCTAACCACTAAATCACATGCCACCCGTCAGTTATAAATGACACATTTAGACCACCTCCATGTCAGTCCCATGTTTTTGGAATGAAATGTCCAGCACCACCACGTTCATCACGCCTGTCTATGTCATTTTGACCTTATAGTGTGTAACGCGCTGATTTTTGTTGCCAGATAATGAGATGTTAATCCAATGTTTTCTCTCTTTCTTCTCCAGTTGTGGGGGATCATCAAACAGGGCTACAAATGTAAAGGTGAATCATTTTCTTGCTTTCACGTGTCCATAAAATGCCCCTGTTAATTTTAGTAGTATTAGACCCTTGGTATGTTCTCCTTTGTACTTATTTTTTGATGCCTGTTTGAACTGCAGCATGTGGAACCTTCCAGAAACCTTCCCAGCATATTTTTTTTGCTTTTTTTTTCATGTGTGTTGCAGCCATCGATTAACAAACTTCTGTTCTGTTGTGATGTTTTTGTATTTAATGGGTTAAAAAAGTGTAATGATGATTTTGGGCGTCTTTAGTTTTTCATGATGCCAAACTGTGCTTCTGTTTGCTTTATGAACGCAGATTGTGGAGTGAACTGTCATAAACAGTGTCGTGAGTTGTTGGTGTTGGCGTGCCGCAGACTCCCGCGCTCCACCTCCCTGTGCAGCGTCTCTCCCGGCGCTCACAGCTCGCTGCCCAGCAGTCCAACACTGCCGACCAACAAGGGTACGGAGAGAAAAATACATCATGGATCTGCTTCAGTTAAAACCATGACACGTTATGTTTAAAAGTTTGCTGACACCCCTTGTTTTTGGGGATTTCGGACCTGGCCGTAATGACCACACCCATATTTATTTAGGCTTGATGGTTTTCATGCTGAAACTAAAGTAGGGGGTCCATTCCAGTCTCTACAGGGGAGAGGGAGTTGCCCAAATAGTTGTTATGGTTACATGATAATATTCAAATCATCAAATAAGTTTTATTAACAAATAAGAATTATGAATATTCTTGCAAATAGAACCAATTTAAAGTGTTTTTGTGATAGATTGATATAAAAAGGACTTGAATTCTGTATGTCTTGGAGCTTTGGTAGTTTCTCCAGCCCAACCCTCTGACCTGTGTCTCCAGATGAGGATGAGGTGTTCGAGTTCCCGGTGGTGTCGTCTCCGAGCTCTGACATGGAGCCCAAATCCATCACCCTGATGACGGGTTCGGCTCAGCGGATCTCCGTGCGCTTCCAGAGAGCCACCACCAGTCAGGCCACGCAGACCGAACCCCTGTGGACCGACCACAGCTGGAGCGAGTCCGGCTCCGGGTCGCACACGTTCCCCAAAATGAGATGTAGACCACATCGGAAGAACTCCAAAAACAAAGGGTTCGCTCGCTGGGAGAACAAGAGCGGCGTCCACGAGCGGACGGACTCGCAGGAACAGATCGAGGAAGAAGAGAAGAGGAACGGCGTGCCACCATTACATCATCAATATAACCAGGCCTCCAAGGTACACACCTAACGTTTAATAAAGCAGTGGGGTACGAGAGGGCGTGGCCTTATTCTGAAGAAATCATGGGAAAGAGGTGTTATTAGGCATGACATGGAGTACAATTCCACTTCTTTCCTGTGATTTATTCACAACAATACACAACCTCGTGTGTCTTATTACTTTTATAAAACACCTACAAACACACTACAATAAAAAAATAGGTTCAGAAATGTGTTTATTAAAGGCAAAATCATTAAAAATCTGCTCTTTTGTGACATAATGTAGTCTGGTGTTTGAAGTGAACGCTGATCGCTGAAACAGGATTCTGATTTCTGTAATGGTAAAATACTGCCATCCACTGGCCAAACTACATAACGCAGTTTATAGAATACATGGTGGAAAATAATGTATTGTATATCATGCATTATTATGAATGTGAAGCTCTCAGAGGTGTGTGTTATTCACAATAATATCAGATTTAAAATCTAAATTAAAAGAGCTGCATTATTTATTATATAAAGCATTGAAATTATAAATTATATTATAAAATTATATCGATTTTGTGAAAGAAATTTAGAACTTCAGTCTGTATTTCGACTTTAATTGCAAAAATGTGAAATATTATTTGTGCGAGTGTTGAAACACATCACCTAATTATTTAGGGAAGGCCCTTCTAGTGCACAACTCACAAAGATGCCCTTTATTCGTCATCATGTTGCCGTCCTGATACTTTTGTTATATAATCTGTATTTGTTCCTTTAGTCTTTTACCAAATCCCCGAACCCTCAATGCCGTCAGTCACGTAGTTTTGATGCTTTTGTCTCCCTCACAACTGGTTCAAGGTCCCAAAATATCCCCTCATGAAATCCCTTCCCTCGGTAGCCATGGTGACAGCAGGGTGTTCCGGGTCTCTGTCTCTTTGTGGACTAGGAGATTATCTCTATCAGGGCCAAAACGGACAGACGCGGGGGGGGGGGGGTGGTTAATATGGAGAGGTTCTGACGGCTGCGGATCATCTTGCAGTTAAAACGGGTTGGACTGCTGCGAGTTGAACAGGTGCACGGGCGCATAGGGTGATCGGGTGTAAAGTGATTCCAGCACATTTGCAGTACAAACTGTGATCCTCTCTGTCAGATAAAATACATCTAATGACGTGAAGACCACTCCGTTACTCTACCTTTTATTTTTTTTATTTAGATCAGCTGACTTGACATCTCCAGGGGCCCAATCGGGACCCAGGGGAGATCGTCAGCTCCACGGCCCAGGGTGCTCTTCGCTCTGGGGGACGTGTTGGGGTGCCTCAGGCCCTCGAGTGACCTGAAATAAAGGGTCGCAGAGAGAAGACGAGGTTCCTGCACTGTAAGGCGGATGACGGCAAGTGACTGCAGCGGTGAAACAATATGACTTTAAACATTAAAATCCCGCCCCCATCATGCGGAACTCAGAGCTGGGACATTAGCACAGCGTGCCGTACCACTGAGTCTGTATCATGTTGGACGAGGCGACGTGTTTGTGTATGTTATGAGTTACGGATGAAAAAAGTAGGTTAAGGTTAGTATGATTTTTTTTTTTTTTTTATGAAGGAAGGTTAATCTAATGGTAACATCTACTCACCACCAGCCACTATCTGTAATTAGAAGTATAAACAGTACATATGCAACTTTGCAAATGATGCCGCCTGCTGGTGAAGCCATAGAATTGCATGTGCTGGTGAAAAGGAGATTTGTCTGACTTTTATTGCCTATCCCTTCAGGCCAGCAATCTCCAGCATACGTTTGCGTTTTCTCCTGATTTAAATTTTTTTTTCTCATTCGGGCTGGACGACTAGTTCTGAAGTTGTACTTTAACACTTGTTTTAATTTGTAGGTGGGCTGAATTAATGCAGTGGATTATTTAAAATCCCTTTTTGTTTTATACATTATGAAAACGACACTACAGGTGGTTTGAAGGCTAATGATGGTGTAAAGATTATAAGTCTATGACCTTTATGATATAAAGTATGTACTGTATACTGATAAAATACAGTGTACTGATCAAGTATACTTAATATATATGCTGCGTATGAAATCTGCCAGACCTGTACATACTGCTTTGGATGTATGTACTGTGTATGTTTTTTTTTCTTCTTTTTTCTCAACATGATTGTGTGAGTCCAGTTGAATCATGGGATCATTGATCAATGGGTCATTCAGGGCGGTATCGCGTATTACTTGATGCCTACTGCGTATTCGGACATACAGCCCACAGCTTACAGCTTTTTATCTTCTATGTTGGTTGCAGTAGGCGATTTCTCACACAGCCATACAGATGTGTATCAACTGTGCGCTGTAATATTCATTAAATTAACATTATCTTGATAATGATACTAGTATACTACTGTTCTGTAGACTGTTATAATACTATACCACTAAAATTGGATAAAGTACATGTAGATATTGTAATATTTGCAGTCTGGTGTGTTAGGATTTGTGTAAATATTGACATATGAATGCGGTTTGATATTACAAGCCTATTTGTGACATCATAATGTGATGCCATACTTGTACATTTCTCACCGTTGTAACACAAATCTTGTTAGAGGTGCATCACATGACGGGTGTAAGGAGCAGGTACGCGTTAAAGGGTTCGCATCAGACATGCTATTAAGCAAATGTCGTTCACGAGCAGATGGAAGTTCAGGTGATAAAATGTAGTTTGTGTAATAAAGGAAACTTTTCCGTTCGTCGATCGTCAGCCTTCATTCATCTTTCAGAGTCCTGCCTTTCAAACCTCCCCCATAACAGTCGGTCTGATGTATACAGGTACGTTTAGAGGACTAAAGCCAAACAATGTGTACCATTACAGTACTTTATGTTGAGTTTTTCTATACCGTGTTCATTCATTCATTATTTCCCGCTTTATCCTCTATTAGGGTCGCGGTGGGGTTCCCCATGCCCATCCAGGGGAGAACATCTCGGGCGCTGGGCAAATAGAAACAGGACAGGGCGCCAATCTATCGCTGGGCACACACTCACTCACACACACACACACACTGTATAAGGGGCAATTTTTTGAGAATTCAATTGACTTGATCCATGTTTTTGGACTGTGGGAGGAAACCGGAGAACCCGGAGGAAACTTACGCAGACACGGGGAGAACATGGAAACTCCACCCAGATGGGGATTCGAACCGGGAATCCCTAATGCTGAGAGGCCACCGTGCCGCCTCTATACCATGTTATATAGTTTTATCATATATCCCGTACTATAACTCGACCTACTGTTATGTGGTACTACCAACTGTAGTTTTACACATGTACAATAGCAGCCTTCCCAAAATTTCTTGGGTCCGATGAATGAATGATAATGTAGAGTAACCCGCAGTGTTCCAATATACTATAGTCCCAGACTATAGTTCAGTGCACTGGTACTATTTATTTAGTCAATGTATTATACACGGGCGGCACGGTGGCTTAGTGGTTAGCACATTCGCCTCTCAGCGCTGGGGATTCCCGGTTCGAATCCCCATCTGGGTGGAGTTTCCATGTTCTCCCCGTGTCTGCGTGGGTTTCCTCCGGGTTCTCCGGTTTCCTCCCACAGTCCAAAAACATGGATCAAGTTAATTGAATTCTCAAAATTGCCCAATTTAGAGTGTGTATGTTTGAGTGAGTGTGTGCCCAGCGATGGATTGGCGCCC
>JAFMOD010000110.1:72980-85622 GCA_019802435.1 Corydoras maculifer
CACTAGGTTCTATTAGCAACAATCATAGTATTGGGTGTTTTACAGTGTGCTACAGTACACAGCAATTCTGAGGTAATATATACTGTAGCTTTTGCTGTGGTACTATGTGCTCTTATGACCGCGCTAGATATTTAACGCTATAGAACTGCTACAGGGCGACACGGTGGCTTAGTGGTTTAGCATGTTCTCCTCTCATCGCTAGGGATTCCCGGTTCGAATCCCCATCTGGGTGGAGTTTCCATGTTCTCCCCGTGTCCGTGTGGGTTTCCTCCTGGTTCTCCGGTTTCCTGCCACAGTCCAAAAACATGGATCAAGATAATTGAGTTCTCCAAATTGCCCCATATAGAGTGTGTTTGTGTGAGTGTCCAGCGATAGACTGGCGTCCTGTTCTGGGTGTATCTGCCCAGCGCTGGGTGTAACAAAACGAGACACACAGGAAGTTCACCACAAGCTGTGATGTCATCACGTCTTTATTGCTCGCCGGCCGCCGTTTCGCCCCTTCAGCTCGTTCGATCGGCGCCTTTGAAACCGTTTTTGGAGTCAAAATAAACGTTTGTAGTTGAAACTCATGCAGGGGGGAGAGGTGTGGTGGGCAGGGGGGGGCTTTCAGAGGAACAAACTTTGTAGAATCAACGTCTAAAGCAAAAAGGTAAACGAACGTAACGTTTCAGTCACCAACCGTTTTCAACAAACGCCGCGTCATCGGCTCCAGAGGAGTGACGGGACAGGCCGGAGGTCCGAGGAGTGGAACCCAAAGCAACCTTCAACGTGGAACAAGTTTGCATTGAGAATTCCTGCATTAAAACAAACTCCAGGTGCACCCCCCCTCCCCCCCCAAAAAAAGGAAAAAAAGACTGAGGTCACATGACCTCCAACCTTCTGATAGCACGGCAAAACATTGCTCCTCTAAGTGCTCCGGTATTCTGATCCAGCTGATCGCCGGTCCTCCTTTCGTCTCGGTGGGGCTCTGCGGTGACCTCCTGAGGCCTTAACTAGAATAGAAGCCTTGCCCAAAACCTGACTGATTATACTGCTGCCCCCCCTGCTGGAAGAACTGTTCAAATTGGCCACCTTGGTTTAAATTTTGCCCTCCTCTTCCTCCCCAACCTCCACGACCACCTCTGCCTCGACCTCCACCCCCACCCCCACGACCACCTCTACCACCTCGGTCTTGCTGACGCCCTCCTTCTTGGTAGTGACCCTTATTGCCCCCTCCTTGGCCCTGCTGTCCCCCTTGGTAACCCCCTGAATTGTATACTTGTCCTTGATGTCCTCCTTGATAGCCACCTCCTTGGTGTCCTCCTTGATAGCCACCGCCTTGCTGTCCTCCTTGATAGCCACCACCTTGGTAGCCACCACCCGGATACCCCGGTCCTCCCTGTGCATGGTGCCCTCTTTGCCCGCCGTGATGCCCTCCTCTTCCTCCATCCTGATAATAACCTTGCGATCCTCCTTCTGACCAGCCTCCTTGTACTTTAGCTCCTCTGTCCCCTCGGCCACCTCCTCTGCCCCCCTGGTACTGCTCGTAGCCACCCCTGCCTCCGCCTCGTCCTCCACCGCCCCCAGTGGGTCCATCTTGGCGTTTCTGCCACGTCGGCATCTCCGGAGGTGGTGGCTCGATTTCGTTCGGCCTCCCTCCACGATCCGGAACCCGGCCCATTAAAATCTGTGATGGGAAGGGGGGGGGGGAAGCAGGTTTGTTTTTTAGTCTGACAGTAAGAAAAAAAAAAAAAAATTACCACACATTTCTCAAGTTTACCAAGAATACATGGGAACTTCACCTTGTTTATGGCACAAGAGGTCTTCTCTCGCATTTGACCGCTGCTGGTACGTAGGATTTTGGACAGATCCTCTCTGGCGGCGAGCAGGTGGGCGACACACACTTTGCTTTTAGCAGCGAGGGAAGCCCGCAGAGGAGGGTACACTTTGTTTAACTTGTCTGAATGAGTCTGGAAAAAAAAACAAAAAAACTGCTCAGGTGGAGTCTGATGGAGTTGGGGTCGGTCAGGATGCTGCGTGGGCTCCAGGGTCAAACAGTCCTACAATGACCCCGACGCCTCAGGTCTTTAGAGATCTCACGTTCCAAAACTTCTGCTAAAAAATATTATATTTTCCTTTTTTTTGCACTTTAAGTCTTTAAATCTTTTAAAACTACTTTGGTTTAAAATACACACATTAAATATAACTGAGTTTGTTTAGATTTTTAACCCTTTATAGATCAGCATGTTCAAAATACATTCAAATTATTATAAAATTAAATTTTCATAACAGCTATATATACACACACACACACATACGTATATATATATATTCATTCATTCATTATCTCCCGCTTTATCCTCTATTAGGGTCGTGGGGGGGGTTCCCCATACCCATCCAGGGGAGAACGTCTCGGGCGCTGGGCAGATAGACCCAGGACAGGGCGCCAATCCATCGCTGGGCACACACATACACACTGTATATGGGGCAATTTTTTTGAGAACTCAATTGACTTGATCCATGTTTTTGGACTGTGGGAGGAAAACGGAGAACCTGGAGGAAACCCACACGGACACGGGGAGAACATGGAAACTCCACCCAGATGGGGATTCGAACTGGGAATCCCTAGCGCTGAGAGGTGAACGTGCTGACCACTAAGCCGCCGTGCCACCTTATATATATATATATATATATATATATATATATATATATATATATTTTTTTTTTTTTTCCTTTACACACAATGGACCACAACCAGACCCACCTTTGCTCGGTCTGACCAGCCGAACGACTGAACCGTCACGTCCAGGCGCTTCAGCAGCATTTTCCTCCTCACATCGTACTCATTCACAAGGGATTGGTTGATGACCTCGATCTTCTCCTGAGAAATCGTACGTAAATAACGACATTTGAAAGTATTCAACCTGCTTTATATTCATCAGATCAGACGGAATTACAAAACAACACAACAATAAATCACTGCAAAGCACTGAATCAGCCACATTCTGCACTCCTGCACCGCTGACAGTCACGTCGTCCATGTCCAATGTCTGATGTAAAACTCATTTATAAAAGCAGAGATGAGACCACAACAGATTTTGATGGTATGATTAAAGTCTTGAAAATAATCACGATTAATACAATTATTCTGCAAAAGTTAACTTTACCAAAAGAAAAAAAAAGTCAGAAATGACAGAAGAAAACAACAAAGGGCTTTTTTCTGAATATTAACACAAAAAATTAAATTCTAAATGAATAAATGAAAACAAATCTCTGTCCCTTAAAGCTCATCATTGTCCGAAAAAAGGACAAAGTAAACAGACAGTGTGCTAGAAGTGGAACTTTATTATTGTTCCATTAAGTTCTAAAGTTTTGGCGACCGACCTAATAAACCTCAGACCTTCTAATGACTGTCGTCATGATGATGATTATCAATCATGACATTTTTAACGGCAAAAACCCTGTAATGAATGAGCTCCTGTGCGACACTCACCCAGTGAAATGGGCCGAGAGGTTTCTTTAGAAGAGGTTCTCCTACGTGATTGGGTGACACTTTGGACAAGGCTTCCTTCAGCTGAGGACAAAAAACATACATAAATACAAAAGCTAAGATTGTTATGACTATATTTAAAGCACACAAACCCTGGGGTTCATCACACACACGCACATGCGCACACACACACGCACATGCGCGCGCGCGCACACACACGTTCATGGCGTATGAGAAGATTGGTTTTGTTTGGGACATAAAACAGCATCACAAATTACAAACAACGCAATCATGGGGCAATACTAGTGTCTCTAATGCACCCATCTGTTTCGGGATGTGGGAGGGATACGGAGTACCAGGAGTGAACACCCTCAGGCACAGGGAGGACATGTAGTCTCCACACAGAAAGGAGCTTCATTTGCTCTATCCTGGAATCGAACCCTGACCCCAGTGTGCCACCCTTTGGAATCCCACACAGACATGGTGAGAACATGCAAAATCGCCTGCTGTCTTACTGGATGGTTAGTATGTCCGAATACGCAGTAGGCGTTAAGTACTAGGTCAGTGACGCAGCGAATTAGAAGCCATTTTAAAGTAAGTGAACTAAGCACACGGTGCCATCCCATAATTTGTTACGAATCATGTGAATCGAGCTGAGGACATGAACATGCCAAAGCATCAGTAAAATATACAGAACGCATCAGGATAATGAATGAAAAGTGGATCTTTTACAATAGGGGCGTGGCCTATGTGATTTGGGACACAGCACTCACCAGAAACGGAACCCTGGACCTTGTTTCTTTAAGTTGAGAGAACTACTTACCCCCCCCCCTCCGCCATGTGGGGCAGATAAACATACCATGTGACTTAGGTGGAGGTGTCTAATCTAAAGCATGGATGCAAATGAAATTGTAAAAAAAATAATAATAAAATACTAAAATCAGCACTTTTTTCTCGATGCCGCTGAAGAACTGGAACATGGTGATGTTGGCGGGGGGCTTGGACATGCCCAGTGCCACACAGATGCCCTTGAGCTCCAGGAAGACCTCGCTGCCTTCAGTCTTCCCTCCTCCATCCTGGGATTTCTGTGGGTTATTGATCAGATCCATCCGAGCGGCTTCCAGCTCAGAGATCAGAAACGCTGCGGCCAATAAAGAAACAATATTCATTCATTTATTCATTATCTCCCGCTTTATCCTCTATTAGGGTCGCGGGGGGTTCCCCATGCCCATCCAGGGGAAGAACATCTCAGGCGCTGGGCAGATAGACCCAGGACAGGGCGCCAATCCATATATATCACTGGACACACACTCACTCACACAGACACACTCTATATGGGGCAATTTTAAGAATTCAATTGACTTGATCCATGTTTTGGGACTGTGGGAGGAAACCGGAGAACCCGGAGGAAACTCACGCAGACACGGGGAGAACATGGAAACTCCACCCAGATGGGGATTCGAACCGGGAATCCCTAGCGCTGAGAGGAGAACGTGCTAAACCACTAAGCCACCGTGGCAGAAACAATATCATAATCCATTTATTAAAATATACGAATCAGTCACATGTGTGTGGACTTTGTAAGCATCAGGTCTCTAAAGTTAGAAGGGTACATTTAAGCCCCGCCTCCAACGTGGAGACGGCTGTCATGCACGCAGACCCGGCACATGTGAAGGAACGGGACAGTCCATTACAGTCGTAGGTTTGAAGGTCCCACAAAGCTCGATGGCTGAGGGCAAAAGCACCTAAACCCCAATTGCCCCCCAGGCAGGCAGTGTAAAGGACTGCCCACCGCGCCGGACACATGTGCTTATCGTAGGCAAAATGAATGACTTTTATGCGTTTGACACATCGGACACGCCCTCTGGTTCTGATTGGCTGTTCTGATTGGTGAATGGCAGATTCTTTTGCGACATTAGCAGCTTTAACAATGAACCTCGAATAACAACCTTTGTATTTTATTATTAATTTACTGATATGAAGCAATCTTGTGTGTGTGTGTGTGTGTGTGTGTGTGTGTGTGATACACACTGAGCAGCAGCTGGCAGTTGTTGGCGTTGAGCAGGCGCTTGGTGACATCACCGCGGGTGAGACAGGAGTATGGACAGGATAACTCTGTCAACAAGCCGCTCATCTCCAACTGGAAACCCTCAGCCTCACTGGGACCTGAACACACACACACACACACACACACACACACACACACACACACACACACACGTCATAACCAACGTTCATTCATTCATCCATTATCTTCCACTTTATCCTCTATTAGGGTCGTGGGGGGGGGGTGTCCCCATGCCCATCCAGGGGAGAACATCTCGGGCGCTGGGCAGATACAGGTCAGGGCGCCAATCTATCGCTGGGCACACACTCACTCACACAGACAAACCCCTTCTATATGGGGCAATTTGGAGAATTCAATTGACTTGACCCATGTTTTTGGACTGTGGGAGGAGACCGGAGAACCCGGAGGAAACCCACGCAGACACGGGGAGAACATGGAAACTCCACCCAGATTGGGATTTGAACCACCGTGCCACCCTTAACCAACGTAATTATTCAAAACTAAATCAGTGAACACTGCTCTCTGTACGCGGTCGGACTCACAGTTGGTGGCGTGGACCGTCTCCTCCAGTCGGCAGTACAGCTTCAGTTCAGAGACGAGCCAGGCGCAGAGTTTAGTGAACTCCGGAGACGCCGCTCCTCCACTGAGCGCCGCCTGCAGGGGGCCCACTTCCAGCACGGGGCCCTGATAGCTGCAACGGAACGTCATTGAAAATGTAAGCGAGAGAGAGTGAGAGAGCAATCACAAAGAGGGAGAGAGAGAGGGGGGGGGAGCAACGTACACTAAATAAAACTGAGACAGAGCTGCACTTCCTCACCGAATGTTACAAATACACCGACATCAGAAACCAATACCACACCAAATTTACACACATCGCCCCCAGCTTCACCTCCCTCACCCCCCACTGAAAAACTGCCCCACCTACTGGGGAAACACAGGGAGAGCTTTGTACTGGCAGCACTGTATACATTATATACCTGTATATTATACTATTTCATTGTATTTGAGAGAGAGAGAGAGAGAGAGAGAGAGAGAGAGACAGAGAGAGAGAGAGAGAGAGAGAGACAGCGTCCACAGTGAGAGAGTGGGGACACACCGTGAACGAGCCGGTGGGGAGCAATAGGGGTTAGGTGCCTCGCCCCGGGGTGAGACTGAGACTTGAACCGGGAAAATGCAGTCGCAAGGCTGATTCACATGTACCGTTATATACATTTATAAATTGCTGCTATATTTATATTTTATATTCTAAATTAACATCTATTCTATAATACTTTTTATATAGTCTTATATATATATACATATATTCTTCAATTAACATACATGGAATTTTATATATTATATATATATATATTTATAGTTAAAATATTCTATATATATTCTCCTCTCAGCGCTAGGGATTCCCGGTTCGAATCCCCATCTGGGTGGAGTTTCCATGTTCTCCTTGTGTCCGCGTGGGTGTCCTCCGGGTTCTCCGGTTTCCTCCCACAGTCCAAAAACATGGATCAAGTCAATTGAGTTCTCCAAATTGCCCCATATAGAGTTTGTCTGTGTGAGTGAGTGTGTGCCCATCGATAGATTGCCCCCCTGTCCTGGGTCTATCTGCCCAGCCCCTCCCGCGACCCTGTTTTTGGACTGTGGGAGGAAACCGGAGAACCCGGAGGAAACCCACGTGGACACGGGAAGAACATGCAAACTCCAAGAACAGAGCCAGCTTTCCAACGTCCATCCCTTCAACCCTGGTGTCATGAGGTTCATCCAAAGAGCTCCTCAGAGTGACGCAGCACGCTGGAGCCTCAGCAGCGCCACCTCTGAGGTCATAAATCAGGGGCCCCGACATGCTGACGTCATCAAAATACCATCACCAAACACAATAATCTACATAATGGACTGTGGAATTCTTCATATTGTCCTGTGGACCCAAAATCCACGGCGTCTATAAATAGCACAGCGTGACAACAACGAACGCAGAAGCGTCTCGGCAGTGACGTCACCAAATCCGGTTCCTGAACATGCAAATCAATAAGTATCGATCAGGAATCGATCGGGGAATCGATCAGCACCGGGCCTGGCGTGAGAACTATTGGCATAAGGTTTACGATAACAGGTGCGAACGGCACACCGCCGACGCCCCTTCGAGGAACTTTATTAATGATGAAGCGCTCAAGACGCTCATAATTTGCATATTAATCAGATCTCATGAATATTAATCTTCCAATACCCACACATCAAAGCCCGGTGTGTCACGCGCCCGCGGCCGCTCCCCGTGCCCCGGCACTCACCCCAGATCCTCCAGAGAGTCCAGAATTTCGTTCTCCATCCTGAGAAAGCGCTTTAAACGCGGATTGAAGGGTTAAACCGGGCAGAAAGGGAACCGCAGCCGCCGCCGCCGCCACTGCTTCTTCACCATATGCTGGGTTGGCAGATAGAGGGCCCCCCCACAGCTGCCCGCGCACAACGCCTGAACTAACGGGATCGATTCAAACGTCTAATTTGTGCAAATAAACATTTAAACCGTCCTGCATACGTTTAAACTAAGTAAGCGATCACGGTGTAAACGATCCAGCCTTTAGTTTAATATTATTAAGCGAATCAAAAGTGACTTTAACGCAGTCAACCGCGAAGCTTCCCTCTGCGCGCGGCGACCGAGGGGTGCAACATGCCGTGCGCCTCAGCAGATCCTGCACCCCCTCAACTTCCGGTAGCGTTAAAGGCGATATGATTTCAATATTCCATCCATCCATCATCCTCCACTTTATCCTCTATTAGGGTCGTGGGGGGGTGGGGGGGTTCATCATGCCCATCCAGGGGCGAACGTCTCGGGCGCTGGGCAGATAGACCCAGGACAGGGGGGCAATCTATCTCTGGGCACACACTCACTCACACAGACACACTCTATATGGGGCAATTTGGAGAACTCAATTGACTTGATCCGTGTTTTTGGACTGTGGGAGGAATCCGGAGAACCCAGAGGAAACCCACAAGGACACGGGAAGGACATGGAAACTCCACCCAGATGGGGATTCGAACCGGGAATCCCTAGTGCCGAGAGGAGAACATGCCAAATCACTAAGCCGTTGAATTAAATATAATTTATAAATATATAGTACAAGTTGGCGGCACGGTGGCTTAGTGCTTTAGCATGTTCTCCTCTCAGCACTAGGGATTCCTGGTTCGAATCCCCATCTGGGTGGAGTTTCCATGTCCTTCCCGTGTCCTTGTGGGTTTCCTCCGGGTTCTCCGGATTCCTCCCACAGTCCAAAAACATGGATCAAGTCAATTGAGTTCTCCAGATTGCCCCATATAGAGTGTGTCTGTGTGAGTGTGTGTCCAGCGATAGATTGCCCCCCTGTCCTGGGTGTATCTGCCCAGCGCCCGAAACGTTCTCCCCTGGATGGGCATGGAGAACCCCCCCCCCGCGACCCTAATAGAGGATAAAATAATGATGGATGTTAAAATAATAAAATGAGATTCAATTTCAGTATTATCATTATTATCATTATTATGAGCAATGTGTGCTGATTGGTTGTGATTTACAATCAGGCAGAATGCACGAACGCCTCAGCAGAGGGGTCTTCAGGGTGCAGAGATTCTCGGGTGCGGGTTTTGTTGTGCTGCTGAGCTCGGAGTTCGTTTGGTTCGTGCCCGGTTCGTGTTCGGTTCGTGCCCGGTTCGTGTTCGGTTCGTGCCCGGTTCGTGTTCGGTTCGTGCCCGGTTCGTGTTCGGTTCGTGTTCACTCGGAAGGCGCTGCGTGGTAAACAGTAACAGTCGCGAGGCAGCAAACAGTTTAATGTTCGGTTCGAAGCTTTAAATTAAGACCTCGGTTCGGGAGGTAGACATGAACCGGGGGCAGAACCCGGACTATCACCGCGCTCCGCTTCCAAAGGTTCCGTATGGACCTCCGCCGGGAGCCGGGCCGAGTTTCCCGAAGCAGTATCCGAACACTGTGGCTTATCCCGGCAGCGTTACGGGAATTTCTCACGGGGCAACCACGGGCTACCAGAGTTACAGCAGTGAGCAGCTTTACCAGGTGACAGAGCGGTGTCACGATACGATACCCGCGATACGATACAGCATGAGTCTCAAACTCGAGGCCCGGGGGGGGGGGGGGTTGGGATACCCATGCCCATGCCCATGCCCATGCCCATCCAGGGGAGAACGTTACGGACGCTGGGCAGATACATCCAGGACATGGGGCAATCTATCGCTGGGCACACACTCACTCACACACACTCTATATGGGGCAATTTAGAGAACTCAGTTGACCTTGATCCATGTCTTTGGACTGTGGGAGGAAAGCGGAGAACCCGGAGGAAACCCACGCGGACACGGGGAGAACATGGAAACTCCACCCAGATGGGGATTCGAATTGGGAGTCCCTAGTGCTGAGAGGAGAACATGCTAAACCCCAAACCCATCATGTTACATGGATCTATAATTATTGATGTTAACGGTCTGGCGATGTTTTATTTCTTTATTTTTTTTTACCTCATGCTTGTATGATTTCGACAGAAACATTTGCGTGGGTTTCGTCCGAGTTCTCCGGTTTTCTCCCACAGTCCCAAAAACATGGATTCAAGGTAAATTGAATGCTCTAAATTGCCCCACATAGTGTGTGTGTGTGTGTCTGTGCGTCCCAGTGATGGGCCAGCGCACGAAACGTTCTCCCCTGGATGGTTGTGTGAAATTGTAATTAATGTTGTGTGTGTGTGTGTGTGTGTGTGTGTGTGTAACCAGTTCCAGCCGGGATGGACCCATCCAACCGACATGGAGTGTTTGGAGGTGAAGTAAGTGAACATACTAATCATCTGTCTGGAAATTAAAGATGAATTTGAAATAAAAACAGATCTGAGGGAAGGGGGCGCTGTTTCATTTTTTGCTGACAGGAGGAAAGCAGAGGAGTTCCTCCGTATTCTGGAATCTAAAGAGCGAATCGGTATAGAAGGAGAAAAGGGGTCCCGGGACACGGAGCCCGGCGGCTTCAGAGCTCGGAGCCGGAGCAGGAACCGCAGCAGGAGCCGGGGGAGGAGCCGGGGGAAGAGCCGGGCACGCAGCAGGGGACGGAGCCGACCCCGGAGCCGGAGCCGAGCCAAGAGTCGCACCAGAGCCAAGAGCCGAGCTCGGAGCCGCAGCAGGAGCAGGAGCGTGAGGAGGAGTAAAAGCCAGCCGCGCCTCCACAGAGATGATCGTCACCAAAGCAGCAGCAGGGAGGCTGCGGCGCCACCCGGAGGCACGCTGCCGGAGCTGTACCTGAACCTGAAAGAAGTCCTGCAGAAGAAAGGTCTGGAAAAACATCTGGAAGCTCTGAAAATCACCATCATGAATCAGGTACCCGCTTCTTCAATCACCACGTTGTTACCACAACACCACCCTCCACCCTAACATGTGCCCTTATCCCATCTGAATGAAGGCGGAGTCTCAGGCTGCACCCGTCCAGGCGTCCGTCCCTGAATTAAACCAGAGCTCGGTCCTTCCTCACCAGTTGGCGGGTTCCGCCGACAGCCCTTTACCCCGAATCTTATCTTGGGATGACCCGGGCCAAGAGCCGGGCCCGCTGCGGCCCAACCGGCCGTTCTGCAGCGTCGAGGATGAGGAGGAGTTTCTCTACGGTGAAGAAGAGGAACGCAAGAAACCCCAAGCTGTGACCGTCCCCCTCGCCCAAACCAGACCCGCCCAAAATGCCACCCTCTCCCCTTATCCCATCAAACCGGCCGCTCCACAGGAATCCAGAGTTCACACGCTGCCCCCGGAGGTGACGCCGGAGGATTGCGAGCGGGTGAAGAACATGCTAAAGACCATTGGGTTGAACCTGGGCATGGACGATATCAGGACGATGGCGGCCAGGCTGAAGCAGAAGCAGGAGGGGCAGAGGAACGCGGGTTCCAACCCAACACTCCGAAATGCTCTGGAGAGCCTGCTAAACCGCAATAAAAGTAAAACACTCACGTTCTTCATCATCTTCATCATCATCATCATCATCATCACTCGCTCATTAAAAAGCGCCGCTCGCTGCTTTTTACCAACCGATCCTGCAGTGAACCTGCTTTAGGGTCATGAAGTGTCACATGACCAGCAACTCACGACCCACTTGCCGTATAAACAGGGTTGCGGGGGGGGGGGGGTGTTCCCCATGCCCATCCAGGGGGGAGCGTCTCGGGCGCTGGGCATATACACCCAGGACAGGGCGCCAAGCCATCGCTGGACACATTCACTCATACACACACACTCTATATGGGGCAATTTGGGGAACTCAATTGACTTGATCCATGTTTTTGGACTGTGGGAGGAAACTGGAGAACCCGGAGGAAACCCACGCAGACACGGGGACAACATGGTAACTCCACCCAGATGGGGATTTGAACCGGGAATCCCTAGTGCCATATAAACACTACCCAAAAATATTTGGATAGTTTTTTTTCTGCTGTCTTTCAAAACCTTTCTGCAAAATAGTGACGCAGACGAAGCGCTTACTAAATTATAAACATCAAAAAATAATAAAATGTAAATTAAAGATCCCTCTGTTTGCAGCCCAGAAATCTGACGACACGCTGAGTATCAGATCCGGAAGCAGTCAGCCTCATCGCGATGCCGAGGTAACCAACATCCATCCATTATCTTCTGCTTTATCCTCTATTAGGGTCGCGGGGGGGGAGGGGGGTTCCCCCATACCCATCCAGGGGAGAATGTTTCGGGTGCTGGGCAGATACACCCAGGACAGGGCGCCAACTTATCTCTGGGCACACACTCACTCACACAGACACTCTATATGGGGCAATTGGGAGTATTCAATTGACTTGATCCATGTTTTTGGACTGTGGGAGGAAACCGGAGAACCCGGAGGAAACCCACACGGACACGGGGAGAACATGGAAACTCCACCCAGATGGGGATTCGAACCGGGAGTCTCCAGCGGTGAGAGGAGAACATGCTAAACCACTTTGCCACCGTGGTAACCAACATGTCTACGGTAAATGTGTGTTGCATGTAGAGTCCAGAAATGGTCACAAGGGGGAGCCCATCCATCCACAGCACCCACACCAACATTCATTCATTTTTTCATTCATTATCTTCTGCCTTATCCTATATTAGGGTTTGGGGGGGGGGGGGG
>JAFMOD010000110.1:90830-95830 GCA_019802435.1 Corydoras maculifer
GTTTGATTCCTACAAATCAAACTCAGACAGACAGACGGAACTCTGGTTCGCATTCCCACGTTTCCTCCTCACGGGGTCGCAGGGCCTCGCCCGTCCAGTCCGTTCTGTAACCGCGCGGCGTCTCGGACCCGCCGCAGTGGGGGGTGGGGGTGGGGGGCTGGGGTTCCTCATTAATACTGTACAGGACTGTGGAATTTACATGAACCCCATCACTTCTGCAGTAGCTGTTAGCTTCTGAGCGCGGGACTTCCCGTTTTATCCGCTTCTTTCAGCCCGTCCTTCATCAGCGTTAAGAAGACCTGCGGCACACAGACAGACACATCAGACGGGCCGGCTCTGCGTACACCCTCACCTGCGGCTACAGTGATTTAGGACGCAGCCCGTGTTATACACTACAAAACCTACCCCGTTTTACAGACGACGTGGTTTTAGACATGTAAGCATCTTTAGGACGACAATATGGTGCAGGGCGGCACGGTGGCTTAGTGCTTGAGCATGTTCTCCTCCCAGCGCTAGGGATTCCCGGTTCGAATCCTCATCTGGGTGGAGTTTCCATGTTCTCCCCGCGTCCGTGTGGGGTTCCTCCGGGTTCTTCGGTTTCCTCCCACAGTCCAAAAACATGGATCGAGTCAATTGAGTTCTCCTAATTGCCCCATATAGAGTGTGTCTGTGTGAGTTAGTGTGTGCCCTATAATGGAATGGCGCCCTGTCCTGGGTGTATCTGCCCAGCGCCCGAAACGTTCTTCCCTGGAGGGGCATGGGGAACCCCCCCCACGCAACTGGATGAATGAATGAATATGACGCTGATTACTGGAGCGACTCTACAGTATAAATACTGTATGATAATGAGGTGGGTCACCTTGTAGATGTTGTAATGCCTTGTGTGTGTGTGTGTGTGTACCTGGTTCCAGCGGCGGTTGTTGCTCAGCATGTGTGTGTTGCCGATGCAGGTGAAGAGCGCGTGAGCGGGCGTGTCCTGCGGGAGGCGTGACAGGAACTGAGCGATGTGGATGAAGTCCATCTGAAGCAGAACGTCCTGGTAGAGACGCAGGATCCCCAGCGCCGTGCGGAACAGCGCCTCCTCTCCATCGCGACAGAACAGATCCCACACGCGGCACGCCACATCCAGGGGCAGCGGCTTACTGTACAGCGTGAAGATCCTGCATGCACGCGCACATACACACACACACACACACACACTCTCAGTTCCCTGATCAGTTGTCAGACTGTCCACCCCCGACACTCGGACTCGACGGCACTCACCAGTCTATGAGGTAAAAGTCTGGAGTGAGACTGTTGTTCTGAAAGTGCACGAATAACTTGGGTAGGTTCTCCTCGAAGAAAACCTCGAACGCCGCGAAATACTTCAGCATCTGCAAATTGAAGCGGGAAATCTGACGGTAAGCAACCGAAATACTATGGTCATAAATTACCATGTTCATACAGCAGGAGGCGGCATGGTGGCTTAGTGGTTCAGCATGTTCTCCTCTCAGAGCTGGGGATTCCCGGTTCGAATCCCCATCTGGGTGGAGTTTCCATGTTCTCTCCGTGTCCGCGTGGGTTTCCTCTGGGTTCTCCGGTGTCCTCCCACAGTCCAAAAAACATGGATCAAGTCAATTGAGTTCTCCAAATTGCCCCATGTAGATTGTGTTGGTGTGAGTGAGTGTGTGCCCGCCCAGCGATGGATTTGTGTCCTGTCCTGGGTGTGTTTGCCCAGCGCCTGAAATGTTCTCCCCTGGATGGGCATGGGGAACCCCCCGCGACCCTAATAGAGGATAAAGCGGGAGAAAATGAATGAATAAATATACAGCAGGACATGTGGGGGTACCAGATCGTGATCCACCCTAAAGAAGGCCATTTGGCAGGGTTTGTTTAGAAGGTTGGCGAAGGCAATAAAGGCATCGGGTTCCTCCAGGTTCAGGATGAGAACAGCAGCAATGAAGGACATTCCCTGAACCTGAAACAAAGCAAGGTGTTGAGATCAGACGGGCATGTCCCGTCACGTATACGAGACAGAAAGCATCATCGATCTTAATACACGGCACGATTCCTCACTATCTGACGCAACTGCAGTTTAATACAGGCATAATTTGTTGAGACAAATGTCCAGGTTGCCCATCATGTCAGCCTCATCAATGTAATAAAAAAAAAAATCCAAAACACACTCAACTCAAAGTAATGTTTTTAATAAAGTGGCCAGTAGGGGGATACTGAGCTGCTGTAAATTAAAAGCACGGGAGTGGATGAGATACTTACATATCCCACATCAGGTCTGTAACAAGTGTATGCACCTAGTACACTGTGCAGGACATCATGATATGGTCCACCCTGTACACACAGACACACAGACACACACACACACACACACACACACACACACACACTCATTAACAGAAAAGCCTAGAAACCCAGGGAACAGCAGTGCTGTTGTTGTTAGTTCACTTTAAAATAAAGTGCCTTTATTTTGTGATTGGGCAAAATTCACCTTCTGGAATATGTAAAGTGACGGGAAAGTCCTGAAAATGTCCAGCTTGATCAGGTCCAGGCTCGACTCCTTATCCACACCGCAATCTGGAAGACAAATGTTTTTAAAAAACTAGTGCTGCACTGGCCGGCACGGTGGCTTAGTGGTTTAGCATGTTCTCCTCTCAGCGCTAGGGATTTCCGGTTCGAATCCCCATCTGGGTGGAGTTCGCATGTCCTTCCCGTGTCAGCGTGGGTTTCCTCCGGGTTCTCCGGTTTCCTCCCAAAGTCCAAAAACATGGATCAAGTCAATTGAGATCTCCAAATTGCCTCATATAAAGTGGCTCTGTGTGAGTGAGTGTGTGCCCAGTGATAGATTGGCGTCCTGTCCTGGGTGTGTCTGCCCAGGGCCCGAAACATTCTCCCCTGGATGGGCATGGGGAACCCCACGGCGACCCTAATATAGGACAAAGCGGGAGATGAATGAATGAATGAGTGCTGCACTGATCAGAACTCATCTGGATTACATGGAGTCAGGAATGAGAATGCGACGGCATACCCTCACTCTCACTCTGCGAGCTTGTCTCGTTAAAACTGCGCCACTTCTCTTTGGCTCGGGACAAAAAGATCTCATACAGCTCTGAAAATATAAACACACGCGCGTATTATAAACGTGAGACGATCAGACCCACCGTTTGTCTTTCTGAATAGGGACAGTGAAGCTCGGTGATGTCCTTACCAGACGTGATGTTCAGCTCGTTGCCGATGGCCAGGCTCCAGATCTTTCCACGGATGCTTGGGGGAAGGCCCTGCCACCACAGCTCCCGCACGCGCCGGGTGTTCCTCCTAAATGGAAAAACCAATAAATGGATTTAATACTTAAAACGGTCAACATTAATTGTACGTAAAAGCAAAACCAAAGCTGATTTAATAAGAAATAAATAAAGAGCAGAGGATAGTTTTATGGATTACACCCATTTGCTGATTACTCAAACCTCATTGGTTGATCACTGGATGAATAAAGTCAATATCTTGGTGGCAGATTAGTGCTTTCCAGCAGATGAGCTGCAGTTCTGGGATTGGAACTGGCATGGGCGTGGCTGTGGGTAGCTCAGTGGTCAGGGCGTTGGGCTATCAATCTGAAAGTTGGGGGTTCAAATCCCAGGTCCACTGAAGTTACCAGTGTGGGTCCTTGAGCAAGACCCTTGACCCTCATTGCTCCAGGGGTGTTGTGATTAACCCTGCGCTCACCTTGTAAGTCGCTTTGGATAAAATCGTCCAATAAATGACCAAATTAAATGTAAATGTAGTAGGACTCACATGGTTTCCCAGTTGGGCAGGATCTCGCTGTTCCAGATGACGACGGCGCGAGCGATGCTCTCCTCCTGCTTGTATCGCTCCTTCATCTGCCGCTTCTTCCGCTGAGCATCCTTCATTTCTATACGTTGTGGAAGTGGAATTGGACTTCAGACAAAATATAAAGACTGGAAGCTACAAAACGCTTTAAAAACTTTACATAAAATGCACCACCAAATGTAATGACCATAAATAGCCATTAGATGGCAGCATGCATAGGGATGGAAAACCACCTTTTCACGATGAGAACCATGTGATGGATCAAACACTGTAGTACTGATGGTGTGTATACAGCGGTATCTGTGATGTCAGGGTTGAACTCACCCCTCCTCCTGGCACCTGCCACCATCTCATTATACTCCTGTCTGTGTCTCTGGGCTTCCTCCTCAGATTTGGCTGGCAGGTTTCTGAGGTGAAAGTTGATATGCAATAATTAATGTTTATTCTTAAAGAAATTGTGTTTATTGATAAGCAACAGGACAGTGGACATCATTCACAAATACAACGAAGACTCTTACGCGGGCCGGTTCTCCAGAATGAGGCCCGTGGTGGATAAGGGCTCAAACTCGAGGTTCTTGCGTCTTGATGACTGCAATGCTTTATCGTTCTCCTGCAGAGGGAGGGGGAGGAGAAACTGAGATTAAGTGAGCCTTCATCCGGCACATGTGACTTGTGGCACATGATGTTTAAATCATATTGAAGCTCATGACTTGGGTGACTGACACACACACACACACACACACACACACACACACACACTACTGTGGGTGGCCCAATACTTTTGTTTAGACAGTGTATAATGTACCCTTCATCCTCACCAGTGTTACTAATTGGTTGCTATTTGGTTGTCAGCGGCGTATTTGCTCAGCAAATTACAGGATGACATGGCTCACATCCATCGCTGGGCACACACTCACACTCTATATGGGGCAATTTGGAGAACTTAATTGACTTGATCCATGTTTTTGGACTGTGGGAGGAAACCGGAGAACCCGGAGGAAACCCACGCAGACACAGGGAGAACATGGAAACTCCACCCAGATTGGGATTCGAACCGGGAATCCCTAGAGCTGAGAGGCGAACGTGCTAACCACTAAGCCACCGTGCCGCCAATATATACTATATATAATAATAATAGTATATAAACGATAAATCATCCAAGATGGCAGTGAGCATGCACG
>JAFMOD010000110.1:100830-122363 GCA_019802435.1 Corydoras maculifer
TCGCGCGCGTAGGGGGGGGGGAGACAATTTATCTCTGGGCGCACACACACACACACACACACACACTTTTTATATGGGGCAATTTGGAGGTATCAATTGACCTTGATCCATGTTTTTGGACTGTGGGAGGAAACCAGGGAACCCAGAGGAAACCCACGCGGACACGGGGAGAACATGCAAACTCCACCCAGATTGGGATTCGAACCGGGAATCCCTTGTGCTGAGAGGAGGACGTACTAACCACTAAGACCCAAATCATTAAAAATAACAGAATAAAGAGGACTTTAAACTACTAAAAGGTGGAAAATAAAAAAAAATGGGGAACTAACATTGGTGGGTGGAAATAATAAATTTGACGAAATCTGTTGAAAAAGGAGATGAAGCTAGTCAATGTACACATACAATAAAGTCAAATGTAATTCTTGATTAATTCAGAGGATGTGTTCGGGTTTGAAGGCAGGTCAGATTGACCAGCGTGAGGCGCTATTACACTAAAATCAATGCAAAACATGTTGTTTTACCAGAATAAACTAACCAAACAACTTAGCAATATTCCCAATATTGGTTAGAGTTTGTGGAAGGCCCTCGTCATCTCCAGAAACACTGCTGAAACATTTTCAAAATGTGAAACCTGTTTGAGATGCAAAGGAGAGAAGTGTTCGAATCGAAGCTCATACCCCCCGTAGGTGTAAAGAGTGTGCATCCCAATTCTTGGGTCTAGAGATTTTTGGGGAGGTGAGAAGAGGGCAAAAACGGACTAAAATTTGCACCCTAAAGCAATATATTATGTTAATCGTTTAGTAGTGTTAAGTGTATCTCTATGCAAATAACATACACTGAGAGGAAAACGTATTAAATTTGGTTTGTAAATCCGGATTTTAATTGCTAATGAATCGGTCAAATTTAAATAATAAATGATGTTTTTTAAAACTCCTATGTTCTATGTTCCTTTTCTCTTCTCGTTTTAATGCTGTGACTAAACTGAATTTGTAATGTGCAATTAGAAGTGTTGATGCCGGTGGTCAAGCATTTCCATTCATTAATACTGAAACATCAGAGATAATTGTATTCATAGTAATGAATTAAGTCTGACTTAATTCATTTAGGGAGCAGACGTTTCATACTGAATAAATTCTTTTAACTAGTTTAAATTCAGCCCAAATGCCAAGCTGGCGTTCTTCGGTAGTTTATAACCACTAATATATGTACATAGTTTTTCATTAACTTAACTTAACGGATTAATAAACACATTATTATATACTATATACGGAGGGACAATATATGGCTGTATATATAAACATCATTACAACAACATCTTAACTGGGACATTGGGACGTGGAACATGGTTTTACTGATGCAGAGGAGCTGCGTTAAGAGAAAATGAACGAGAGCGAAGGAGAGACAGAGACAGAGCGAGAGAGAGAGAGAGAGAGACACAGAGAGAGAGAGAGAGAGAGAGAGAGAGAGAGCGTCATAGCGACTTGGAGAGGCACACTTGTTGCGCGCGACTTTTTTTGGTCTTTCCATCGTTTCTCCGCCGCGCGCCATGACGTCTACCAATTGGAACCCTTCCGAATATACAAAACAATCCGTACTTTTACGTCACGACGGCGCTGTATGTAACTATATGATGTCATAGCGTTACAGCGTCATGAGCGCTCATCGGAATAGAGAAAAGCGCGCTTGCGTTTCACGGCACAACCGGATGCGACCGGACTCTGAAGAGGAGAGAGGAATATTTTAGAGTCTTCTGTTGAAACTTCTCTTAAACAAACTCGGTTATAACCCACCGAGCTCCACGCCACGCTTGAGGAGTTGTGAGCGCGCACAGACGCGGGGAGGCGTTACAAGATGCCGCGTTCGGCTGTTTGGAATCACGCGTGGGAAACCTCACTCAGCGACTGACTCGCTCCAAGAAGCAGAGAGCTTTAAGCTGTGAGTTAAACAAGTTTCCACAAGAGAGAGGACGAGACAGCGGAGTGTGTTTGTTGCAGTGGAGGAGAGTGATGGAGTAAGAAAAGCGCGCACCTGGAAACGCGCCTGACGGACGCGCACCAGGTTCCACCTGCGTTACAGAGAACCACGCAGTGTGCTGCGGGCGTCGGCGTGATGATGCCAGCGACGAGGAAATAATTCCTCTTTCATTCGAAAGAAACCATTAAAAAGTTGGCTGATTATTAAACCGGGTGTCTAACGTGTCAGAAATGACGTAGAGACAAAACGACATTCCCAAACGTGTATTTATCGTGGTGAGTAATGTAAAGTTTTTTTTTTTATTTAATTACATTTACTTAACACTGTAGGCAAAAGACACGTAAGAAACTTTAGACTTGTGCAAATTATCAAAGTTATGAAGAAAAGATGACACACACAGTGCAGGTGTTGATTAAAGGTGTTATACGTGATAATCTGATTAGGACTAAGGAGTGTGCAATGCGTGATTAAAGGTACATTAGTTGCACAAATCTGTTTTAAAAATATAATAGTTGATGTTGATTAGAGGCCAAGTAAGGGAATCTGCTATTTAAATATACAATATGTGCACTTATATATATTAAAGGTGCCATATGTGCATGTATTAATTAAAGGTGGAATAAGCATGTATTAGATTTAGGTGTATTTAAGACATATAAAAAGATAAATCAAACCATGTGTATTATTAAAGGTGCAGTACGTGAATATGTAGGTGCACAATGTTGATTAAAGGATTTTTAAGTGCAACAGATGTGAAAAATGTGCACTCGAGATAAAAAATGCAAGAAAAGTGCATGTGTATGCGCCGTGTGTGTGTGTGTCAGAGACTAAACCAGTGATTATGCAGATTAAATGTGTAATAAGTGATTTATCTGAAGGCATAACGTATAATTAAACAATCAAAATGGACACATCTGTAATGGCAAACTTGTCAAACGAGACATGGGTGGTTTACGGTAACGAGAAGGACGAGGACGAAGCGGAACGTGGACAGAGCGCCCGAGTACTGCTCGGGTTCGTGTTGTTCTTGCTAATCGTGGGGACGTTTTTGGGGAACACCCTGGTGTGCGCCGCCGTGGTGAAGTTCAGGCACCTGCGCTCGAAAGTCACCAACTTCTTTGTGATCTCTCTGGCGGTGTCGGATCTGCTCGTGGCCGTGCTGGTGATGCCGTGGGAGGCCATGTCGGCCGTGGCGGGGGCGTGGCTGTTTGGGCGCGTGTTCTGCGCCGTGTGGGTGGCCTTCGACATCATGTGCTCGACGGCGTCCATCTTGAACCTGTGCATCATCAGCGTGGATCGCTACTGGGCCATCGCCAGTCCGTTTCGCTACGAGCGCAAGATGACCCAGCACGTGGCCTTCGTGATGATCGGCGTGGCCTGGACGCTGTCGGTTCTCATTTCCTTCATCCCCGTTCAGCTCAACTGGCACAAAGCGGATGACGACGAGGCGGAGGCCCACATCGTCGGCGACGTGGGCGTAAACGGCAACGTCAGCGACGACAACTGCAAAGCCAACCTCAACCGGACGTACGCCATCTCATCCTCGCTGATTAGCTTCTACATTCCCGTGGTGATCATGATCGCTACATACACCCGGATCTTCCGCATCGCCCAGACCCAGATCAGGCGGATTTCGTCTCTGGAACGGGCGGCGGGTCACGACGAGAATTCCAATTCCCTCAAGACGGCCTTCAAAAAAGAGACCAAGGTGCTGAAGACCCTGTCGGTGATCATGGGCGTGTTCGTCTGCTGCTGGCTCCCGTTTTTCATTCTGAACTGCATGGTTCCGTTCTGCCAGTGCGTCAGCGACACCACCTTCGCCGTCTTCGTCTGGTTCGGCTGGGCCAACTCGTCGCTCAACCCCGTCATCTACGCGTTCAACGCAGATTTCCGAAAAGCCTTCTCCTCCATCCTTGGCTGCCACCGACTCTTTCCGAGCACCACGGTGGAGCCCGTGAACCTGAGCAACGAGCTGGTGTCCTACCACCACGACACGACGCTACAGAAAGAAGCGCCTCCCCCAATTCCCCTGAAGGAGAACGAGCGGGCACTGCGGATCCATCACAGCTCTTCCCTGAGCTCCTCCTCTTCCTGTATGGGTGGAACTGGACTGTGCCACGATCACACCCACGCACTGCTGCCCAGCGCGCAACGCTGTGAGTGTGACGCCGAGATTTCACTGGACACCATCACGCCCTTCACCTCCACTGCCATCATGGAGTGTGGAGAAATCCCAGGACAAATCGTCAATGAGTGACAGCAAAACTGATTAGTAATCAATAGCAACTCGAGGCAGAAGAGAAGCTTAGTTTTCCTAGTTATTCGCTGTTTGCATAATATCTGACTGAGGAAAAAGAAACTTTACTCATCAAAGTCACTGGAGGGGGTGGAGAGTGATGGAGTCCTATCCCGGTACTTATAGACACCCTGAAGAGGCCTTCAATCTATCTATCACAGTCCAGACTTATAGTAACTTTAATTCATGTTTGTAGACTTTGGAAGAAAACTAGAGCTTTCCAGTCAGACCTGGGGAGAACATGCAAATTCTACACCAGAGGATCGCACCTGAATTGATTATGCAGAGCTTAATGACTTCAGTATTAAATGAATCTGTGCTGTGTTTGGTGAATATCCAGTAGTTACTATGATTATAAATAAAAAATTATTATTTATTTTTGTTTGTGCATTAAAACAAGCTGAAATAATGCTTTCAAATTTTCGGGTTTAGATTCAGCTAATTGTAACTGAATAAATCTATAAATTTGACCCATTCATGACCTTTACTTGCAATAGCACAGTTCTCCCAAAGAGGTCGCCAAATAGCCAGGAATGTGCCGGCGTTTTAATACGACATGTAATCAAGAATGAATTGGAACCTTAATTATGAGCCCTACCTTACTTTACTGACCTCCCTGCAGCACCTGAATGTGCAGAACTCTCCAATTATCCTGTGCTTATGAACCGTGATGTCCAACATGCTCATGGAGGTGGTCAGCTTCTCATTGGCCGTAGCAGACATCCGTCTCATCCGATCATTTTCAAATGTCCTTTCTTTCCCTCTTCTGTCTCTGATCCGTTTCAATCCCCTGAAAAACCGCACTCCTCCCAAATTGCGACCACGATGATGAAAAGAGAAAGAGAGGCGAGAGAGTTCAGGAGTCGTCCAGCTGCACCATGCTTTTCATCCTGAACAACAAAAGAGTCTGAGATGTCTGCTTGCCCTGACCTCGCACACTAACATACACACACCCACACACTTTACCAGGTGTGTATACAAGCATAGAGGTTGAAGACACATGTCCTGAGCATAAAAACCTCCCATCTTAACAAATAAATACACATATAATTATAATATTTTTGCATTTCAGAGCAGAAAACAATAATATATATAATTAAGTACTAAAAATAAACACGCTGGGGATCCAGGTTCGAATCTCGATCAGGGTGTTATCACCACACACACACACACACACACACACACACACACACACACACACACACACACACACCTCACAAAACAGCTTATAAGGTCCTAAACTCAGACATTCTTGTAATTATTATTATCATTAGGGGCGGCACGGTGTCTCAGTGGTTAAGCATGTTCTCCTCTCAGCGCTAGGGATCCCCGGTTCGAATCCTCATCTGGGTGGAGTTTCTATGTTCTCCCCGCGTCCGCGTGGGTTTCCTCCGGGTTCTCCGGTTTCCACCCACAGTCCAAAAACATGGATCAAGTCAATTGAGTTCTCCGAATTGCCCAATATAGAGTGTGTCTGTGTGAGAGAGTGTGTGCCCAGCAATAGATTGCCCCCCTGTCCTGGGTGTATCTGCCCAGCGCCCGAGACGTTCTCCCCTGGATGGGCATGGGGAACCCCCCCCCCCCGCGACCCTAATAGAGGATTAAGCAGACGATAATGGATGGATTATTATCATTAGACATTTATACCTAAATCTCAGTTCTAGCTGTAAATTGTTACCATTTTCTATTTTAAATGCTGCATCTATGGTTTGAAAATAATTGTTTAGTAATTGCAAGAAACAACATGAAAGCAAAGTACTATTGTGAAAAATAACTTTTACATAAACTCATAGCAACCGTTAGGATAATAAAAGTCCTTATTCCCTCTTGAATTTGCTAAACCATTACATCTGTATGGATTCGTTCACTTCCAGATGTCATTTTGGCCTCTGCGGTATCGTCATGGTCAGTCTCTACTGTCCGTCCATGTTCCTTCTGCTCTTCATCATTATTATCATCATCCTCATCATCCTTAATATTCAGTGTAGTCAAGTCGTTTCCTGGAGACCAAATGGATAGTGTTTCTGCAGAACATCCTGCCTTCTGTTTGACTCCCCAGACATATTAATGGCTCATTCATTAAGCGGTGTAGAGCAGGTTATTTAAATATACACAGTAGGGGTGCAGCAGGGGTGCACAGACACAGCAGGGGTGCCATGATCCTCAAGACATCACAGACTGCTTCTCCCTGCTTCAGTCTTGTCTTTCGTACCCTCCTTCATCCTTCACACGCCTCCACGCCGAAGTATTTATAGACATTCACATACACCAACCTATAGATTTGCTGCTGCGTCCAAACAGCTCCCTCATCAGTACACAATTAAAAAAAACAGTACACACTGTGAAGGGTGGAGATTTAAACGAAAGAAAGATGAAGCATTTGCTTGCATTGTAAAGTTCATATTAAATGCTATAATTAATATTTTTTACATATTATAATGAGTATTCTTACATGTACTGTATATGATGGTGTTGTGTACAAAATGTCAGCCCTGGGGGTCAAGCAATTAAACCTCAAAGACAATTATGTTTTCTTAGTTTATCCCTCATTACCAGGAGTGTCGATATTTTGAAGCTGTATGAAAGATTAAATATCGATCGCGAGAGCTCAGTGTTAATCAGTCTGTACACATTTCTACAGCAAGAGTGCAATCCAAAGCTTTAAGAGTGTGAAAGACGAAGAGCATGGAGTCTCTCTGCACCTGCAATCACTATTGTGCATATCAGGTATCTAAGTGTGTGTGTGTGTGTGTGAGTGTGTGTGTGATGACTGTGGTTAAGTGCTCTTAGCAGATGTGCTCGCATCAGTGAGTGTGTTTGAGTCACATGTCTGTTGTCACATGTTGTCTGTTTTTACAACATGCATCAATATAGATTTAATTACAGAATGTCGTTGACCTAAAATGACACCGTACCCTGTTTTGGCTGCGGCAGAAAGATTACAAAGTGTGTGTGTTATGATGTTTTCGTATAATTTAAACACCATATGGACAGAAAAATTGGGATATGTGTCATTAAATTCCATACGGTTTATATAATCCCACAGCCGCAGATGTGAACCATTAAACACCTTGCCAACGATTTTGGGAAATCGTATGCTTGCAGCTGTATGAAAACTTTTTTTGGGATCGACTCCCTGTATAAAGGTCTGTATAAAGACGTGGTCGGGTGTGTCTGGAACTTAACTTTCTTTCTATCTTTGAAATGAAATATATTGGAGATTGTGAGCCGGGCCCTTCTCTCCATCATCGGTGCTCTGCTGGATGAATAGGCGAGCAGTTACAGACACTCCCAAATCCTGTAGAAACACGTTCTGGGAGCTATCGCTGAAAAACAATGGGACGGGGACATCATTAAAGGTACTGTGTGTGTTATGTGTAGGTGTTACATCACTGACTGCAACTCTACACAATGCAGACCTGTAGACCTACACTTCAATTTAAGAACATTTCACACTTTGAGATAATCCAGAATGAGCTTAGACTTCCAGTTCAGGATTCTAAACGCTCTTCAAAAGAAAATAGAAATATAATATATATAAAATATAAAATATAAATATAAAATATAATAGAAAATAAAATGTATAAATGAGATGGCATGGTGGCTTAGTGGTTTAGCACGTTCGCCTCTCAGCACTAGGGATTCCCAGTTCGAATCCCCAACTGGGTGGAGTTTCCATGTTTTCCCCGTGTCCGCGTGGGTTTCCTCCAGTTTCCTCCCACAGTCCAAAAACATGGATCAAGTCAATTGAGTTCTCCAAATTGCCCCATATAGAGTGTGTCTGTGTGAGTGAGTGTGTGCCCAGCGATAGATTGGCATCCTGTCCTGGGTCTATCTGCCCAGTGCCCGAAACCTTCTCCCCTGGATGGGCATGGGGAACCCCCCCACGACCCTAATAGAGGGTAAAGCGGAAGATAATTGATGGATGAATGTATAAATGTATTAACTGTCTTCAGTAAAATGCTAAATATGAAAAGGCGATTTCGGAATGTTTTTTTTTGTTTGTTTTACTGACTATAGACACTTTGAAGTGGAATTAAAAAAATTAAGCATCTCATATAAAAGATCATTCATACTTAAATCCTAATTAATAATCAAAGGTCTCCGTTCCGCTTTGAGGTTCCACTAAATATTCAATGACATTAAAACCCTCAAGACACAATTCAATCACTAATCAGATACGACTGCTATTCTTCTCTTCCTCACAACCAAATTCCATGAGTGAGGAGAAACCTTGGCACTTTTGTGTACAGCTGTTATCACCATGACAGCAAAACACAGCTTCAGAAGAATCAAGTTCCAATTATTGATAATAAAAACATTTTAAAAAGTTTGCAAACCTTGTAGAATAACCTGGATTCCTGCCGCGATTTTTCTGAAAAAAAATGTATTCAAGTGATAATAACAGACTACGATCAGCCGAAATATATAATGGAGCACTGAATGTCCTTGCCACCCGTCTCTCGGGCCACAAAATTAAGTCGACCTTGAGTTTGATGACAGACAGAAGTCCCTCAGGCTGTAGTTATGTTTCTGAAGGCAGCTGATATGTTTATTATCGCCAGAAAAACAGCAGAGAATTACAGTCCTGAAATCATTCTTCACCCAAAGTGAAAGCTGTGGTCCTCTAAAATGTTAACAACATAAAGGGAATCATGATTTGTTCGCACCAGGAGTAATAATTACAAGAACACGGACTCTAAAAGCAGCTTCTTACGTAATCTTTTGGCCTTTTTAATGGTCGACTGAACAGTTGACATGTATCTGTCCTTGAATCTGACTTCAGAAAACATCATTAACCCTTGCTGCTCAGATTTAGTTGGATCATTCCTCAGTGCCCCGGGTTGAGGTGACCTTCAGAGGATGGAAGGATTTTTATTCACACACAGCGGAGGAGTCCGAAACGTAGGATTAGAGAGTTCATTCTTAATTTATAGAGTCCTCGGATCCTCGGCAGCTGCCCGTTGTTTGCTTAATGGATTTCTGCTTCTGTGTGCAGAGTCCGAATCACAAGGTTAAAGGGCCATTCGGTTCAACATGAAAGACTTTGTTGAAAATCCATGTTTCTACACACTTGGTTCGTACACGGGCGGCTGAGTGGTTAACACGTTTACCTCTCAGCGCTGAGGATTCCAGGTTCGAATCTTGATCTGGGTGGAGTTTCCATGCTTTCACCGTGTTCTCCAGGTTCTCCGGTTGGCTGATCTAAATTGCCCCTATATAGTGTGTGTCTGTGTGTGAGTAAGTGTGTACCTAGTGGCAAATTGGCACCCTGTCCTGGAATGTTCTCCCCTGGATGGACATGAGGAACCCCCCATAACCCTAGTAATGGATGGATGGATGAATGGATGGTTTATACACTTATTTTTGATCTTAGCATAGTCCACCTTTCACTAGTTTTGCATAAAATTGAAAGTGTAATATTCATTCATTCATTATCTTCCACTTTTATTCTCTATTAGGGTCGCGGTGGGGTTCCCCATGCCCATCCAGGGGAGAACGTTTCGGGCACTGGGCAGATACACCCAGGACAGGGCGCCAATCTATTGCTGGGCACACACTCACTCACACAGACACGCACGCATACACATGGGGCAATTTGGAGAACTCAGTTGACTTGATCCATGTTTTTGGACTGTGGGAGGAAACCGGAGAACCCGGAGGAATCCCACGCAGACACGGGGAGAACATGGAAACTCTACCCAGATTGGGATTCGAACCGGGAATCCCTAGTGCTGAGAGGTGAACGTGCTAAACCACTAAGCCACCGTGCCGCTGAAAGTGTAATATCAAACAGTAAATATTACTCACGGCCTGGTTCTGGCCCACTTGCTGTATTGATTTATGGCACTTGGGCAGAGTGCTGCTGGTTGCAGGATGTGTTCCGCATGCTTCTCAGATTAGGACCAAACGTCAGACACGTAGGTGGAACTGCCAAATCTTCACCCGATGTAAACCAGATGTGTTGTGGAACATGTGGACCGGAACCCAGCTGTGAGGTTCCAGTTCATTATTGTTTGTTAGACATAATTGCGTCCATAATGACGGCATATGTACCGGAATGTAATGTAACGAGAACCATTCCTGAGAGCGGACTTTTGGCCCCAAGCCGCATCTCATGTCCTCTTCAGAACGTCAGGAGTCTCTTGATGAGCTGCGAGTCATCACTGTGGCTCTCTGACTTTCCCGTCTCCGGGTCGAATTTAAATGAGGGGCGCCTCTGCGTGCGTCTTACTCGCTGCTATTTTCTTCCCCGTGATTAGTGGCTGACGAGGTCGCCGTAATCATCCTCGAGGATGGAGCTGGACACGCGCTTGATTGCGCTGGCATCTCAAAAGATGAACCAAAGGCCGACGAGAGGCGTCCACGCTTTAGCATTCGCGTCAAGAGCCCGCTAGAGTAAATGATCGCTCTGTAAGGAAGAGACACAGAGGAGAGATTACACCAGACTCAAAAGCAGACGGACTTGAAGGGTTCTGAATTACAAGAAGCAATAATGAGAGGTCCTGTACGGCAGTTAGCGTGGCATAACACAGCACGGCAAGAGTTTGATTGTTGGTGCATTAAACCCTCTCATGTCTCCGTTCTTCTGCATTTACAAAATCCGTCTACCAGCTTAAAGTTGAGAGAAATAGTCCGTTTTGGTGCCAGAACTTTATTCATTTAACTAAGTGAGTTTTTAGAGTGAGAGTCGCCATGTGTGTAATGATGCTAAGGCATTAATAAATTTACTGATTTTACCAGATTTTACCAGAAAGCGTCACGGTGGTGTAGTGGTCAGCACGTCTGCCTCTCAGCACTGGGGATCCAGGTTCAAATCCCGATCTGGGTGGAGTTTCCAATGCGACTATACAGGGTGTGCCCAGCGATGGATCTGCCCAGCGCTCAAAATATTCTCGCCTCGATGGACATGGGGAACCCTTTTACCGCTACTATAACCTAGGATTAAGCAGAAAATTTGAAATGAATGGATTTTGGATTTTTGTTCAGGCCCAATAACTCTATGCTGTTTTTCTGGATGGCGTTTGCATGTTCTCCCTGTGTCCATGTGGGTTTTTCTCTGGGTTCTCTGGTTTCCTTCTATGGTCCAAAAACATGGATTCAAGGTAAATTGGCTGCTCTAAATTGATTGAGTGTGCGCAGCGATAGATTGGCATCCTGTCCTGGGGTATCCAACCAGTGATCATAATTACATTACCACCTCTGCATGTAATTTAAATGTAATTTAATGTATTACAGGTAATTTTTGGAAATTATTTTATTCTTGTGCTTTAAAATCCAGCATAGACCAACAATGCCAAAAGTGGGCTTAACTAAAATAAGTGAATGAGGAAAGGCACTGTTTTTTGATCTCCTAAAACTGCATCTACTGACTAATCATGTGACTCTTCTGTGTTTGGTTCAGTCTTTAGCTCACAGCAGAGTTGCTGGCATCGAGAGGTCATCGTCACTCAAAGTGCATTTGTAAAGTTTGGCTTTTTTTTTTTTTTTACAGAGATCCAAATGACCGGTCACTTTTCACTGCTGTTCTTATAATAACCAATCACTAATCACTTTGGTAACTGCATGCTCTATGACATGGATGGACGCGCCCCCCATCCAATCACCTCCAGTTCTAGTTTTTACTGTTTTCTTTTCAATGTTTTTTGATTTTTATGATTTAAATCACAGACTGATGAGGTGAATTCAGAAGGCACCAGGTTTTTTTGGGGGTTAAATCTGCATGTACTGAAGTCATAACTGCCTGAACTGCATTTGTTATTGAAGGAAAAGGTTTGATTTGTTTTGTACCCTATCCCGAGTCGCTGGAGCTGTTGGCGACACAGAAGTTCACTTTGTGGTGGTTTTTAGAAAACAGAAAAACAGAGGCTTGAAAAGAGAAAAGAGGAAGAGGGGAGGCCTGTCCGCCTGTTTTCATACCCCAGTGGAGCGAAGAAAAGAAGACTTTGTTTGTGCACCTTTGATGCCCCCTAAAATCCCCTCCCCCCTCCATTGCCCCCATTCTTTCTTCCCATCCACCCTAGCTGCTTTCTCCCCACCACCTCCTTACCCCTCATCTTCGGACATCTTGCGTTCCCGCTCCAGAAGGAAGCTTTTTCGTCGCTTTTTTTTCGGGTGAGTTAAACAAACTGAAAAAAGTTCAGTTTCTGAAATATTTCATTGCACTGAAGTTTCATTTCTCATTTGGATAGAAGGGTTTGCTTTAAAACAGCGTAAAACATTAATACACCTCTATTTTCATGTAGTCTTTGTTGTGTTGTCTTTGTTTAGTATCCCAGACTAATATTAAAATTACGACTCTCAGGTGGCTGTGCGTTTAAAATGTGCATCTTGCTTTTCACATGCACTTAACCTTCAGAAATGGACTTTTTTTATTACACAGGATAATTTATGGTAATGAGTTTGAATTTTGAATATCATGGTTTGACAAATTAATGGTTTAACCTGTATATATATATTTACACATGGACATTGTATTATGAGTTTGTGAGGGAATTTATGTCTGTTAAATAAACACACTATATATTACATTTTTAAAAGATATATATGTGTACTTACATATGTCTATATCCATGTAAAACTATCTGATGCAATGACATATATAGGTCTATATAGGGGTGCCAACAATTTTGTCCAGACCAGATTAAATTAAAAAGTTTATTAAAAATGATTATGTTAAATTACAATTAGGAGTTAATTTCAAGTAATGCATATGTATTATTACTTTGGTCAGTTTAAAGATTCTTTAAAGTGTGCATTTTTCTTGTTTAATGGAAGGGTAACAACATTTTTGTATTTATTAACAACTTTGTTTGAATGTGTGTGAATGTGTGTGCAAAAAATAGATTAAGAAAATTATATTACAGATAATATAAAAAAAGTCAAATATAAAATACTTGTCTATAATCTGTTCTATTACATTTATATCAAGTATAAAAGTATCAAGCAACTAGAATAAGTTTTGTTTAAGAAGAAACTTTCCTTAGAGTTTCTTTAATGTTAAAGACAAAAATACAGAGCTAAAGACTGGACAAATACCAAAATATAACTGTGTTGAAAAAATATAGAGAGAATATAGTCTAAAAGAGCCTGAACAGCCACGTGTATATGTGCTAGTTTATTTAATTACCCAAACATTTAAATTAGTTTGAATGCAAATTGCAAATGAATTTAACTAATAATTTATATATCTTAAGCCTAAAAGTTCTATATTTTTGGTTTGATTCTGTTAGTCCATCAAAATCTTTTACATTTTAAGATAATTGAGATAATTGAAGCAAAGTTGTTGAAAATATATTAACAACAATTGTTTTGTTTGGCTGATTAGATTGAACTGTTTGACACAAGGCTCTATAAACACCTGATTTTTTATTCAGCTCCACATTTAGAGTTAATAACCGAAATAAACGACTTGCCGAACCGTAGACAGACAGTAATCACTGGTCCCATGTCAAATCAGCTTGCAAATCAGCTTGCAGCTGCATTTTTGACAGAGAACATGTTTAAGTAAATTTGTACCCTTTGTATTATTTCTCAGAAATGAACTTGTGCTTACAGGTGATCTGACGCAGCCCTGCAGTCATGCGCCGTGCATCTGTCTCGTTCCTCATCGTCCTCCTGATCTTCCTCCTTCCGTCCATGGAGGGGAAGAAAAAGACGAAGCAGCAGGACAAATCGCCAAACTCTGGGGTCCTGAAAACCAGAAGTGGGCACCAGTGCACCTGGGAAACGAAGGAGGAGAAGAACAGCATTCAACTTCAGCTGAGCTGCAGCTCAACCGCCGATGAGGAGGACCTGGATTCGAACCGCTACAAGTGCCAATTTTCGGGAAATCCAAACGAGTGTTCGGCCTACCGCGAGAAATCGGCGCAGTACTGGAAGGAGGTGTTGGGGAAGCTGAAGAAGCAGGAGAACGCCTGCGACATACCCGTACTGAAGGCCCGCATGTGCAGATCGGCACCCAAGGCGGCTCACATGAGGAAAGTCAACGCCAGGAAGAACAACAAGAAAGAGAAGGAAGTGATGATGAATGATGAAGGAGTGAGGCAGGAATACTGTGGGGAACGCTGGCTCGGCGTCTGCCACCTCCTGCAGGACTTACTGCAGTGAAAATATAAGAAAGTCTTTCACTCAATTCTCTACATGCTTTGTAGACTATAAAATTTAAACGCACCACTAAAATTGGGAAATTTACACCGATGCCTTTAATTGACAGTTCGTTGACAGTTTCTGCAAACATCATCATCATCATCTGTATCACTGTGTATTGTAGTACAGATGAGTAAGTAATGTAGAAGTCAACTATTATTATAAAAATCATTCACTCATGTGCACATCCTGATCAGGGCCACGGGGGTGCAGCACCCTGTCCCCGGTGCTTAAAGGGTAAAATAAATAAAAACACCCTGCAAACAAACACATTCACAACATTGAACCAACAAGTATGTTTTTAAAACCGTGGGAGGAAAACCAGAGCTCCTGAGGGAAACCCACACAAACACAGGGCTGCGAGGAAGAGGAAGATGATGATGATGATGATTATAATAGTAAAGATGCATACATTGCTTGCATCCATAATAAAGAAAATGTGACTTTTTGTACCCCAACATTTAATGTCTGTTTAAAAGCACTAGATGGATGAAATGATTATTGACTAATTATAATGCACCTCCTTGTTTCCACATTTTTGATTGGCTCCACTGACCATTTCGTTGTTTCGTACTTTGTAGTTCTATAATCGCAGACTGCAGTCCATCAACATACAGTCCTCATGTCCTCCACATATGATCAGGACCCCCTCCCTCCTTCACAGATTATTGCAGGTACTATTTTAGTGGTGGATGTACTGCAATGACACTGGTGGTGATGATGATGATGGATTAGTGTGTATTGTGCTAAGTGCATCAGCATCCTCTGAACATAATGAAAAATTAGAGGATGCAGCAATAGTTGGCCTACTGTCTTTGACTCTACATCCACAAGGTGAAGCAATAAGGTGTAATAAAGTGTACAGTGAGTGGATACGGTGTTTAAAGTCCATCAACACTCCCCCTCCATGTCAGTGTGACTGCAGTACTGAGAGACAGTAAACTTAAAAAATACGTAGAGAAACAGATGGACTACAGTCTACAGCTGTGAATCTACAATATCCATCTACATGGTCAGTAGAGTTGAAAGAATGGACACCGGGAGGTGAATCTAATAAAGCTTTATGTCAATCTTTATTAACAATTATTAATAATTATAACCGGTTTAGTATATAAACCATAATAAAAATAGAACCCAACTAAAGATGAGGCACTAGTTTTAAATTTTTTTTGTCTTTAATGTTCATGTACCAACATGTTTTAGGATTATAATGTTTTTTTGATTTAATCTTTATAAATTTCAGTCTTGCTTCAAAAAACTATAAATCTGTCTTAAACCTTAAATCTCCCATGAACACCCCCCCCCCACACACACACACTTCTCCTCTCCTGTTGATTTAAGTAATGTGAGATAATAGATGTCCAGCTGTCTTGGATTTGAAGCTGAGGAAGCCTTTTATAGCTAAACCCTATTAGATGATGTGAATGTGTCCAGGATTAACACCTAAAGAGCTCCAGCATCACTGTTTCCTGTCTGTTAGTAATGTCTGGATTATTTGTAGAGAGCATACACACGTCCAAGCAGCGCTTTAGTTTATTGTCAGAAAGGCTTTTAATGAATTAGCTCTGTTTAAAGACTAACATTAAGACAAAGTGTTTTTTTATAGGAATATAGAATAAACATTTGAAAACAGTGTTAAAGTTAAAGTTAAGATTAGGATTAAACTTTAATCTGTGTGTAAACGGGACAAAAGGAGTCTTGATTAATAAGATTAGCATGAATAGGTTTTACAGTAAGAACATGTAAATGTAGTAACTCTATGTTCTGACTTTTAATCAAATAACTCGTGTTGAGTCTTGTAAACTTATAGATTTGAATAAAACTCACTATATGAGTCTAAACGTAGTGATTGTGTATCATTTTGGTGTCATATTTCTCTTCTTTCACCCATCCATCATTTCATCTATTTATGCTCAATCCTCCACATACCCATTCAGGGGGGAAACGTTTCGGGCTCTGAGCAGATACACACAGAATGGTGTGCCAATCCATCACCCAGCACATACTTACTCACAGACACATTATATTGGTGCAATTTAGATAGGGGCAACTTAGTGCAGTCAATTCACCTTAAATCCATGTTTTTTGGACTGTGGGAGTAAACCGGAGAACCCAGAGAAACCCCACACAGACACAAGGAGAACATGAAAACTCCACCCAGATCAAGATTCGAATGCCACCATGCTGCCCTCTATCACACCTTATTATAAAACAGACCCCTCTAATAAGTACAACAGCTTCCACCCTTCTAGGAAGCATTTCTACAAGATTTTGGAGTGTGTCTGTGGGAACGTTCGCACAATAATCCAGAAGATGAGACTCCGCTCACTGTTTTTCCCTGGGGGTCAAAGTTAGGTGCCAGTCGGGTTCTTACACACCAAACCCATGCTTAGTGCACTAGGGCACTCTAAAAATCAGAAAAGGCCCTACCCCAAACTGCCCCGAAAATGTGCTGGATCTTATACACACTTTTTTATAAGACTAAATGCAACACGTGACTTGTTCTATTTATTTGATGTACAATTCATTCATTACTATGATTTTTTTACTGAATTCATGCAGATATAAAAATAAAAATATGTGTTATATTCGTGTTAAAACTCACCGAATCAGAGCTTGAAGTTCATCTTAAACGGCAGCGCCGCCTACTGTTAGTTTTGTCTCATTACAAACTGGAATCAACGAAACTGTATAAATTAATACATCGTAATATAATACATATAGAGTGTTATTAACGTCTCTATATGAGTATTTAACCATGGTGCTATGATTAGAAAAAAAAGTCCTAGGATTAATTCTTAGGTAAAGAAAACTGTATAAAAATACTATCACACAAAGTAGGCGTGTTAATTACCAATATGTTTGTCTGCATGGCTGTGTTTACTAGTTTAGTTTATTCATTCATTCATTATCTCCCGCTTTATCCTCTATTAGGGTCGCGGTGGGGTTCCCCATGCCCATCCAAGGGAGAACGTTTCGGTCACTGGGCAGATAGACCCAGGACAGGGCGCCAATCCATCGCTGGGCACACACTCACTCACACAGACACACTCTATATGGGGCAATTTTTTAGAATTCAATTGACTTGATTCATGTTTTTGGACCATGGGAGGAAACCGGAGAAACCGGAGGAAACCCACGCAGACACGGGGAGAACATGGAAACTCCATCCAGATGGGGACTCGAACCGGGATCCCCTAGCGCTGAGAGGCGAACGTGCCAACCACTAAGCCACCGTGCTGCCCTAGTTTAGTTTAATAAATAAAAAAACATTTTGACCATAAAGTGCTCCATATAATGTAAACATTATAAAAAACTGAACAATAATTTCAAACAAACAAATATTTGGTCTCTTATTATGTCCTGGTTCACTGAAGGTCACTTTTTTCTCTTGTTGTTTTAATTACATCCGCTCCAATTATTTACTAGATTCATTTGAAATTTATAGAATAGTGTTATTTTACTTTACATTGTTTTGGTAGCCTCTGTCCTTTACACACATTACTGTGACAATATGTTGAACCATGTTGATTAAAATTCTTCTATAATCTTTTATCAGAGGTGAGCCATCTTAAATATTTATTTTGCTAACTGCCTGAAGCTTGAATAAGGATTCATCACGACTCTTAATCCACACTTGTGTGCTCTGTATATCTGTGTGCAATGTGACCAGGTAAAAATAAACACAGTGCAGTGCCAGGGAACATAGAATTCTGGAAATGCACAACCTTTTGAAATACATCTTTGAGAACATACAGACCTGGGAACATGGGCCTGTAGGAATTAGTCTGCATGAACATACTGACCTCTTATTATGAAGAGCAATGACTATAAGATTTAAGAGTCTGGTAATGTATTGCATGCTTCCAACTGTTTGGGAAAAAAATGTCTGTTCCCTAAGGGGAACAACACAAGATCTGTAATATACTGGGTGGGGAGTTAACCCCATTAAACATCAAACCGTATTAATATTGCAAAGCTCAAAGCACTGTCTGACATTACAAATGCTTTTCTAGATACATGGGTGAAAATACCCACCGACAAACTCCAAAATTTTGCAGAAAGATTTGCCAAAAAGTGAAAGCTGTTTAGAGAACAACAAACTTTGCAACAAGAACAGTCCCTTCCTCTTGCAACATGACAGCACCCTGCGCAGAATGAAGATCTCCTCTGCTAAAACTGGTGTGAGGGTACCTGCATAAAGCCAAAAATTAGAGATCATCAATAATAATCTAGAAATATATAAAAAGTTTTGGATCCCAAATTTGTATAATACAAATTTTCATAATGTGAAAAATGACCAAGTTCACTGAAAATTGAAAATTAAATATTTGAAAATATGATTTGGTTAGAGAATAACACATCTGGATCCCCAAATCCACTGGAGTTGATTACAATGCTTCAGAACTACAGACAACAATAATTATTACTAAATGCTTGTCAGTTACAGCTTTTGGATGTTTGTTCATGTACATAATTGTGTGTAATTTTAAACATTAATCTGATTATTCAGTAATTCTCTACTTTTTTTAATCATGTTTATTTCATTTTTTGGATGGGGGTTCATACTGTGTCAATAATATTGTGAAATTCAGAGTCTGAAATATTGATTGGTTAATCTTTTTGTGCCTTTCAAAACATATCCGCATTTAACAGAGTAAACCCGTTATCTGCAGAGGCGTTGTGAGTTGGACCTAAAGAGAAGGTGAATGAATGAATAATGTGATTAATGAAACATGAAAAAATAAATAGATATCTTCTGCTTAATACCACAGAGGGTCGGTGCTTTAAACCTGCTGTAATATCATTCAGATTTCAACACACATCAAGGACAAAGTCTTGCAAAAGGGGACTTGGATTGAACCCACACACACTCTCTCTCTCTTAAACCCTAACTCATGAGCCAAACGGACCAATCAGATGGATGCATTTTCAGATAAATTGTAATAACCATGCCAAAGATCTAAAAAAAAATAGAGCACCCAGGATTTCATGACCTATGGAAACCTGAATCTGGTGCCACACTTATGTAAGACATGACAACAATCTGCACGGACGGTCCAGGTATCTGCCAGTCAAATCCACTGATGTCTATTAATGAATGACTGTGAACATGTTAACACCACACATGAGTGTGAAGCCCAGTTTATTGTTAGTCCAGTTAGTTTGAAATTGCATAACGGATTACTACTGAACAGAATTCTAGGCCAGCCCCATGATTTCCCATCTCAGATCGGGTTTCCTGAGGTAGTTTATCAGATATTTCCACTGTGTGTCAAACCCTTTATCCTGCTTATGCCCGAGGTTCCTCATATTCCATCTATCTGTTCATTTGTTTCTGCCTTATTGACTCCTACACAAGTTCAGAACAAAATTCACTTCATAAAGCGGTGCATGATTTAATCAGCTGTACACAATAAAATATCAGGACAACTGCACATTACACCTTTTATGTCATCCCACTTTAATATGATTTCCCACTCTGCATCTATAACAGCTGCCACACTTTTTGTGTTTTGGAGCATGCCTGTGGAAATGTTTGCCCGTTTATTTAAAAGAGCGTTTGTAAGTTTAGACACTGATGATTGATGGGAGGACCTGGCTCACAATCACATTCTAGTTCTTTCCAAAGGTGGATAGAGAGGTTAAGATCAGGGATTTGTGCTTACTATTCAAGCTTTTTTACTCTGCATGACTTTATAAACCTTGCTAAGTCATGATAGAACAGAAAATGTCCTTCCCCAAACTGTTTTCCCCAAAATTAGACACATTATTTGATCCTAAGTGCTTGATTTTACACACCTTTTGTAATGGGACTGAATTAAACACTAGAATAGGTAGCTACATCTGCTAATAGCACCTTTTTATTACTGAATTGAGTGTTAATGTCCATTGTTCATGCCAGGAGCTCAAATAAATCTAAAATCTGTAACACTTTTAACAAATTTTGATTCTGCTTAATCAGTTCAGACAGATGTGTTTAAATACATGACTTTTCATGTTAGCACTGACAATGCTACATTACCTAGCAATGCTACCTGTGTTACATTGAGCAGAATGTATTAACAGAAACCTTACGCAAATACTGCTCAAATATACCAGATAAAGGAAACCCCGTTACTCAAAAGCGATGATTAAACCAACAAACTTTGACAAACAAATGCAAATTGTGGAACTTCATTTCTGAGATTCTTTCAGAAAATGGTCGTTAATCAGACATGCGTAGGCTCCTTAAAGAAAGTTCTACAGCCCATCATCATGATTCATTATCAGCCGTTCAGCTGGTATCCATCAGATAACACTTCTGAGAAGGCTTTGTTGTGCAAGAGAGCTTTTTATAAAACAGACTATAGAATGGGAGTATAATCAAGCCTTTTGATTAAATTATTAGTGACAGACAGGCAAATGGGGGAGACAGAGAAGGAGAGGCAAAGAGATTTTTTATTTATTTTGCAGTATGCCACTTTTTACATCGCTTACTAAATCCAACGTACTGTTCTTTACTTTCTCTTCTATTACAATTCTACCCTCTAAATTTCCAGCATATTCTTTTTCACTTTTCAATCAATCTTCCCAAAAGATCTGATTATAAAGACCCTTAACACGAAGGACACGGTCTATTTTACGATTTTAAAAACTTTTCTTTCTGCTTTTTTATTGTTTCATTTAATGTGATTCATGTCAGTACGTCCTTTAAGTTTTCCCTCCTTCCTTTGCAGGATGAGGTGAATAAGCGCTGTAATTCATGTTGATAGTGCAGATTGAACTGAATGGCACTGATGGACATCTGTTCATATCAGCACCTGATACTCTATCTGTTAAACTGAGACACAGAGTGCTAAGCACAGCATGTCCCTGTGCGACCCAAAGAGAGGGACAGTGAGTGTCCACAGCTGAGAAAACGTCTTACAGAGGTTAGGGTACAGTACGAGAAAAACTGTATGTCTGTAGGGTATGGTTGTGTTTAATGGCAAATGGTTGTGTGTACTGTTCTCCCCTGGATGGGCATGGAAAACCCCCCAGGTGACCCTAATATAGAATGGATGGATATATATATATATATATATATATATATATATATATATATATATATATATATATATATATATATATA